>PVIW01000429.1:0-487933 GCA_004026585.1 Noctilio leporinus | reverse complement strand
TTTTCTTAATCATGATTGACTGTGTTTACTTTTTTTTTTTTTTTTTAAAGATTTTATTATCTCCAGAGAGAGAGGAAGGGAGAGAGGCAGAGAGGGCAAGAAACATCAATGTATGGTTGCCCTTCACCCGCCCCCAGCTACAAACCCGGCTGGAGACCTGGCTTGCAACCTGGCCACGTGCCCTGGCTGGGAATCGAACCAGCGACCCCCAGGTTCGCAGGCTGGCACCTTATCCACTGTGCCACCAG
Organism: Noctilio leporinus; assembly: GCA_004026585.1. Classification (NCBI taxonomy): domain Eukaryota; kingdom Metazoa; phylum Chordata; class Mammalia; order Chiroptera; family Noctilionidae; genus Noctilio; species Noctilio leporinus. The sequence goes on along the minus strand of PVIW01000429.1, from coordinate 487,685 downwards.
CCAGGGCTGTGTTTACTTTTTGATAAAAAAGTTATTTTTGTAGATACTCCAGTTATATGACAATTTTAGCATTGCAAAAACTTCAAACAGGGTGCATTGCAACGGTGAAGAATTTCTCAATGAATTATATGCAGACACTTTCTGATTGTCCAAGTGACTTTGAAGTCTGTAGCGGTGATGTGGTAGATGACAGTCTGTCAGAAGATAAGTTAGGATCTGATATTAGATCACCAAAATGGCCAGAAAAGAAATGTGACAGAATCTGATAATGAAAGTGATTTTGAAAGAGTGGACAGAGAATGACATTACACCAACCTTGCAGAATTACAAATATTCCTGGTGTAACTATTGAACTCAATGAGCCACAGAGTATCAGTGAAGTGATGGATTTACTTTTTGATAATGATTTTTTATTATTTAATCGCTTCCCAAACCAATTTATACCACCTCCAAAAGGAAAAACTTTATAAAACATCTGTTAAAACTTTACCATGAACGGAAATTACCATTAGTAATATGAATAAGTTTCTTGGTTTATTGGTATTGATGGGACAAACAAAAAATTCACATTGGAGGGATTACTGGTCAACGGACCCTTTGCTTGAAGTGTCCATAGTTCCCAAAACTATGACCAGAATGAGGTGTGAGCTAATCCTTACTTTTTTTTTTTTTTTAAATTTTATTGTTGTTGTATTACATCCATCCCCTTTTTGCTCCCCTCTGTCCCCCTCCCCACCCTTACTTTTTTTCATCGTAGTGAGAATTCACAAAGCTCTACATCAAATGATGACAGATTTTACAAAATTAGGCCCCTTTTGGATTACTTTATTCCAAAATTTCAGTCTTTGTATAATTGTAAACGGTTATCCTTGATTAAGCAATGATACCATATAGAGGGTGTATCAGCTTCAGAAAGTTTCATTTCAATATTACAAATAAAGTGTACTAAAATTACTGTTTCATTTTCATATTCAATTATGAAAAAATAGCTGTTGACATGGGATAGCTTTTGTACTAAACTTCCAGTCAACAATATATTAAAATGCTAAACACATTTTTAAAAAGAACTGATAAATGAATTCAGTCAAGTAGCAGGAAACAAAATTAACATTCAGAAATTGGCTGTGTTTTTATATACTAATAAAAAAACTGTGAGAAATTTAAAAGTTCCTTTTAAATTAAATTTAACCAAGAAGGTAAAAGACCTAAATTTGGAAAACTATAAGACACTGAAGAAAGAACTGAAGATGATACCAATAGTGGAAGGCTGTACAATGCTCATGGACAGGAATAATGAACATCATTAACATGTCCATACTACCCAAAGCAATCTACAGATTCAATGCAATCCCTACCAAAACACCAATTTTTCACAGAACTAAAACAAATATTCCTAAAATTTATATGGAATCACAGAAGACCCCACATAGCTAAAGCCATCTGAAGAAAGAAAATGGTGGTAGAATCCGGCTACCTGATAAACCATACAAGGTTATTGGATTCAAAACAGCATGGTGCTGGCATCAAAAGAGACACAACCCTGATCAATGGAACAGAACAGAGAACTCAGAAATAAACCCACACCTATATAGTCAATCTATAACAAAGGAGGCAATAATAGACACTGAAGTAGACAGTCTCTCTAATAAATGGTGCTCAGAAAACTTGACAGACACATGCTGAAGAATGAAACTAGACCACCTTCTTATACCTATATAAAAATACCCAAAACTGATAAAGACTTAAATGTAGACTCAAAATCATAAAACTCCTAGAAGAAAAGAATAAACTCTAATGTTGCTCTTTGTAATACAGGGATGGGCAAAGTAGGTTTACAGTTATAATACAAATAATAAATAATGATGTAAGAATAAACTGTTACATTCATTCACAACTGTAAACATACTTTTGCCCACCACTGTATTTTTTGGATATGTCTTCTCAGGCAAGGGAAACAAAAGAAAAAATAAACAAATGGGACTACATCAAACTAAAGTTTTTTGCACAGCAAAAGAGACCATCAGCAAAACATAAAGACAACCTACTGAATGGGAGAAGATATTCACCAATGATAAATCCCACAAGGAGTTAATATCCAAAATTTAATATATAAGGAACTCATACAACATCAAAAACAAACAAAAAACCCAATCTGATTGGAAAAATAGGACAACCTGAATAGACATTTCTCCAAAGAGGACATACAGACGGCCAATAGACAAAGGAAAAGATGCTCAACATTACCAATCATCAGAGAGATGCAAATTAAAACTACAATGAGGTGTCACTTCATACCAGTCAAAATGACTATAAATCAACAAACAACATCATTAAACCAGCAAACAAGTGTTGGTGAGAATATGGAAAAAAGAGAACCTTCATGCACTATCAGTGGGACTGTAAATTGGTGTAGTACCTGTGGAAATCAATATACAAGTTCTTCAAAAAATTAAAAGCATAAGTACTGTATGACCCAACAATTCCACTTCTGGCTCTTTATCCACAGAAATCCAAAACACTAATTTGAAAAACTATATGCACTTATGTATTCGTTGCAGCATTATTTACAACAGCCAAGATATGAAAGCAACCAAAATACCCACTGACACACAAATGGATAAAGAATGGTACATGGATAAAATGTAACATCACTCAGCCATAAAAAAGAAGCAAATCTTTCCACTTGGGACAAGAGGTTATTAGGGACTTCGTACTATGCTAAGTGAAATAAGTGTAACAAAGGTAAATTCCACTTATATGTGGAATTAAAAAAACAAATGAACAAAACAAACTCAAAGATATAGAGGAGAAATTGATGGCTGCCAGATGGGACGGAGATTAGGAAGCCAGTAAGATGTGCATATTGCTAGTTATAAAAAGTCCCAGGAGCCCTGGCTGGTGGCTCAGTGGATTGGCACCAGCCTACGAACCCAAAGGTCACTGATTGGTTCGATTCCCCAATCAAGGCACATAAACAGGTTGTAAGCCAGGTCTCCAGCTAGGCCCTTAGCTGGAGGCAAGTGAAAGGCAATCAAACATTGATGCTTCTCTCCCTTTCTTCCTCCCTCTCTGACCTTCTCTCTAAAAATAATGAATAAAATCTTTTTAAAAAAAATGTCCCAGGGATGTGCAGTTCAGCATAGGGAATACAGTCAAGAATATTGCAGTAACTCTGTATGGTGCCAGATGGGTACGAGACTTATCTGGGTGACCACTTCATAAGTGGTCTGATTACTATGTTGTACACCGTATGTCAACGGAAATGGAAAATCCTTTTTAAATTTTAAAATTAAGATTCAAATGAGGTGATTGTACTCTCACAACACTGAGTAAAAATAACCTGCTTCATCGAAGCCTCTACATAAACACTGTCAAAATGTCTGAACACTTTAATTTTTTTTTTTTTTAATTTTATTGTTGTTGTATTCGAACACTTTAATTACCTCCTCTACTCAACACTGTCCCATACAGTAGCCACTAGGCCCATGTGGCTAGTTAGTGTAAATAAGTAAAATAAAACATTCAGTTCCTCATTCGCACACGCAGCCCTTCAGCTGCTCAATAGCCACGCATGGCCAGTGGCTACCATATAGGACGGTGTGGAGTGAGAAGTCAGCATCTTCTGTTGGACAGCCTGTTATGTATAGATAAGGATCAGGAAGGGGATTCCTGGATGAGAAAGCCCTGAGTCCTGCCCATAAATGGCTTAGAGGCTAAACCACATTCCTCCTCTGCACTGTGAGCTTTCAGGAGAAAGGTAAAGTCTGACGCAAAGCTGCCAGTGCCCTCTCCATCCTGGCCCCCACCCCATGGCTCCATGCACCAACCCCGGGCCGGCGCCTGACGGGTATTTAGGAAATGGACAGTGACACAGAGGTAGGCTGGGACCACTCGGCCAAAGTGAAAAGCTCAACTGACCCCATCTGCTTTCAAGGAGGATGGGAGTGACATGTTGGAAGGTGAAACCAGCATTAAGTGTACAGATGTGGGACTAACTGGATTCAGAGCCGAGCAGGAGGCTGAGGCACAAAGCGGATGCTGGGCTGAAGGAGTGGCAGGAGAACAGGAAGGACACACACGACCCGTTCTGAAGCTGGATTCTGCAGACCCTGGCAACTGAGTCACAGAAAAGGAAGAGCTTGATGACAAGCAAGACTGTAGGACTTCAAAGGTCCACTGCCAACAGTGATAGAGATGCCATTGACTTAAAAACAACTGAGAGCCCTGCTGCTGTGGCTCAGCTGGTTGGGGGGTTGCCAACAGACGAAATGAAAGGTCTTGGGTTCAATTCCCGGTCAGGACACATGTTCAGGTTGTGGGTTTGGTCTCTGGTCAAGGTGCATCTGAGAGCCAACAGACTGATAGTTGTCTCTCACAGAGACATTTCTCTTCCTCTCTCTCCCCCACCTTTCAAAAATCAATAGGCATGAGTAAAAAAACAAAACTCAGAATGAGCATCTACAGTTTTGGGAATAAAATCAGAGGTCATCTGTTCAACACTGACTAAAGCTACTGGACAGGACACTACATTAAGTAACAGGGACACCAAAACACCAGGACAGCAGGTCTTCTAAGCAGTTAAAAACTAAGTAGAGGACTAAGCAGGTGTCTGAAGTGAGCAGAGGCTCTGAGAAGATGCAGGGTATGAAATCAAAGCAGGGGGAAAGGCTTTGCATAGGCAGCAAGGTCTTAAACTGCTTCATAAATAGAAGTAAATGAGGAGGGATGGAAATAAAGGTTGTAATGCACCAAGACGGGCTGCTGACAGAGTTCACATGACTTCAGCATGACATAGGGAGGCGGGAGGGTGGTGAAATAGCCACTGGAAAGCCAGGACTGTCTCTGTAAGGAGCGAAGTTGGAGATTTGGAAAAACCGTACTATAGGGGGCATTACTACACAAGAGGTGACCAAAAAGTCTGTGGAGCAGGTGAGTTTTGACCACTGGCAACCATATCACTTTCTCAATAACGAACAGAAGACTGGAGAGCCTTCTACTGCACTAGAATTAACTACGCAGAATGGAGGCAAGACCAGGAGGGTGAGGCCCATTAGTGGAGTCAGCTGCACACTCAAGCCCCCCACCAGTCTCCACCATCATTGATTTAAGGGTGGAACTCCTTGTGAAACTGATTTCAAGCTTCCTCCAAACAAGGCTGCATTACACCTGCTGGGGACCTTGTTAAAAAGATTGACTGCATCTGAGGTGGACCTGAGGATCTGCATTTCCAAAAAGCTCCTAGCAATGCTGGCCCACAGACCAGGAGAGAGTGTTAAGGGCAAGTCATTAACCCCCTGTGTTGATTCAGCGGAATGATGGCACCTGTGATTCTATTACTTGTTAGTGAGTCTGTCCCCCAGTTCCTATTATCATTTTTTTCATTTAACACTAATATCAAAAATTTAACATGTAATAGTAGCTGGTCTTTATTTACTATGTGCCGAACTCTGCTACATGCACTCATTGACTTAATCCTCACAAAAATTCTTGGAAATAATGCTATTGTTTTCTTCATTTTACAGATCAGGAAAACAAATAAGGTGCCCAACAGCTCTAGTGAGGGACAGTGAGGCAGGGCAGTGAGATGCTACGGAAATTCTTTGTTAGGTGGACCAAGAGACACTGAAACAAAGCCAAATGCTTCGAGCAATTTGCAGTCAGCTAAGGAATCACAGATTTTATCTTCCCCAACCAAGAGCACTTAGGAGCAAATAAATGGTTTGCACATTCCAGAATGTCCCAGAACAGATGGCCTACATCCTGTCCAACTTCAATGACATTTTTAAAAAATGAAAATAACCCCTGATACACACAATTTGATAAATCAATACGTTGAATGGCACACCTGGAAAGCTCATGAATATTCTGTTAAGTCCATTTCCTGAAACCTCCCCTAGGGGTCCGTCTGGCCAAAGCAGCCCCCAAATGCTGGCTCTAGAGCATGTCCTCACCTTCTATCCCTGCTGCCTCCCTCCTGAACTCAAGGGACCCCCGACTTGCAACCAGGGAGCGGTGGGCAGCAATAGCTCGCCCAGGGCTTACCGCCTGGACCTCTCTCCAAGGCTACCCTCTTCTCGTTCTGCAGTTGCTGTTTCTACCGTGAGCCCTTCCTTTTGTTTCCCTGTCCCCAGCTTCGGTAAACATACTCTCAAAATCACCTGGAAATCATTCTTCATGAAGGCAAGAACCAACTCACTACCGGCGGCCCCAAGGAAGGCCCGCTCCGCCCCACCCCACCCAGTAACAACAGGACCCAGACTGGCTCTACCTACTCCGCCTCTCCGGGCAGGACGCTGGTGGCCTGTAAGGGGCACGGAGACACTGCTGGATCCACACGTCCACACAGCAGGAAACACCCAGAGCGGGCTGGGCCCTGAGCTGCTAGGCTGGAGAGCTACCGAGGAAGGCTGAGTCCTCCAGGGAGACTGCCAGCTACGGGGAAGAAAGAGGCAGAGAACTACCTCACTTCGATGAATTTACACGTTTCGTGAGAACGACCAAGCCAACTTGAGATAACAGGGTCGAACTCCCTGTTCACCTAGCACGGCCAGGTAGTCCGGGGAAGGAGGTCCTGCGCGTGCGCACACGCAGTTTTCCCGGCGCCGGGGCGTGCATCTGGCGCCCAGGTGAGGATGCTAACCGTGCAGCGGTCCCGGGCCCCCACTTCCACCACCACGGTCTGAGGAAACCTGGCTGGGTTTTCACCACCCGCTCCTAACACCTGCACCTCTAACTTTTTACATTCACAATAGATTTGGAAGTTTTCAAAATTCACCACCACCAAATCCGGGCTCCTGGGCGAACGGTGTGTGTTCAAATGCTGCCGAAAGTTTTCAGAGAAAACCAAAAACCATGCAAATCAGCGTCCGTTCCGCTAGGCCATGCACCCTCTCGCCCGCTTCCCTAGGCCGCTCTGGAAACAACGAGACGCAACAGCAACCGGGACACTCCTGGAGAAAAAGACCGCCCGCCGGCCGGGAAGACGAGGGGACAGGCGGCTCGCCCGCCCCGATTACCCGGAGAAAAGGCAGCCCGCCGGCCGGGAAGATGAGGAGACAGGCAGCTCGCCCTCGCCAGTAAACGCGGCGGCCCGAAGCTCCCGCAAGCCCGGGAGCACGCGGTCTCCACCCGCCCGCGGCGCCGTGGCCTCCCCGCCGCCCGCCGAACCCACTGGGGCCAACCCCGCAGCCCCGCACGCACCCCGCCAGCCGCACAAACTCAGCGACACTTATCCCCGCCGGCCTCCTCGGGAAGACTGGCACCTGCCTGGGAGGCGGGTGGGAGGTAGAAAGCTACCAGCTGGCAAGGCGGAGCGCTCCGGCGGACGCCGACTGCCCGCCGCGCCCTCCACGACCCGCTCGGCCCGCAGCTGCGCGTCCTTCCCGGGCGCGCTGCTGATTGGCCCGCCGAGGGGGGCGGGGCCAGGCCTTAGGGGCTGGATTTCCGCCCGGAGCTTTTCAGGATTAAGGGCGCCGCAGCTGCAAACCACAACTCAGAACGTAATCAAACGTAAAAAACAAGTAAACAAATACGAATCGTATCTTTTTGGTCTTGACTTCTTTTATGACCGTGGATATGTAACATTTTCAATGAAACCTGGAAACCTATTGTGAGCATAATATAAATGGGGGATGATGATGATGATGAAAACAATCGTCATGGGACAGTGCAGAGGGAATGGTTTGTTTTTGGATTTATCGGCTGGCCTTGCAATCTCAGGAAACTCGCCAAAGAGAGAAGGACGAATTTTACACAGTAGGAGGAAACGAGAGATGTGCACAAGTTATTGGCAATAAATTTTAAAGTGTCTTAAACTTTGGTATATAATGTAGTTCTTGAGTGTGCATGTTGCTTATTACAAGTCTTTAAAATTAAAATACACCTGACTTAACCCTGGTGTGGCTCAGTGGGTTGAGTGCTGGTCTGCAAACCAAAGAGGGGGGGTTCGATTTCCGGTCAGGGCACATGCCTGGGGTGTCGCCAGGTCCACAGTTGGGAGCACAAGGAAACAACCGCACATTGATGTTTCTTTCCCTCTCTTTCTCTCTCCCTCCCACTACCTCTAAAAATAAATACAACCATTTAAAAATAAAATACACCTGACAAAATTTTATCATCTTAATCACTTTATAGTTCATTGTCATAAATACGTTCTCATTGTTGTGCAACCATCACCACCATCCCATTTCTTTGACTCTTTCATCCTCCAAAATTGAAATTCTGGACCCATTAAACAACTCATCACTTTCCCCGGGGGCAACCACCATTCCACTTTGTATCTCTATGACTTTGACTACTCTAAGAACCTCACATAAATGGAAGGTGGCTTATTCCACTCAGTATAAAGCTTTCAAGGATCTTCCATGTTGTGCCAGCATTTTCTTCATTTTTAAAGTTTGAATAGTACTTCATTGTATTTTATACCAAGGTTTATCCATTTACCTGTTGATGGACTCTTGGGTTGCCTGCACCTTTTTGGCTATTTTGAGTAATGCTGCTATGAACACGAATGTATAAATATCTCTTATATTGAAACCTCCTATTTTCAATTATTTTTGGTGTACACCTAGAAGTGAGAACACTGGATCATATGGTAGCTCTATTTTTAATATTGAGAAACCACTATACAGTTTTCCACAGTGGCTGTACCATTTTACAGTCTCACCTCCAGTGCACAAGAGTTCTAATTTCTTCACATCTTTACCAACATTTATTTTTTGAGTGGCCATTCTACTGGATGTGAGACTCACGATTTTCATTTTCATTTCCCTAATGATTAGTAGTGTCAAGCATAATTGCATGTGCTTATTGGCCATTTGTCTTCTTTGGACAAACGTATATTCAAGTCCTTTGCCCATTTTAAAATTAGGTTGCTAGTTTGGGGAAGGAGGTTGTTACTGAGGTATGAGTTCTTTATTCTGGATATTAACTCTATCAGATATGTGATTTGCAAGAATTTTGTCCCATTTCATAGGTTGGTTTTCCACTCCGTTGATTGTATCCTTTGGCTTATTACAATAAAAAAAAAAAAGTTAAACATTTAAAAATGAAATTTGAATCAGACCTCTGAAGCTTCTGCCCAGGAGTTAAGCTTCTGCACCATCCTCCTATCCCCACTGTCCTTCCTGGCACCCCTAAATGAGAAAGGTCCAAATTCAGTTCTCTCATTTTCTCTTTACATGAACCTCCCCAAATCTATTCATCTCCATTACTACTTCATAGTGAAAGAGGTGGAATCCAAAAGTTTATAAACATTTTGGAGGATGGGGGACTGGAATAATTTATTGAATCGGAAATTGTGACAAAAGGATACACAATCCATGGAGACACACCATTTGTACAGAAAGAAGAGTAACCAAAGCAGCCAGTTTCAGCAGGTGCCCACACCCCAGTTTCTAGAGGACAGTGGATGAAGCCAAGTGTTTCCTGTGCATGTGGCGGCTGCATCTCAGGGGAGGAGCCCTGACATTAGAAGACACCAAACTTGCATGGAGCTTCCAGAACACCTACTCTTGCTTAGCTCTGGAGACACAGTACTCGTCATTCTGCAATGGAAGCATGTGCCTGTATTCCTGTCTATGTCTCTGGTTCTTCCTCTTCTTAAAGCAGACCCTTTAGCATCTCTTGCAATGCTGGTTTGGTAAAGATGTAGTCTTTTAGCCAGCTGGTGTTCTGTTGGTTATTCTGGATGATTTCTCCCCAATTAAGTTGTTAATTCCAGTTTGGTGTTGGGAGGAGATTGGTGTGGCTCCACTTACTCCTCCACCATCTTGGTTCTCCTATGAACATTTTTTATCATGAAGGTCAAGATGTGTCGTAAATACAATACAGTGTCCAGATCATGTGTTGAATTGTACACATGAAACCTATGTAATTTTGCTAACCAGTGTCACTCCAATACAGTCAATAAAAGGAAAAAATAAAGTGGTTAGACAAAAAGAAGCAGCAGCAGCAGCAGCTAAAGAAGTGTCTGAGCCCTGGCTAGTGGCGCAGTGGATAAGGTGCCGGCCTGTGAACCCAAAGGTTGCTGGTTTAATTTCCAGCTAGGGCACACAACCACGTTGCAAGCCAAGTCTCCAACCAGGTCATAGCTGTAAGCAGGTGAAAGGCAACCATACATTGATGCTTCTCTCCCTCTCTGCCTTTCTCTCTTTCCCTCTCTCTAAAAATAAATAAAATCTTTAAAAAGAAAGAAAGAGAGCAAGCCCTAGCTGATGGCACAGTGGATAAGGTGCTGGCCTACAAACCCAAAGGTTGTTGGTTCAATTCCCAGCCAGGGCATATGGCCAGGTTGCAGGCCAGGTCTCTGGCCAAGTCTGTAGCTGAAGGCAGGTGAAAGGCAACCATACATTGATGTCTTTCTCTACCTCTCTTCCTCTCTCTCTTCCCCTCTCTCTGAAAATAAGAAATAAAATCTCTTAAATAATTTTTAAAAAATAAAGAAGTGTCTGTAGCCTGCTTTTAGCAGAGTTGACTTCTGCATGCCTGAGAGGTAGAAAAATTGTGTACCTACTGAATATCCACAAGGTAATTAGATTCCATTTCTTTCCTTTTTAAAGATTTTATTTGTTATTTTTAGAGAGAGGGGAAGGGAGACAGGCAGAGAGACAGAGAGGGAGAGAAATATCAATGTATGGTTGCCTTTCACCTGCTTCCAGCTACACACCTGGCTGGAGACCTGTCTTGCAACCTGGTTATGTGCCCTGGCTGGGAATTGAACCATCAACCTTTGGGTGCGCAGGCCAGCGCCCATCTACTGTGCTACCAGCCAGGGCTCATTTTTTTCTAAGAGTACTCAATTCAACGCATTTATAGTCTGAGTTAGAATTTATAAATCTTGCCAAGTTTTTTTAAAAGATTTTTAAAAATTTATTAATTTTCAGAGAGAGGGGAAGGGAGAGAGGAAGAGAGAGTGAGAAACATCAATGTATGGTTGCCTTTCACCTGCCTACAGCTACAGATCTGGCTGGAGACCTGGCTTGCAACCTAGTTATGTTACCTTGGCTGGCAATTGAACCAGCAATCTTTGGGTTGCCAGGCCAGTGCCTTATCCACTGTGCCACCAGCCAGGGCTAAATTTTGCCAAGTTTTATGAATCACCTTTCACAATATATTCAAGACAGGAAATTCTCTAGATCTTAACTAAAAGAGGTAGAAGACACATAAAAGTTATGCAGATACCAAAGGTTAAAAAGTAACTAGTAACAATTTTAGAAAGAAACTTAAGAAATCGATTGCTCACCCGTTAGACCACACTACCTCCAAGTAAACTCAAGAAAATTAACACTCAAAATGAGAGCCACACTGAACACAGGAATAGTTGTAGGTGTTAAGAGGTCTTTATTGAAATAATAGCACAATTACACTTCTAATACCCTTTCCACTTTTATACAATAGCTTTAAAATGCTTGCTACATACAGTGCACAGACAGTTCAATAATTAAAACCAATTCAACTGTATTTGAAATAAATAAAATAGCCTATTTAATAATTTAAAGTAAAGTTACTGTACAGTATGAAAATAAAGATACATAAGTGTTAGGATCTACAATGCTGTAGAAATAAAATCATTATTCTGCAGTACACAAAACAGTGCAGGAAAAAAATCAAAATACATTTTTGGAGTGCAAACTTTAAAATTTCCATTTTTAAGTTATCATGCAGATATAGCATTGCAAGCCATGCTATAGTCTATGGCAAAGTTTTCATTTTTTAGAGGAACAACGCTAGCTAGGAAGCGGACTGTACCGTCCCGTGTTGCATCGACCGCTGCTGCTCTGCTTCTACTGTACATTGTGGGAGGGAGGTATCTTGTTGCATCCAAAAAATTGAAATTAACAAGTTTCTGAAGCAAACACATCTACCTTTTAAGCCTGAAAAACAGGATGTGCCAAGATAGTAATTATATCCCTGGGTTAAGAAAAAAGAAAAGGCCTACACCACATAATGAACTAAGAAGCAGTTTCCCATCCATCTTTCAATTCCAGAATGATCCTCAGTTGAAAACAAACATGTAACTTTCAAGAGATATAAAATTCTGACCTCTAGCTGACAAGTGATGCAATATCATGGGATCTTGAGAAGCAAAAGTAACTTCTGAACACCTAGGTTTAATTAATCTGTGTAGAACTTGGTTGTGTTACATGTAATAATATGCTTAAAGTACAGTTCAATTTCAATGTGTATATAAAACTGTTATTTCGGCGAAGACCAAGGAATGCTTTAACACTAAACTGTAAACACATTGTCCACCTCGACGTGGAGTGCACTGACAACATGAGAGCTGTTCCATGACGTGGCAACAAGACAACACACAGCAGGTCACAGCAGCACGAGCTCACGTGAAGACCCAAAGCACTGCAGAGTAACACGCCCAACAGCTCCTACCAAGGGGGTACAAGGTCAAGGGGCCTTCTCATGCTAAGCCACTTTCCTGGTCAGTCTATGTTCTTCAAACATGGAATTGTCACAACTCAGTAGTCTTAAGTCCCCGTGCTTTCACTGCCTAGACTGACACTGGGTGCATCTACCCACTGTAAGTCCACAGGGTAACAGTTCTGTCTGCAGAGGATGACAGGAAAGACAGGTCCTTGGTGTGCCACCTGCACTGAATCACTTTATCCTTGTGCTCCCCAACCACCATGATGGGGAGCTGTTTAGTGAGGTCTCCTAAATGAAAAAAGAGAAGAGATATTGATTTACAATACAAAATAAATACATGGATCGATTTCATCTCCAACCTTGACTTCTCAGCTCAGCTACAGACTAGTATCCAAATAGCTATTTGACATCTCACTTGGTTGCCTGACAGTCGTCTTAACTTGTTAGACCTTACTGATGCGGCTCAGTGGTCGGGTGCTGTCCTGCACAGCAGAAGGTCATCATTTGATTCCCAATCAGGGCTCGTGCTCGCTAGAGGCAACGGATCCGATGATTCTCTCTCAATGATTCACTCCCTCTTTTCTCCCTCCCTTCCCCTCTCTAAAAATAACTTGTCTAATTGGAAGTCTTTACTGTTATGCTCATGGTACTGTTTAGCATTTTATGGTTCTCGAATTGATCTGTGTGACTAAGACATGCTGTTCTTTATTTTAGTTTTTCTAAAAGCACTTTTTTGTATTTTAAGAGTTAAACAGCATGATATTTGTTTGTATTCAGGATGATCTAGTAGTCATTTGACATTTGCGCTTGCTTTTGAATACAAATAAAATGCAAGTGGTTTATGAAATTTTAAAATTAAAAGAAAAAAAAAAAAAATAACTTGTCTAAAACAAAGCCTTGCCCTTTGGTTGGAGCATCATCACTTACACCAAAAGGCTTGTGGGTTTGATTCCTGGTCAGGGCACATACCTAAGTTGTGGGTTCAATCCCCAGTCAACCAATCGATCTTTCTCTCACATCAGTGTTTCTCTTTCTCTCTTTCTCCAAAATCAATAAACATTATCCTCAGGTGAGGATTTAAAAACAAAAAACAAAAAACAAAAAACAAAAAAAACCAATCTGTGTGATTATGTCTTCACTTTCAGTTTATAGTTTTATTTTTAAACATTTATCATGCAAATCAGTGTACCAACTGGGAACAGACAGAGAATTAAGGAAGGTAATTTCTTCCTTGCTGGTATGTGCCCAACAAGGAACCAAATTCACACCTTGTGTGTGTAGGGGTGTGTGTAGGGGTGTGTGTGTGTGTGTGTGTGTCACTCCAACCAACTGAGCCACCAGTCAGGGCAACACTCTACATTTTCTAAACTACAAGCAAAGACTACATGAATGCATACCTTAATATCCACCATCACTGAACTCAGAATGACTTAGTGTAATAGATGTTGATGCTTTTAAACATTTTAAAAACTATTTAATAATAAAAGACTATTAACTCCATTTATTTAATAATTTGCTATAATTCATCTCAACACAATACCAGTAACTTTCTCGTAAATAACTACAAACCTAAAATGTTTTATAGTCAATCCCACCAGATTAACAAAGAGGAAAAATCCCAAACACAATAGAAGAGACCAATCTGCATCACCTTGTAGGTCTGTCACCTTTATTTTCATATCGTAGGATCCAGTGAGCAAGTAGTGAGCTCCAGGAGAGAATCGGACCGAGCGAACATCACTGGCATGTGGGTGATAACTCTGCACCATCCTCCCTCCTCGTATGTCATACAACATGCAGCTGGAATCTTCCTGTCCTGTGGCTAAGAGGCGGCCACTGGGGTCTACGGCGACAGATGCCACTGCACTGCCTACAGAGCGGCAGAAGGAAAGGAGCTTCAACGTGGAAAAATCAATAAACCCAAACTGCACCAGCTAATTCTGTTCACTGGACCACAAGCTAAAAACATAAGGCAGCTTACCCACACTGCTCAGTTATGGAAAAATCCAAATTAACAGTCAATCAATAAACACATCCTTTTTTTTTTTTTTAAGTGGTATCTCATTGTGGTTTTGATTTGCATTTCCCTGATGCCTGAAGTTGTCTTTTTTTTTTTTTTTTTATTGTTGTTGTATTACATCCATCCCCTAAACACATCATTTTTAGGGGCAAAGGATGAAGCAAGACTCTGTGAGAAATGAGAAATCTGTATTTTTGTCATTGGGAGAACCCTCCTGGGACAGCAGTGCCTACAGTGCAATTGATGAGCCAATTCTCCTAACACCAGGTAAGCGTCCAGATACAGTCCCATCTCAGCTTACAGTCTAGTTGGGAGAACAAGAAATTAATCACAAAACCATAGTTTAAGGCACAGCTTAGAAAATGTCTCCAAGCAACACATGACTGACTAATTGCAAACAGGAACTGCACAGGAGTAAGCTCTGCGGCCACACGCTGGAGCCCTAACTGAAGACCAGGCAGTTCCAATGGGGCACGGATGCCGCCAAAGGGGTGCAAAGTGGTTCTCAGGGAACAAAACAATCTTAATCAGTAACAATGGTTTATATCCCTCCAGAACTCAACTCTACCCAACAAGACCTTATTCCTTAGTATTTAATTTTTCGTTAGGAAAAAATGTTTAGTTTTTCTTCTTAGCATGAGAAATAAGGAAAATAAGGTTGAAGAATGCTGTTCTAGACTGAAGTAGCCTGGTAAGACTTCACATAAAAAAGGAATAGAAGTTAGGTCTTGAAGAGTAATAAACGGTGTGTGGGCGGCGGTTATATGTATTACACACTTACGTAATTACAAATAATTGTTGCTTGAAACTTTGATTAAAAAGAGGGCTGTTGGGCACTTAGGCTGCCCTGGGACTGAGCTGTTGTGAACAGTTTTTAAAGGAGCTGCTTGCAACACTTGCAACATACCTTTGCCGCAATGATAGACTTGTAAATGGCATTATCTTAGAATGATATTTTGTTCAATAATGTATTCGTTCAAATAATAAAACATTTGAACAAAAAGTAAAAAATGAAAAAATGAAAAAAAAAGAGGGCTGTTATGGTCAGGAATACATTAAAATACATTAAAAAACATATTACATTAAAAATGTACAAAGAATATGTGAAAATGTTTAAGGATAGGAAGCTTACTTTGGCTGGAGTGGCGTGGTTTAACAAGTTAACATAAAAGGGAGCTTGGAGCCAGACCATGAAGCTTTTTTTTTTTTTTAAGATTTCATTTATTATTTCCAGAGAGAGGTAGAGAGGAGAAGGGAGAGAGGCAGAGAGGGAGAGAAACATCAATGTATGGTTGCCTTTCATCTGCCTTCCAGCTATGGACCTGGCTGGAGACCTGGCTTGCAACCTGGTTATGTGCCCTGGCTGGGGAATTGAACCAGTGACCTTTGGGTTCACAGGCTGGCACCTATCCACTGAGCCACCAGCCAGGGCCCATAAAACATCTTGAATGCCAAACTGCAGAGTGTGAACTTGCTACCTTGCACAGTGAAATATCACTGCAAATTTCTAAAGGAAAGAACTACATGGTCCAAGCAGGACTTTGGGAAGATTAACCTGTAAGAATGTATCTCAGTTAACATGGACAGACAATAGAAGAGAGATCACTAGAAGATGAGATAAAATAATAAAGTAACCATAGAGCAGGGGTGTCAAACTCATTTTCAATGGGGGCCACATCAGCCTTCTGGTTGCCTTCAAAGGGCCAAATGTAATTTTAGGACTGTATAAATGTAAGTACCCCTTAACGGTTAAGGGAGCTGGGTAGAAACAAGGTGCTGGGCCATATAAAACAAGGTGGAGGACTGGCTGTGGGTCTGGTGTTTGCCACCCGAGCTACAGAATAAAGGCTTGAATGAGGAAAGACAGACTTCAGAAAATATTTAAATAAAGAATCAACAGTCTTGGCAATTAACTCCTTGAATAGGGGCAAAAAAAGGAGTGAAAATGAGTTCTGGATTTCAAAAACAAGGGAACTGGGAAACAACTAATTTTCAGGGTAAATACAGTGAGTTTAGTTTTCACACATGCAAAGTTTAGGGTGCCAAAAGAAATCCAGGTTCATTTATTCAACAAAGTTATTAGATCACTACTTCCTTGGACCATGTACTATGGTAGGTGGAAATAAAACATATAATTATTGCCTTTGTGAAACTTAAAATCTATTGAAGAAGACCAGCAATAAACAAGTAAACAAATATGTAACTTAAGACATTAGTAAGGTGCCACTGAAGCTAAGACCTAAAATAAAAAGAACCTAATGATGAGAAGACAAGTAGAAGAACATTTCAGGCCAAGGAAATAGCATGTGAATTTGCTGCAGGTAGGAAGACTGGCACATTCCCAGAACTGAAAAGAAAGGTGCAGGTGATCAGAGACTAGAAGGGCACACACGCCAGACCAAGCAGGGTGGCACAGGTCACAGTAAAGAGCCTGGACTCTGATCTAAGAGAGATGAGAAGCCATGAAGTGTTTTAGGGAAGGTGTGACGTGCTCTTGCTGCCGTGTGGGCCATGGACTGGAGGAGCTGGAAGTGGAAGTGCAGAGCATAGGAAGGAAGCTCTCACAGAGGTGAGGTTGAGGTATGGTGACTTTTCCTAGAGTGGTAGCAATAAAGATGAAAAGTACTAGGTGGGTTTAAGGTAGATTTTGGAGGCTAAATAACAGGATTTGTTACAGGTTGGCTACTGGAGGAAAGGAGAGAGGGGCCGCCCAGGGAGACTCCAGGGTTTCTGGTTGAACGACATTTTGGGTGGGAGCACTTAGATGAGCAGGTGTGGAGCAGTTACGTTTGAGGGCAGGTCATGACTCAATAGTTTGGCTTAGGGCGTATACAGTTGGAGACAGCCTGTGAGAGGTTGAGTATGTGGGTCAGAAATATCAGACCAGCATGCAGCAGTTGGGGCTGGAGATAAACAGGTAAGGTCTTTCGGCACATGATTTATACTTAAAGCCAGGGAATAGCTGCACTCATCTACAGAAAGAAAGGGAACAAAATCCTGGGGGAATGCCTACATTTAGATGTTGAGCAGAGGAGTAGTTATCCAGGAAGGTAAAAGAAGAGCAGAAAGCCCCCCCCCCAAAAAGAGGAAGAGGTCAACTGCTGCATGGCACAGAGCTGAAGTCAAATGAAGACTGAAAAAGTGACTTGACACATGAAAGTCTTGACAATGCAGCTCTTGTTAGAGTGACTGTAGCAGAAGACAAGACTGGAACAGGCTGCAGACCAACAGTGAGAAAATGGGAATATGTGCAGGTAGGCAGGACTTCTGAGACCCCAGTATAAGATAAGGAGCCTGATGTCAGAACCTAGCTGGAGACCCGGCTTACAATGTGGTTATGTGCTCCGGCTGGGAATTGAACCAGTGACCTTTGGTTTTGTAAGCCAGGGCCTTATCCACTGAGCCACCAGCCAGGGCAGGGTATATAGATTCTTATGAATTGGTGTTTCAGGGCTCTTCAGGTATAATCCTAGTAGTGGAATTGCTGGATCAAAAGGTAGTTCCATTTTTAGTTTTTTAAGGAAACTCCATACTGTTTTCCATAGTGGCTGTACCAGCCTGCATTTCCACCAACAGTGCACCAGGGTTCCCTTTTCCCCACATTCTTGCCAACACTTGTTTATTCATTTGTTGATGATTGCCATTCTGACAGATGTGAAGTGTTATCTTACTGCGGTTTTAATTTGCATCTTTCCGATGGCTGGTGACATTGAGCATTCTTTCATTTGCTTCTGGGCCCTTTGTATGTCTCCCTCAGACAGTTGTCTGTTCAGGTCCTTTGCCCATTTTTTAATTGGGCTGTCTGTCTCCCTGGTGTTGAGTTGCATTAGTTTTTTTTTTTTTTTAAGATTTTATTTTATTATTTTTAGAAAGAGGGGAAGAGAGGGAGGCAGAGAGGGAGAGAGACATCAATGTATGGTTGCTTTTCACCTGCCTCCAGCCACAGACCTGACTGGAGACCTGGCTTGCAACCTAGTTATGTTGTCCTGGCTGGGAATCGAACCTGCGACCTTTGGGTTCACAGGCCGGCACCTTATCCACTGTGCTACCAGACAGGGCGCATTAGTTCTTTATATATGTTCTTATTACTTTTTTAACATACATATTGCAGGGCAGAGGAAGTACACAAATGCAATTTATAGTTTCTTTCTCATAGAAATTTATATGAATTCCAGAAAAACCTACCAGTTCCATGGAATGTTGTGCCAACAACACGAACACAGCTGGGTACTCGAAGATCCCAAAATCTAACCGTCTTATCTTGGGAACCAGATGCAATCATCCAGCCACTCCAGGTATAAAGTGCTAAAATATGTCCTACAAAAGATCATATCCTCAGTTATTACTGTGGAACAGGACTTTTCTGTAACACATTCAGAGCTAAGTACTCATTGGGCATGTGATGGTCTGCTTAATCAAATATATAGAACATTTGTAGAGATTTTATGTATATGCTATATATTAAAATTCAGTAAAACACACATCAAAATCACACTGAGGGCCCTAGCTGGTGGCTCAGTGGAAAGATGCTGGCCTGAGAACCCAAAGGTCGCAGGTTTGATTCCCAGCCAGGGCACATAACCAGGTTGCAAGCCAGGTCTCCTGCCAGGTCCATAGCTGGAAGGCAGGTGAAAGGCAGCCATACATTGATGTTGCACACCCACTCTGCCTCTCTCCCTTCCCCTCTCTTTGGAAATAATAAATAAAAATCTTTTAAAAAAATCACACTGAATAACCTTAATCCTTTTTGGTTGCTCAGTATTTTAGAATATTATAATTAGTACTGAAAAAAATATTTTCATGTGAAGTTATGGCACATTTTCCACAGATGAAACACAGGACTGTGGGGTTAGATCACCAGCTTCAGAGGAGAGAGGCCTCAAGTCATGTTTCAGTTCTGCCGCACTTAGCTGTAACACGGTGGGCAAGTCATCTGCCTTTTCATGTATAAGGTGGAGATAAAACATCCCGCTCATAAGATTGTTGTGAGGGTCAAATAAAGGAATTATGTGTGTAAGTAAAGGATTTAGCACACAAGGAAATGTTAGCTGCCATTACTGTGTTATCTAGTTTACAATTTAACTTTCTGAAAGAAAAATGTCCTGTCTTGGAGAAATCAGTTTAATGAAATATGCCCCATTAATGAACTGCAGGGGGAGGGCAGAAAGCATGGGATGAACAAAAGAAAAGTAGTGTCTGAGACCGATATCACTTACCGGTGTGTCCACTCAGAGCATGCAGGCCCTGTCCTCTCTGACAATCGGTTGTGTAAATGTTACAATCCCCTGCTCCAGCACTTATCAAAATAGCGCCACCACTCTCCGGGCCTTCCATAAATGCCAAGTCTCTAATTGTCCCATCATGCATACTGAATTCCAGATCTGGTCCTGAAACAGCAGTAAGAATTAAAACAAAAAGATGCTGCTCAATTTACTGTGATAATTTGAGATTGCTAAACTGCCTCAGAACTGACCAAGAATAATGGCAGAGTAGTATGGTTGACAGTTGTACTTAGGAATTGATAGTACAATCAATTTCACTTGACAGAGCAAAAAAATTCAAGAAATTGAAATACAGGTTCAGTAATCATCTCTAAACCAGAGCTATACAGAGAGTTACATTCTTGACTTTTATCCCAAAGGAAATGAAAGAGATGACAAACACCAGTACAATTCTGGTGGTTATTTAAAAGTTACTTTTCTGATAACAATAATTTTCTAGGGATTAGACACCACCTGGCCACCTGAAAGCGCTTACTGAAAAAAAAATAATGCTTGATGAATTCAACTAAGCAATTAAACTGTAAAAAAGGTCTTAAGGCTATATTCTTAGATTTTATTAAAGACAGTACAGATACAGGAGAGCTACAAAATGAGGAAAACATAAATGTGAGCTGCTGCTTGCATACTTGGGCCCTACCTGTTGCATTACAGGTCTCTGCGTTGAAGGGCAGCACTTTGACATATTTGTCGTTTGATCCGGTTGCTAATAACTGTCCACAAGGGCTCCAGGCCACACAGTAAATGGATCCTTTATGATGTTTATTCCTTTTAAAACGTACTACAGGCTGCTTAGGGGTGTCATGTGCACTGAAAAAAAATTAGAGAAAGATATTTCAATTTCTTGCTTGCTGAAGTTAGTGAATATAAAATTCTCTATTATGATTGTTTTTAAGGGACGGAGAAAAAAAGAGTATCTGACAATATGTTAATAGCAATTTTCAAAATCTTAGAAGAAACAAAGTTAAAGTATATTCAAAGTCCAAAAGTTAAATTGTAAACCATTATTATACTAATATAACTCTTATTTCAAACTACATAGGAAACAGTATTATTTTAAAGTCTTCATTTCACATATTTTTCATGGACTTCAACTAAGAAACACCGAATAATTTTTTAAAGATTTTATTTATTATTTTCAGAGAGAAGGGCAGGAAGGAAGGAAGAAAGGGAGAGAAGCATCAATGTATGGTTGCCTTTCACCTGCCTCCAACTACAGGCCTGGTTGGAGACCTGGTTTGCAACCTGGTTATGTGCCCTGGCTGGGAATCGAACCAGTGACCTTTGGGTTTGCAGACTGGCGCCAATCCACTGAGCCACACCAGCCAGGGTAAATAATTTTTAAAAGAGCTAAGAATGTTTCCAAACTCAAAAAGTTTAATAAGCATGTATTTATTTTTATGTTTAATCCTAACTCAATGATATGTTTATTGATTTTGAAGAGAAAGAAAAATATTGGCATGAGAAAGAAACATCAGTTGGTTGCCTCCTGTACACACCCCAACTGGGGATCAAACCTGCAACCTTTCGGTATATGCAATGATGCTTCAAACAACTGAGCCACTGAACCAGGATTTTTTTTTTTAAGTATGGATTAAAAATATTACTATGAGCAATTGCTTGGGGC
The DNA here is from genome assembly GCA_004026585.1 of Noctilio leporinus. Classification (NCBI taxonomy): domain Eukaryota; kingdom Metazoa; phylum Chordata; class Mammalia; order Chiroptera; family Noctilionidae; genus Noctilio; species Noctilio leporinus. The sequence goes on along the minus strand of PVIW01000429.1, from coordinate 466,378 downwards.
TAAGGAAAGGTAAAGAATGGATAAAAAAATGAAGGAGGCAAGAATTCTGTCTAGGGTATAAAATCTGACCAGGTAGATGTTATCATGACCACTACTTACAGTAAAGTACGATAACATCAAGCCTAAGTAAGAAAATGTACATGCTTTTAGAGATTCATCCTAAAGGATAAAATGACATATCTATGATTAACCTTAAAATACTTTAGCAAACAAACAAAAAGAATAAAGCAACAGGTCAAAAATCTTAAAAACTATTGCCTTTTAGTGTACTAGTCTTTTGTGTTTGCATGAAGCTTTTTGTAATTAAAAATTTTTTTTAAAACAAGAAAGTCCAAAAGTTAAATTATAAACCATTATTATTAAACCATTTGGACTAATAAATCCCCAATGCCTAGAAGGTACTTATTTTGATCTGGAAAATAGACCAGATCAAAAGATTCTTCTTTCAGTTGCACATCCAAGTCATCACCAGGACTACTAATTCCATCTTTGACTGCCTTTTCCTCTTACCCATGTTACTCCGTGTCCACATCACAGCCAGAGTGATTGTTTCAAAATACCCTTAGGTCACAACCCTGCTCTGCTCAACACTTTCAGTGGCTTCCCACTGCACCCAGGGGAAGCCCCAAAACGGCCACTTGCACTCTGCCCAGTGTAGTTCACGTCTGTCTGCAGCGTCATCACGTTCCAGCCACCCTGAATTCAGTTTGATTCCTCAAAAAGGCATGCTCCTTCTCATATCCTGTTCCCTGTTTACGATGTTATCCCTTCTCTTCCCCTTGCCAGGTATAAGTTCTGCTATCCTGAGAGCTCAACTTTAATACCACTTCCTCAGAGAGGCCTCTCTCTGACTCCCCACTCCTCCTAACTCCTGCTACACTGTTACCACACCTTGTACTTTTTCTTCAGAACATCTAACACAACATATACTTATACTTGTTTGTGCTTATCTGCATAATGTTCATCTTTCCCCCAAACCAGGAGTGCCAGGAAGTAAGGAGCATGTTGACTTAATCGCAACTATTCCAAAATCCTAGAATAGTACCTTGCACTTAGGAGCTCAAAATTTGTTATTTTCATAAAAATAACTTTCTTCATAAAGAGTCTATGAAACATCTGTGCAGCATAAGAAATACAACAAGGAGAAACAGTTTAGCTTAAGGTCAAGTTCAGCCTAAATATAATTGCCTTGGTTTTGCCTCAGTAATTAGTCCTGCTTCCAATTCCCTGATCCAGAATTCTGCCTATCCTCTCATGCGTATTCCTATTTAACACAAGGAGCACCCAGAAATTATATGAGGGAGCAAAAAGGGGATGGATGTAATACAACAATAAAATTAAATATTTTTTAAAATGACACGACCATCATCTAATATGTAAGCTCTAATCCCTGTCCCAATCTTCAAAAGCTACTGAAGTCCAAAAGCCTAAATTTCTGCTTTCAGAAAGAGACATACTCCCAAAAATTCAAAAAAAAAAAAATGTCTTACCACTCTGTTCTCCAAATTAGGGTTATAATACAAAAGACTCAAGAGTGGTTTTTAAAAAGTCTGGAATACGTATATATTATTTATTGCTTTTTATATTTAAAATTTTAAAGAATTTTGGCTTGTTTGGGTATCTTTAATTTACTGGTATGAAAAGCCTTCCATTTGTAGTACTCATTTCTCTAATTACAAAATCTACCAAGCTCATGATCTTTATTACACCAATTTTGATAATAAAAGCCTTAACAAATGAATTGACAAAAAGAGAAATCAAAGCGTAAGGAGTTCAAATTCAGTTTACTGTGTGGTTATCCACATCTAAGCTATTTGCTTCCTTAATATTGGGTTGATCAAAAAGTTTGTTTTTTCTGTAAGATGGCTCTAGTAGTGCTTAACTGTCTTTAACTTCATTTGAAACAATTTTGTTAAACTGTATTGTGACAGCTGTCATATCGGCTTGCATTAAAAAAAACTACCAGAATTAGTGAAATTTTTTAAAAATTGTATTTATTATTTTTAGAGAGAGGGGAAGGGAAGGAGGCAGGGAAGGAGAGAAACATCAATGTATGGTTGCCCTTCACCTGCCTCCAACTTTAGGACGTGGCTGGAGACCTAGCTTGCAACCTGGTTATGTGTCTTAGCTGGGAATCAAACCAGTGCCCTTTGGGTTCGTAGGCCGGCACCCATCCACTAAGCCACCAGCCAGGGCTAAAATTAGCAAAATTTTGTGCAGCTATTTTAATATGGAAGATGGAAGAAAATATGCAACATTTTTGACATATTATGCTTTATTATTTCAAGAAAGGTAAAACAACTGAAATATATGAAAAGATTTGTGCAGTGTATGGAGAAGGTTCTATGATTGATCAAATGTGTCAAACATGGTTTGTGAAGTTGCATGCTGGAGATTTCTCGCTGGACAATGCTCCATGATCAAGTAGAGCCATTGAAGTAGATAATGATCAAATCAAGACATTAATTTAGAACAATCAACATTCTACCATCGGGGAGATAGCTGACAAACTCAAAATATCCAAATCAATAAATTTATTGGTAAAAATGAAAAAAAAATGTATCTTTTATTTTACAGAAAAAGCTGAATGGACTTTTTGGCCAACCCAGTAACCTTAAAGAATTAGTTGTAGCCCCGGCTAGTAGCACAGTGGATAAGGCACCGGCCTGCGAACCCAAAGGTCGCTGGTTCAATTCTCAGCCAGGGCACATAATCAGGCTGCAAGCCAGGTCTCCAGCCAGGTCTCCAGCTAGCTCTGTAGCTGGAGGCAGGTGAAAGGCAACCATACATTGATGTTTCTCTCTCTCTCTCTCTCTCTCTCCCCCTCTTCCCCTCTCTCTAAAAATAATAAATAAAATCCTTTTTTTTAATTAAAAAAAAAAAAGAATCAGTTGTAAGCCTAATAGATAATGTCATATTCCCATTCTTAGTAATAAATGTCTTTAAAGACATATGCCTTATTTTTTTAATTGTTTTATTTTTTATTTTTTTATTTTTATTTTTAATTTTATTGTGGTTGTATTACATCCATCCCCTTTTTGCTCCCCTCTGTCCCCCTCCCCACCCACCCATTCCCCCCAAAGTCAACATATGCCTTATTTTTAAATCCCATAATCTGTTAAAACAAGAGGATAAAATTATAGGTTCACTAAATTAAAATGGAATTTTTATAGTCAAAATGGTCAAATAGCAGCAATTTCATATAGTTCAACTTATTTTCTTAAAGCCATTATTTTAAGAAATTGTTTAATTTCTCAAAATATGTAACTAGCATTACTTTCTCTTCATTTTACGTAATTTAATTGGAATACAAGGATCTTTAAGATTAAAAAAACAAAATACAACAGCCATGGAAATAAGGAAAACTAGAGTTAAATGAATAGTGGCTTAATCAAAAACATTTTAATCAATGATTCTTACATATATTTCCTGAGCACTGAAAACTGGTGTGGCTCAGCAGAGCAAAAGGCCACTGGTTCAATTCCCAGTCAGGGCACATGCCCAGGTTGCAGGTTCAGTGCCTGGTCGGAACGCTGTGAAAGGCAAAGGACTGATGTTCCCCTCTCACATCAATGTCTCTCTCTCTTTCTTTCTCCTACCCTTCCCCTCTAAAAATAAAATATTTTTAAAAGTATTCAAAATTACCCTGGCTGGTGTGGCTCAGTGGATTGAGTGCCAGCCTGTGAATCAAAGGGTCACTAGTTTGATTCCCAGTTAGGGCCCATGCCTGGGTTGCAGGCCAGGTCCTCAGGTCGGGGGGTGTAAGAGGCAACCACACATTGATATTTCTTTCCTCTCCTTCTCCCTCCCTTCCCCTCTCGCTAAACATAAATAAAATCTTTCCCCAAAAAAGTATTAGAAAGTAAAAATTTTAAACTTAATAAAAGGAAAGAAAATAAAAATTATACTCTACTGAATAGCAATTCTGAAAAAAGGACCAATATAGCTAAATCAAAAAGCAAGTATAGCACTACAGACTATGTATTCCTCACCTTGGGTCAATGACCTCTGGATAGGCACAAACTCTCAGAGTTTTGGAATTTGAACCGACAGCATACAAACCACCACCTGGATGAAAAGCCACTGCTCTGACAGCCTGTGTGTCTTCTAGTGTGTTAATACAAACAAACTGCTTCTTTGATTTGTCATCCTATGGAAAGAATGAACATGATAGTCATCCTATGAAAGAATTCACCTTTATCCCATTTTAAATTCATTTGAACTGTATTATGCACTTTATGTTCATAATCTATAATCATATACACTTTTCTATAGCAAATCCAAATTAACTCCAATTTTTCAATTTTTTGTTACCCATTTCTAAACTAAGCTCAGATAGCTAATAGAAATTCAAGTTTCTCTTCACTTACCATGAGAAAATACAAGAATATGCATTCCCATATTAAGTTATCTTCACCCATCAAGGAAAAAATATAACCTACACATAGTTCTTACAATGACAACAGAACATCATTTGTGCTTCTAAAAGTAGGATATAAAAGACTACTCATTAATACATTTAGGGTAAAAAAGAAATTGCCATTATCTCCAACAACAAATACATTAATATTTCAAACTGAAGTTATAAAAATGATTTTAATTTTTCAGGGAGGTCTGAGGGAGGGAGGCAAAAGGGGAAAGTTGGGAGATATCTATAATAGTGTCAACAATAAAAATAATAAAATTTTAAATTAGTTTAATCAGAACATTTAATTTGAGCATTTTAATTCCAACTGTCAGCCCCTCTGCCCATAGCCCTGTCCTGAAGAAGGTGAGTTAAAGCACTTCTGTAAAAGCTTTGGTGACTCCTACTATTGGTGTCACTTGAAGCCACCCTACTACACTGACCGAAACCTGGACCTGGAACAGAGACCCCTACACGGGGTATGGGTAACAAAGCCAATCTAATTCTATCTTTGTGAAGCCTGCACATCAAGTACACACACAGTGGTACATCACTTCAGCTCTGGTTGTATCCGGAGAGCGCTGGGACCCATAATGACTATATCAAAGAAGAGATTGTGCCGCTTTCTACCCAGCTTTCATGGAGTCATGCAATGCATCCTCATGAGGATCAGAGGGTAAGCCTGATGTGTAACATGTTGTTCTTATGTAACTGAATGAATTCTTATATTATTCATATGAATTTATTTGATTAGAAATGCTACATTTTCTATTAACCTATATACAAGAAATGTGATGGCTTGCTGAATAAATAGCTTGGACAGTAGAGGAGGAGGGAGGGGAATGACTGATTAAATGACATTATTAATGTGCTATGGACCATTTAAACTAAGATTTGCTTTATAGTAGGAGTAGCAGAGCCACAAATGAACTTCCTTTGCTCTTCTATGGCATGTTTTAAACTTTTTAAATTTGTTGCCATTTGCAGGTTGCAAACCAGGTCTTCAGCTGGGTCCTTAGCTGGAGGAAGGTGAAAGGCATTGATGTCTCTTTCCCTCTCTGCCTCTCTCCCTTCCCCTCTCTCTGGAAATAATAAATAAAATCCTTATAAATAAATAAATAAATAAATAAATAAATTTGTTGCCATTAAAAAAAATAAGATTTCACATAAAAATCAACATTTTTAGCTTTTGTTGAAAATCAGAAGAACTGAAACACTAGGTGAGTATAATTCTTTGTGCAAGGAACAAATATTCCTATGTGCTTGTCACAAAAATGGTCAAAGTTCTTTATTTTTGTTACCTGTTTGGCACCATTAACACCTGAAATAATGACCTTGTCTATGGGGTTAAAATGTGAACAACAGAAGAGTAAGAAAGAGCAAAGCTGTATACTGGTTAGGACAGGCGCCTCGTTCCAAAGTGAAAATCACACACATTGATGAGAAGCCCTGAGGCAGCATAAACATGACCTGAGCAAATGGGCCACAGGGTGCAGAGGGCAGTTCTCACCTTGGACCAATGATAGGAATACTCTCAATGCCCTTTCTGAGGTAGTCTCTCCACTTAGCCCAGTGAAAGCTCAACTACCTTGAGAGAAATCTCAGCATTAACAATAATTTACTTCTAAAATGGTCCATTCTTTGAATTAAGAATTCCTTAGCAAACTTTGCAAGTATATATAGTAACAACGAAACCTCCTTCCCCAGAGTATTACCTCTTCCCCTCTTGATCTTGACAGATTCCCTGAAGAATCTCCAAGAGGTGGCTTAATGACCAAATGTTCTGATGAGCTGTGTGAGTAAAAATTCAAATAAAGTTTACTCTGAATATCAAAACAGAAACTAAATTAACTTATCCATTCAATCTCTAATATTTATTTATTTTTGGCAAATGACCCTCACTGTCTCCAAAGTTACTTATTTATTAAGTGGCCCTGGACTCTGTGACACCAAGCAGAGTTGTAAGGTGAAGTGAGAAGCCATTCTGAAAAGGAGATTGGTAAGCCAAAGTCCACACATTTTATAGAGAAATGTCAAGTACGTTTCCCCTGCTTAGCTCCAGAATCCTGGCTGTTATGATTAAATCCTACCCCAGGAAGGAACTCCAATGGCAGTTGATGAAAATGATCTGGCCCAAGAGGAATGGCTACTAGAAGCTGACCATTGAGGACCCCACCATAAAACAATGTTCCCACTTAATCACGTTTTTGATGAGGTCAACAGGTAGACCTGTCCATTCATATATGTACACCTTCCTTCCAGTCAGCATTTGTTTGGAAGGAACTCTACAGAGACAAGGAGTCCCATATACTAGGAAAAGCCTCCTAGATAAAACCCAGAGACTAAAACAAACAGAAATGGGAATTCATAAGAAGAGGTATAAATTATATCTTTGTTAGAAAGATATAATTAAAATAATTAAAGATATAAAAGGAAATAAAGATTCCAGAAAAAGATCTATAAACAATTTTAAGGAAAATTAGAGGATAAGAAAGAGCATAGAGCTCTGGCTGGTGGCTCAGTGGATAGGCACTGGCCTGGGAACCCAAAGGTCGCTGGTTTGATTCCCCAGCCAGGGCTCCTGCCAGGTCTGTAGCTGGAGGCAGGTGAAAGGCAACCATACACTGATGTTCCTCTCCCTCTCTGCCTCTCTCCTTTCTCTCTCTGGAAATAATAAATAAAAAAGAAAGAATTTAGGAAATACAGTAGCAGAAAGAGAAAAATATCCAGAGTGCAAAAGTCAGCAGGCTTCATATGGTTATATGGTCAAAATGGCATCAGACTTCTTAACAAAAGCAGTGAAACATAGCAATGCCTTTGAAAACTCTGAGGAATGATTTCCATCCTAGAATTCTATACTAACAAATCAAATGTGAATATATAGACACAGAAACCTCACCTCTGATGTTCCTCTTTTCATGAAACTACAGGGGATCCCATAGAGGGAAGAGGTGAAGGAAATTCCTAGGAGGCTAGTGAGGGGAAGTCCCAGGACTCTCTAGGCCTAAATACAATGGCCTAGAAGCCAGAAACATAAAATCAAGCAAGAATGATCCTGGAGGACATCTTCAAGGGGCAAAAAATGGAAAAGAGAAAGTGCTTTATATTTTTTAATGTAGTAAGAGGAGTTTTATAATTTTATAGTTCCGTCAAAACATCTGCAGATGATTAAGTAACAGGTACTAAGAAAATTAAACATGTGCATACGTACACATGCACCCCCAAAATGAGGCAAGTACTGTCCCATGACAAAGAGTTGCATAAAAATGAAATGCAATCATATTCCATTGTACTACATGACCTAGTTGTAAATAACATTTACAGTGCTAACACTGAATCCAGATTTAAACAAAACTTGATATATATTGGAAAGCAGTACATAGACAAAGTGAGTGTGTTGCTGGTGAGGAGCACATTAACTAAATCTAATGGGTAGGGAATCGATGGAAAATAGTAATAGAAGCATGTTACTCAGAAAGGTGGGGACATACAGCAAAAGGAATGGCAACCTCAGGAAGTAATAATCATAGTCCAAGATGGTTGAGAAAGGAGATCCTCCTTTACACTAAGCCTTGAAAGTTCTATTTGTCTTTTTAAACCATGTATGTATATTAATTTGATAAAAATAAAAATTAAATTTTAAAATTTCAGTTAGACTTTTGGGGGTATACAAGTGTTATAGAAACTGTAATAGAGAAACACGTTAGATAAACTTATGCTCTTAAGTATAAAACCACAGTGTTTGATACTAACTGTATAAGGCTGATTCCTACAGGCATACAAATGCCAAAAGCAAGTTACACATTTTCAAATGACCCACTCTCAGAGGTGTTTAATGTTAAAAATAGATGAAGACCTGGCTGGTAACACAGTGGGTAAGGTGCCGGCCTGTGAACCCAAAGGTCGCTGGTTCGATTCCCCAGCCAGGGCACATAACCAGGTTGCAAGCCAGGTCTCCAGCCAGCTCTGTAGCTGGAGACAGGTGAAAGGCAACCATACATTGATGTTTCTCTCCCTCTCTGCCTCTCTCCCTTCCCCTCTTTCTAAAAATAATAAAAATTTTAAAATAAAAAAAAAAAATAGATGAAGAAAATGCTCCTTAACTTTTCCCACTGAATAAATTAACACTCATTTACTTCCAATAGAAAGAAAAAAATTCTCCCTGACCAGAGCTACCGAAACTGTCTTGCAGTAATCATTCCACTATGTTACAAAACACCTTCTTGTACCCCATAAGCTGTGAATGAGATTATTTGTTGAAAGGTATCAGCGGCAAAAAAAAAAAAAATTAGAAGATAAAATCTAAAAACAGTATCACCTCTGAGTAAAATGGCTTACAAAACAAAAATAGAATTGTCTTGGTGTTACAAGAAAGCAAAAAGAAACAGACCTTTGAGAGACAAGTTAATAGAAGAGAATATAGACAACTGAAAGTATATTAGAAAAAACTGATAGGTAAGTAAGTTCCAAAAATTTTTATTTGTAAGGCTCCAAAGAGAAGTTTGAATTTCTATGTATTATTCTATTCATTGGTCGGAAGTGGACATTTCCAGGTTTTACAAAGTAAAGCACTTACACTTGGTTTCCACAAGGAGGAGAGTCCTCAGGAAAAGGTACGTGATTTGTTGACCCTGGGGCACGCGGTGTGCTTGTGTAAATGTTGGAAGCATCATGTGTTAATCTCTGACTTGAATCTTGGGGTGGTGTGGCAAAACTAGTGATAGAAGAATTATTAGATCCACTGCTTTTGCTCCCATTACACTGCTGGTTAAGGGCAGATACCTCACTACCAAGGCTGTCCATTCCAATATTTAGTTCACCAAGCTTTTGAATGGACCTATAAACAAAACAACATAAGCATATAAAAATACAACAATACAATTACAACAACAATAAAATTTAAAAATATATATAAATGTAATCACATTCCTAGCCTAAAGAAGATTCAAAGATTGATAAGAATAAATGCATGCACATATAATATACTTATATAATCTCTGGTAAATTTCATACTAAAAATGACCATCTTCAGTTTAAAACATGACCAAGATACTGAAAATGTGCCACATTTTTCCACAGTATACTACTGTAAATGAGACAGGCATGATGTGTATCCTTGACTTTTTAAAAGCACTGTTTACCACAAAAACAGGGGGAAAAGTCTGTTTCTTTGCTGGTATAACTTTGGTTTAATTTTCTATTTAAAACTTAATTTCCTAAAATAGTCACTAAAAATATCACCACTACCAAAATTTATCACCAACAGAACATGACAAGACATTTTCACTTCATCTGTCTAGGAATATCATGCCAACTAGGAAATAAATGACTAGAGCAGGCTATAATCGGACAGTCAAGAGCATTCCTGTTATTCACACATTCATTCATTCTACAAAGACCATTTAACATACTCTGATCCTAGCACTAGGAAGATAAATCTAGGAGCAAAACGAGCTAGCCTCAGGGTCTTCCCTGCACCACAGGTCTCTACAGAAGGGCAGCCCGACTCCTTATGTTAGACTCAGAGCTTCAAAGGGCACAAAGAGAAAGTTGCCAGGCTTTCTTAAGATTTAGACCAAGAACTGGTCCAGATTCCTTTTCTCTAGCCTAGATTCAATATGAAAGAGGACTTACACAGAGGCATTATTATGAAGAGATGTTGTGGTTTATTGTATTTTCTAATATTAGTGTGTGTGTGTGTGTGTGTGTGTGTGTAAAGCTATAAAAAGACTTTAAAAGAACAGTTGAATATTATTACAGGAATTGGTAGCTGTTACCAAATATTTATCTGATAAAAAAATTAACTAGATAGCACTTACCACATATTGTTCTATGAAACACTAATCCTGTGAAATGCTTCCCATCAAAAAAAATCTGAGGTCAAATAAATTTAGGAAATGCTAAATATAATGAGTCAACAATGCTAACATATCATTTTGACTCTCAAGAAGTGGAGGCGATTGGGGAGGGGCAGAATATGTCTATACCAAGTGCCAAATCAGTAGTGCCAATTATTAGTATTAATAAAAACAAAAAAATAAAAGATGTAAAGTAGTGATATAGAATATTACTAAAAATCTTATCATGCTTTAGTTGATTTTTTCCAATAAGATCTATTATATAACATAACTCATTTCTCATTCTTTTTCTAAGTCTCTTGGAAGGAAGAAGCAAAATTTAAATCTGGAAACTAAACTCGGCTGCTAAAGTGATTGGAAGAATAAAACATTAATTTGTAGATTCTGTGTCTATTGGATTTGTCCTTGGTATTTGACAGGTACTTTAAAATCCCAGTATAGTCCTGGTCAGGTAGCTCAGTTGGTTACAGCACTGTCCCGATACACCAAGGTTGCAGGTTCGATCCTCATGCAATGAATGCATAAATGAGTGGAACAACAAATCTCCCTCCCTCTCTCCCCTCAACTTGATTAGAGCTGATAAAAATAACAATCCTCAAACTGAATATTCAGAGGCCTACTTAGACTCTTTAGATTACCATTATAAACATTCTTTGTGTGAAGTTTTAAAGAGGATCAATTTCAGGCTCACCAACTTGCACAAGCCTCAGAGCGTCAAGCATATAACGTCCAATATTACTGAACCAAGCAAAACCCTGGCAGCCAGCACTGCACTGCCTAATCACAATCCTGAGGGTAGCCAACAATTACGGCACCTTCCTACGTGCCAGGAATTGTTCTAAGTAATATATACATTAACTCATTCAACCTTCCCGTAACCCTTGCTCATATAAATATACATATTCTGGTTTATTAAAAAACATTACAAAAACAAACAAACAAACAAACAAAAACATTATAAACCCTGGCGGGTGGCACAGTGGATAAGGCACCGGCCTATGAAAGATAGCTGGTTCATTTCCCCAGCCAGGGCACATAACCAAGTTGCAAGCCAGGTCTCCAGCCAGATCTGTAGCTGGAGGCAGGTGAAAGGCAACCATACATTGAAAAAAATATTAAAAAATTAAAATTAAAAAAAAAAATGAATCTGAAACTAGCACTCAAAATAACAATAAAAACAACAGCTAACACTCATATAGTGCTTACTATATATGTCAAGTACATATGTTAACTCATTTAACCTTCTTGGTAACTCAAGTAGGTGAGAGCACAAGCAAAAACAAGCTAAGTACCCAACCCAGGACCCCTAGCTCCCCTGGTACAGAGCTGGACCCACCTGGCAATGAGCCCCCAACCCCTGCATTGAAATACCACACTCTCAGGCTCTGGTTGCTTAGATGGGAAAGGGCATTAAAGGGAAGGGCACAACTGGATGACTCCCAGAACACTGTGACTGAAGTTACGTAACTCGACTTTACTTCAAACATTTAAAAAACCTTAAAATTTCAAACCCTACATGGAAGGTAGCATATACTACATGTTTCTAATAGCTTTTACATAATTCCTTATATTTAAAAAAGATGGGCCCTGGCTGGTGCGGCTTAGTACATTAAGCACTGGCATGTGAACCCAAGGGTCACTGGTTCAACTCCCAGCCAGGGCACATAACCAGGTTGCAAGCCAGGGCTCCAGCCAGGTCCGTGGCTGAAGGCAGGTGAAAGGCAACCATACATTGATGATTCTCTCTCTTTCTTCTTTCCCCTCTTTCCCCTCTTTCTAAAAATAATGAATATTTTTTTATAAATAGTAAAATAAGTTTAAAAATAAAATGACTACAATACCAACCTATTAAGGAATTGTTCGGTGAGGTTCTGCTGCTGGTCAGGCCCATCCTCCTGATTCACGCCTCCTTCCAGCAGCATCTGCTGGTATATCTGTCGCTGCTGCTCCTTCTGTTCTAAGTGCTGTTGGTAGCGCAATCTTTGCCTATAATATTCTTGAAATTGTTCTGTTGAATCTCGAAGCTTAAAAATATTAGAAAAATATAATTGAGCAGACTACCATTATGCCCCTACTCAATAAATGTGGAATAAAATATACAAATAGCTATACTTAACAACTAGAAAATGCTTAATACATTGCTCTTTGAATAACAGCATAGCATCCACGAGGCTCAGCAGTCAAACGGATCAGGTCATTTCCTTTATTCCACAGCAAGACTGACCCAAATGAATGGCCATCTTGGATCCTTGACCAATCCAAAATACATAAATTATAGTGGTCACAGCGGGGACATGTTTAGAGAATACAAATGTAGGTAAACACTAATAAGGATCTATCTACATTACTTGGAAAAATACTGATGAGCTACATTAATATTTAATAAACACAATAATAACTTTGTCCAACACACTTAATGTAAGCATGTAAATGGTTAAATAAGTTATCTGTAGAAAGGAACATAAAATTTCCCTCAAAAACAATAATTTAACTCAGGTTTGAAATGGAATAAATGGGTGTTAAACTTAGCAGTCCCAACAAGCCTACTTCACTCCTCCTGGAGAAGTGAATAGCATTCCAACTCACAGGACTTCAATATGTAGTACCAGTAAAGGAAGAGTCCTCTGCCAACCTGGAGTCTGGTCATATTCCGTGGACCATATGAGCAAAACAATCATCTCTAAAACTGGCCAATGACAGCTTAACCATCAGTCCTATACTGCTAATTAAAGCTCAAACTCTCTCCCTTTTTGAGGAAATAGTAACAATCCTCCTCTGTTTCATAATTTATATATAGCAATAACTCTGAGACAAAATTGTATGCCCACTTCAACATTTTTTATTGTGGTATAACAAGTATAAAATTTGTCACTTTAACCATGTTTAAGTGTATAATTCAGTGGCATTAATTGTATTTGCCGTGATGGTCAATCATCACCACTATCACCACTATCTCTTTATAAACATTTTCATTGCCCCAAACAGAAACCCTAACTATTAAGTAATAAATAAATTAATTAATTAATAAAATAAATGGGTACTATTAAGTTCCCATTTCCCCTCCTCCAAGCCCCTGGTAATCACCACTCTACTTTCTATCTCTATAAATTTGTCTATTCTATATATTTCCTATAAATGGAATCATATAATTCTTGCCCTTTTGTGACTGGTTTATTTCACTTAGCATGGTGTATTCAAGGTTCATCCATGCTCTACAAGTCAGAACTTCACTCCTTTTTATGGCTGAACAATATTTCATTATACAGATTTACCACTTTTGTTTATCCATTAACCTGTGGATGGACTTTAGGTTTATTTCTACCTTTCAGCTACTGTGAAGAATGCTGATATGAACATGGATGTACAGATATTGAGTCCTTGCATCCACTGATTTTGGGTATACCTAGGAGTGGAATTACCAGGTCACATGGTAGCTCTATGTTTAGTTTTTTGAAGTACCACCAAACCACAGTGACTATGCCATTTTACATTCCAAATAGCAATGTATGAACATTCAGATTTCTCCACTTCCTCACCAATGCTTATTATTTTCCACTGCTTTGATTTTAACCACCCTAGAAGTTGGGAACTTGTATTCATTGTGGTTTTGATTTGCATTTTCCTAATGACTATTGACATTTGAAATGTTTTCATGTGATTATTGGCCATTTGTATATATTTTTTTGAGAAATATCTATTCATGTCCTTTTTAAAAATGAGGCTGTCTTTTTGCTGTTGACTTGTAATACAGGCATACCTCAGAGATATCACAGGTTAGGTTTCAGACCACTTCAATAAAGTAGGTCCAACTTTGCTTTTCTATGGCATACAAAAGTTATGTTTACAGTGTACTGTAGCCTATCAAATGGGTAATACATTATGTCTAAAAATAAACAACGTACCCCTGGCTGGTGGCACAGTGGATAAGACGCCGGCCTGCAAACCCAAAGGTCACTGGTTCAATTCCCAGCCAGGGCACATAAACCAGGTTGCAAGCCAGGTCTCCAGCCAGGTTCATAGCTAGAGGCAGGTGAAAGGCAACCATACATTGATGTTACCCCTCTCCCTCTCTGCCTCTCTCCTTTTCCTCTCTCTAAAAATAATAATAAATAAAATCTTTTAAAAAATTAAATAAAAACAATGTATACACCTTAATTTCAAAATATTTCGTTGCTAAAATAATGTCGTTTGAGCCTTTCAGTGAGTTATAATCCTTTCAGTGCCAATAGATTCAATGGTGCAGAATTACCACAAATGCTACATTTGTAAATAAATGCAGTACTTGCAATATTGAGCTGGTGGGGAAGGAGGAAAAAATAAAAATAAATAAAATATATTGGGCTTTGTTTTGTGCCCTAACATATGGCTTATCCTGAAGAACACTATATGTGCACTTGAGAAGAATGTATCTTCTGCTCTTGTTGGAGTATTTTATAGATGTCTGTTAGGTCTAGATGGTTTATACTGTTGTTCAAACCTTCTATAATCCTTCTGATCTTTTGTTTAGGTTTTTTACCCATTATTTGTAATAGGGGTATTGAGGTCTCTAATTAATACTGCAAAATTGTCTATTTCTCCCTTCTACTCTGTCAATGTTTGTTTCATATATTTTGGGGTTCTGTTGCTTGATACAAATATGCATTTGTATTTTTAATAGTAATTTTTCTACTTCACTCTTAATATTTAGTTGAAAATGAAAAAAAATTATTCAATTTATTAAAATGACTTACTATTCACTTTTTCTAGGTGAAATATAAGATAAAATTTATACCCTATTGCACAATTTCTTTTTCAAAACACAATAGAAAAATAATCTGGAACCCTAAAAGCTTAAATAAAGGTATTATTCTATATTACAGATGTTATTATTCTTGTTCATTAAATCTAAGTAGTAAAATATAAAGCATATATCTTAAAAAGACAAGCTATCCATGTTTAATGTGAATTCAATCACTTGAGTCCTAAAATATGTAAGATTAGTATGAACCGTAGTATTTTAGATTAATAATAAAATCACCTGTTAAAATGTGCCAAAATACAACATGACAACTAGAAATACCATATATTCTTTAATTTTTTTTTTAAGATTTTATTTATTATTTTCAGAGAGAGGAGAAGGGAGAGAAGCAAAGAGGGAGAGAGACATCAATGTATGGTTGCCTTTCACCTGCCTCCAGCTACAGACCTGGCTGGAGACCTGGCTTGCAACCTGGTTATGTGCCCCACCTGGGAATCCAACTAGCAACCTTTGGGTTCGCAGGCCAGTGCCTTATCCATTGTGCCACCGGCCAGGGCCTGAAATACCATATATTCTTAAAAGAGAGGGGAGAAAATATGCAACTTAATAGGAAAATCCAGATATTCTGTCTTCTAATCCCAAATATCAGAGAACATCTTTGTTAATTCTACCCAAGCAAACGCTATTACTTCTTACAAAGAGAATAACTCTAAAGGCCACTGGGTGTAGTAAATATTACCTCATTTTTTTCTTGCTTAGCTGGCCCTGGATTCTGTGCCCCATTTGCAGGCTCCTTTTCTGATGCTGTGCCCTGGCCCAGGGTTTCACTGTTGATAGACCGCTGTGCCTCAACAGGTGTATCACTTCTCCCAGAAAGGAGCAGGAAAGCAAAAAGAAAGAGGTAGGGATGAAGGAAAATATATTTTAGCTAGAGATATTTTAATTGAAAACAACATTTAACACTGGATATGTCAGATATATCAAAATATAAATTTAGAGTTCAGGAAAGCAAAGCTAGATAGTCATTTTCACAAAGACACCATTAGTTAGGAGCCTTGTACTTGCAAGTACCTAAACACACACACACACGCATGCATGCATGCATGCATGCATGGACACACACAGAAGAAGAAATAAAAATACCTGGGAAGAGTTTTAACTACTAGCCTAAGTGCTTATCAAATGCCTAAAAAAGGATTTCTGAATTTTCCTTCCTTCTTTTAAGTTTACTACTTAAAAGGCTTTAAAAATAGAATGTGCTTACAAAAAATGAGCACTGGATTATTAAGCAAGGAGGACTCCTATCTGAAATAAGATGTGTGGCCTTGGGCAGGTCACTTACATTCTCTGTGCCTCAGCTACATCTATAGGTTGGATGGCCTAATGCCTAAATTTTCTTTTTCTTTTGTGGTTCTATAACTTTATTCGACAATCAGCAGTTAGTTTTCATCCACATTAACTGTTTGTAAATTTTTGAAAGTGGTAACAGGTAGGTAGGTGACCAATGTACAGAGCTTGTTTGGTGACTCTTCATCCTCATTACGTTTTCTGGACAACCGCACCCGGATGCGGTATGGGACATTCCTTATTCCTTTGGCCCAGGCGGCTCTGTTGAGCCTGGTGTCAATGTGCACATCCGGAGTTCCCATCTCCTTCATGGCAAATTTCCGGATCTCTCAGTGCCCGAGGGGCACGTTTCTTAAAACCCACTCCATGGGTGCGCTTGTGGATGTTGATGGTGTACTCTCTGGTCACGACTTCATTGATGGCAGAACGGCCCTTCTTCTCGCCACCCTTCTTCTCGCCACCCTTCTTCTTCGCATTATGCCAGGCCCACATTGCAAAGAAGTGCCTAAATTTTCTTTATTAACTTTCTTTATCTAAACATTATCTTTTTTCCCTCCAATGTGTTCCAACAAAACTTTCTTTGGTTTATTTGCACTTAGCATAAAAGCTAAACATATGTCTCCAACATTTTTAGTGTATACTAATTAGTACACTTGACACCTGATGTCAGGTTGTTCCTAATATTCTTCTAAAGCACTAGCAATTTCTAATTTTCATAGTTATAGTCTGTTCAAAATTTACAGTAATTAACATCATTCAAAGATGATAAATATTGCAGACATTCACATAAATAAATTACTTATTGGTACAAGGCACCATGGGAAAAATACAAGAGTAAAAACAATCTTTACTTTTATGAAATTTGATTATGAGGTAGCCTCATAATGGTCTCTCTGGGCAGAAGTACGTGAGACAGGTCTAGCCCTGGCCAGATAGCACACTCGGTGAGAGCATCCTCTGGATACTCCAAGGTTGCCAGTCAATCCCAGGTCAGGGCATGTGCAAGTGGTAACCAATGAGTGCATAAATAATGGAACAGCAAATCAATGTTTCTCTCCCTTGTCCTCCCTTCCCCTTTCTAAAAAAAAGAAATCAATATATTCTTTTAAATTTTTGAAGAAAATAGAAAAATATTCATGATCTTTCAAGTGAAAAATGCGAATTATGTGAACATACAGTATACATGGTACGTTTCCAATTTGAAAAAGCGTATTCAAAAGACTGGTCATCTAATTGTGAGACTGTGTAGAATTGTAATTCTTAAATTTATACTCTTCTACAGGTTCCAAAATTTCTTTAATGCGCATACATGTATTTCCTTCATAACAAGCAAAAGAAAAAAATAATATAAATATAAAAACAAAGATTTTCCCTGATAATTTTAATTATCAAAAATTTAAAGTCCTTTGTAAAGTATTAAGGACTAGCTTTCAATCAGATGACTTGAGCATTAAGAAACATACCCTGTAGTGGGGTAGGACTGCTGGAAGAAAGGGATGTACTGGGCAGATGGGAGCAAAGGAAAAATGAATTGGGACAGCTGTAACATTATCAATAAAATGTACTTTAAAAAAAAGAAACACATTCATCTCCACACACACAACAATTGGATTGTCTCGTACTTACGGAGACTTCCAAGTTTTTCCAAGCAAAAGCTTACCGTTCAGGGGATTCTTCATAAATACTGTGACATTCTGTATTCTCAAGCATGAGACTCCTGCTGAGGTTCTGTACCCCTGGATAGTGGAAGTTAGCAAAGGAGTGTGACATTGGAGAAGTTTTGTTTCCAAGGTCTGAGATTCTCTTATCATGACTGGTCAGTCCGCAAGTGAGGCCGTCTAAAGCCGGGTTCAGGGACCGAGTCATGTAGGCATCAGCCGACTGAGGCCTTCTCATTGGCGACGATGGGTAGGGAGAAAGTTTGCTGATAAGAGGAGTCAAAAGATCAGTGTATGCAGCTCTGGTGGGTTTCAGGAGCTTGTCAACATGAATATTAAGCATTTTTTGTTCAAAAGCACAAGAGAAGACAGAAGATGGGAGATTCTGAAGCCATGACAATAAACTGAGATCCAAATCGTCACAACCATTACCACATAAGAGGTCGATACCAAGAAGTACTTCACTTTCTGTAATTTCTTCTCCAGTGGCTTTACTTTGACAAAATTCTACACAGCATTCATAAAGGAGGCCCTTCATTACAAGTTGAAATAAACGATTGTTACTTGCTTTAAAACCAGCCTCACTGAGCTTCCTATCAGCAGGGATGAACTCTGCGACCATGACACAAGCTTCTTCAAAACAGTGAGCTCGTGCAGTGCTGGGATTCCAGTCCTTAAATTCAGCATGATTGGTCAGACGAGGCAGAGTCAACAGCAAACAGAGCTTGCTGTAATCATCTTTAGAAGGACAGTACTCTTCTAGGGCATGCAAGCATTGCACAGCTTCTTGCATGGTAAATTCCAACTGTAAGAAAATACGTATCATCACTATAAAGAAAGATGCTGTGAGATCTGAACAATGAGAATGTTTCATTCAAATACAAAGATATTCTGCATTCTTTCATAAACTAATTACAAAAGGATAATCTCTAGTGTCACAGATTACACATAAAACTTCTAGAATATTTAACTTTCAAGGAAGAAACCAAAATGTTTTTCACTGCTAAAGTAAAAAGATTAAATAATTTTGTTCATTAGCACATTTAAGCTTTCATCTATAAAAACAGTGTTGTAGCCCTGGCTGATGGCACAGTGGAAAAGGTGCCGGCCTGCAAACCCAAAGGTTGCTGGTTCGATTCCCCAGCCAGGGCCCTTAACCAGGTTGCAAGCCAGGTCTCCAGCCAGGTCCGTGGCTAGAAGCAGGTGAAAGGCAACCATACGTTGATGTTTCTCTCTGTCTTTCCCTCTCTGCCTCTCTCCCTTTTGCTCTTTCTGGAAATAATAAATTTTAAAAAAAATAGTGTTGTAATTCAGGCTTGACTTATTTTCAAAACGTATAGTTTTTAAGGGTAATAACTGAGTTTCTAGAAATGAAAACTGAAGCATACCAATATTTAATTGTCTATATAGCTTGCTATCACTCCAGTTTATCCAAAAGAGAAAAGAGCCATTCTCAAAACTTGTGTTAGGAAAATTTGTAAAGGGAAAAGAAAGCAAATCAAGAGAAGGACCATCTTATAGTCTGTTTGCTACAAAAGCAATAAAGAACAAGAGGAGGCTTAGCTGAGAGACAAATTACAATAATTTGTATAGTAAATATTATCTTAGAATCTAATAAGCATGTATTTTTCAAATTTTTTTCCATAAGCTTTTAATGATGTAAGGAACCTTATAGCTTACATATTCAAGATTCTATATCTCACATATGGGAAAAGTTAGGATGCAAACTTAACCAAAGTAATTCAGTTTGTTAGTAAGAAAAACAGAATAAAAATTAGGTCTTTTAACTTATAGTCCAGTGTACTCTCCACTTTTTTTTTAAAGATTTTATTTATTATTTTTAGAGAGAAGGGAAGGGAGAGAGGCAGAGAGGAAGAAAAACATAAATGTATGGTTGCCTTTCACCTGTCTCCAGCTATAGACCTGGATGGAGATCTGGCTTGCAACCTGGTTATGTGTCCTGACTGGGGAATCAAACCAGTGACCTTTAGGTTTGCAGGCCAGTGCCTATCCACTGAGCCAACAGCAAGGGCTAATTCTACTTTTAAATGTTACTATTTGGCAAATGTTTCTCTACTATACATGCAAGTCCCCACTGTAATTTCTTTATGATTTATTTCAGTGACCACAAAGAAATCACTGGCCCTTAATAAAAGTTTCATTGATTTTGGATGTAATCTTACTAATATTAAACCTTGAAAAGTAATTAATCAGAAAGAATTTAATACCACTGAACTTATATTTTCATAAAGACAATCATTTTATCAAAACACAACTTCTGGATCAAAGGCAATACTGAAAAGACAGAAGGAAGAGGTAAACAGAACCTATTCCTACGATAAAAACATAAGCAATTCTGTACAGTCATCAAGTCAAACATATATTACTATCTAAGCCACCCTAAATACAAGGGGAACACATTCTCTCTAAGTAGCCAGTCATCCACTTTTCATCTCTGCCTAAATCCTGGAACAAAATTAGACTTATTACAGGCTGAAAGTACGGCTGCTGCAAAAGAGCAGATCTTACTCCATCCCAGCTCATAAAAATTTCAAAATCTCATGATATTAATCTTTTATTTTAGTGAACAAAATAAGACTGAAACAAGACTAGGGCGCAAACCTTCAGGAATAAAAATCTTACATGCTGGGGCTCATCTTCTGCCGACATTGCATTGTTAACACATAAAGCTTCTAAAAACTTCTGCTTCAGGATAATGTAACGAAACCTGTGAAAAATAAAGAAAACAATTAAAATGATTAAAAAGCTGAATTATAGAAATGTTAAGACTGGAAATGAAATCCAAATTTTTAAAGCAAAACAGGTCAGTGTGTCTTAAAAAAGCAATTATTTCTTTAGAAAAATGGCTTTTAAAAATTAATTGTCCAGCGTCTCATAAATCAAATATATTGGTAGGTTACTATAATATAAGTACCTTTGCTTTCAGGAATTCTTAAAATATTTTCCAAAGCTTATTACATTGAAACCGTAATAAAAATAATTTCAGTAGCAAATAATCACAATTTAATGCTCAAAGAAAGGATTTCTACTTCCATGCTTAATTCTAAATAAAAATCTAGTTTTTATGGAAGATGTCAAATGGAACCTAATATAAAATAAAACCCTTTATCTTCAAAATGTTTTTGTTTCCTCAAAATACAATTTTTCTTTTCAAACATGAGAACAGTCTAATAAAAATGCAGCTGAAAGGGTAAGAGAAATGAAGCACATTTCTAAAAAGTCATAAAATAACTAAAGACTTACAACTTTTTTTTTTTTTAATTTTTATTATTTTTAGAGAGGAGAAGGGAGGGAGGCAGAGAGGGAGAGAGACATCAATGTATGGTTGCCTTTCACCTGCCTCCAGCTACGGATCTGGCTGGAAACGTGGCTTGCAACCTGGTTATGTGCCCTGGCTAGGGAATCGAACAAGCGACCTTTGAGTTCACAGGTCGGCGCCTTATCCAGAGCCATCAGCCAGGGCTAAGACTTAAAACTTTTCAGCAGAAATTTTCAGGAAGGAAAAGGGAAACCAAAGAGTCTACTTGACTTGTCTAAGAATCAAAACATGTTTGATGCCTTAAGCACTCAAGAAAAAATGTTCTTAAGAACGGAAAGAAAATAATAACAAACCTTCAGTCATTCTTTTAACCATTGTTGTAGTACCAAATACATGTCCAATAAAAACAAAATCCATGCTTTCAATAAAAGGGTCATCTAATAAATTGTATGAACTATGTAGAGGGTTCAACAAGGTCTCAAAGGCATATGAAACCAATACTACCAGAAAGAGTGGGAAGTAAAAGGAAATTCTTATAAAAACTGGCTCTTGGACAATGATCAGGAGTAAGCAGTGTGCTATGTAAAGGCAGGAGATGGTGAAAGGAACAGTCCAGATAAATGAAGAATTTCCAAAGCAAACAGGTGTCAACAGCATGGTATGAATGAAGAATCAAAAAAAAAACAAGGTTCCACTTCCATTAACGGCTGAGTCAACTTGTATCTGGATAACCTTTCTATAAAGGTAAACAATTAGACAAAAATTTAAAAATCAAAACAAAATGATTAGAAAGCCCTGAAGAACAACAAGAAGCTGACCTAACTAGAGGGAAGTGAATCCTTAAAATGGGAACTTTCAGGGGTGATATTTGAGGGTAGGAGGCCCTCTGGCTGAGGGAACCCCCCAACCCAGAGAGGTCAGCTATAACTCCAGCAGAGCGTTCAGTTTACCAGCGGGAGAGGTTAGCAGAAAATCTGGCACTGCCAGAGCAGCAGAAAAATAGAGGTGTGGGGAGGAAGTCCAAAAAAGCAGGAAGCCACAATGACAGATACACCAAAACCTATTCTATAACCTGCCCCAAACCTTGCTTATCTCTGAAACTTCTGAAAACCAATGGAAAAGTAAAAATCTTATAGTTGCCAAAGGTGGAGAATGGATATAATGGGTGAAGGGGGCCCAAAGGTATGAACTTCCCGTTACAAAATAAGTCCTGGGGATGTAATGACAGCAATGGTGACTACAGTTAATACTGTATTGCATTTTTTTAAAGGTTTCATTCATTATTTTTAGAGAGGAGGGCAGGGAGGGAGGAAGAAAAGGAGAGAAACACCAATGTATGGTTGCTTTTCAACTGCCTCCAGCTATGGACCAGCTGGAAACCTGGCTTGCAACCTGGTTATGTGCCCTGACTAGGAACCAAACCAGCAACCTTTGGGTTCGCAGGCTGGTGCCAATCCACTGAGCCTCCAGCCAGGGCTTGTGTTGCATATTTTAAAGTTGCAGGTTGCAAGCCAGGTCTCCAGCTAGGTCTGTAGCTGAAGGCAGGTGAAAGGCAACCATACAGTGATGTCTCTCTCCCTCTCTGCCTCTCTCCCTTCCCCTTTCTCGAAACAATAATAAATAAAATCTTTTAAAAAAAAAGTTGCTAAAAGAGTCCTCATCACAAGAAAAAGATTTTGTGACTATGTATGGACTTATTATGGTGATTATTTTGCAAATATTGAATCATTACATAGTGCACCTGAAACTGTCAATTACATCTCAATTAAAAAAAAAAAAAAAAGTTGGGCCCTAGCTGGTGGCTCAGCGGATAAGGCACCAGCCTGCGAACCCAAACGCTGCTGGTTCGATATGGCAACATAACCAGGTTGCAAGCCAGGTCTCCAGGAGGCCCATAGCTGGAGGCAGGTGTAAGGCAACCATACACTGATGTCTCTCTCCCTCTCTGCCTCTGTCCCTTCCCTTCTCTCTGAAAATAATGAATAAAATAAAATCTTAAAAAAAAAAAGTTGGAAGGCAGCTAGAAAAAAAGAAACATTATATATAAAAGAATAAAGATACAAACTCAGCTATCTCTTCCTCAGAAATAACAGAGGCCAGGAGACAAAGAAATGACATCCTTAAAATATTCATGCTATTACAAAGAAACAACTGCTTCAGATACGGCCCTTGTGACTTTATGTATATATGTAGACACTGTTGACTAAGTAGGTACTTATATCAGATTTTCAAGTAATTGAAGTACATGCAACTTGTCCTATGGAAACACCCCAAATCAATGGGAAAACTAACAGTCTTTCATTTTTTAAAATTTATTGTTTTCTTTTGCTAAATTTCTACCAATGACAAGACACTAAAAACTTCAGATGAAATCTTACCTTTTTCTGTCAAATTTTTCCATACATTCTAGAGGCTGAATGAACTGAAGAACTTCATCCCATTGACCATCAAGGATTAGCTGCCTATATAAAGAAAAAACCCACGTACTTATAAGATTTGGGTTAAACCAATTAAAGCAGACAAGATGGCATTAAAACCTCAGTCTGAAGTCTATAATGAGAATGACTTTTTACTTGGTTCCTCAACCACAATAAATAAATGTTTTTCACAGCTTATTTGTAACAAGAGATGCTATATGAAAAGAATTTGAGAATCTGCAACCACTCCTCATTCTAATGTATTTTTTCACATATGTCAAAAATTGACTAAATCTAAAATTTTCTTTATTTCTCTATTCATCTTACAGTTTTAAAGCCATTCTCTATTACTTAGGGGCCAATGTGTAGGTCTGTTCCTGACTAAGTGTTTTCTCAACTGGGGGCAATTTGGCAATGCCTGCAGGCATTTTTGGTTGTCACAACTGGGGGGCAGTGCAACAGAGTTTAAATAAATTTTGGTTGTCACTACTGGTAACTGCCGGGTACAGGTCAGAGATGCTGCTAAACATCCTACAATGTGCAGGCACCCCCATCCCAAAACACACACACACAACAAAGAATTATCTTGCACAAAATGTCAGTGGTGCACAGGTTGAGAAATCCTGCTCTAAATTGTGAGTCCTGGATCTTTGAGGCATTTAGTACTAAGGTTTACACTCTGATAATGGAAACAGGAAGGAGTAAGGTCAGATTTTATTCTACTTTAGGCTCTACGGGAACTTCCAAGTTAGGAGGCATTCTTATTGCTACTGTTCTCTCATAACAGCAATTTCCCACCTTTTGGACTTTTAGAACAATAAAATTTTAAAAGAAAGGGATGAGCGGGAGGATCTACAAACGACTACCAACTTGTGATTTTGCAAAGAAAGAATGTTAATGGATAGCAATCACTATATCATAATCATTTTATAAAGGGGCATTTTAATATTTAAAAAGGTAGGAAAGAGGCAATTTCAAAGGCCATCTCTTTAAGATGAATACATTTAGATTCATGAAAAACTTACCATTTTACAATTCCATGCATTTCCCCTCAGACCAGCAAAAATTCCTCACAAACCAGCAGGTTCCTGGAGGGGGTATTTAAAAGCCATTGCTAAATTTTAGGGAATAGCAATGCTTGAAAGATGGAACCAAAAGAATATCACCTCAGGGCTGGTACCTGACCATGTACTCTCAGGGGCTCAGGACATTAATAATACTAAATACAGAAGCAGTGCAACAGAGTTTAAATAAATTCCCCTACTATAATGAAGCTTTTTTTTTTTTTAAGTTCCTTTTTTGTGAATTAGGGACACTTCACTTCCTAAGGCTCTCCAAGTCACAATATTACATGTCCAAAAATCTGTATTCTTTGTCAAGGATATTTGGTATTTTTATCACATAAGCATAAAAAACGTTTCTCTTCAGAAATTTGGGTTTTTCTTTTTCTGTCCAATTTGTTAGGTTATATTTAGCTTTCCATTTTGGCAAACATTAATTCCATTTTTCTCTGCAATTCCACCTCCAAGAACCTTGCTCTAATCCAAAATACCGAAAAAAGATGCTCAAGTAGAGCATTTAAGAAAAAATGAAAACAATTTAATTGTCTAAAAATAGAAGAACCATCAGTAAGTTAAGAAAACTGAAAATTTTAGAGTGTAAAAAGCTGTTAATCACATCGAGAATCCTTATTATGTTAACAGATAAAGCAGGTTACTAAACTATAAAGGCAATATAATTGCTGTTATTTTTGTAAAACGCACAGAAAATTATCAGTAGTGTGTCTGGATGGTGGGGTGACTTCAGAAATGCATTATCCTTCTAGAGTCCCTGCTTCCTTTAGCAAGTCACTTTTGTGACAATGCCTGACCACAATATAGCTCTAACTCTTGTTTTCTCAATGGGCCTCTAGGTTTTACTACTGAAACATTCTACAGAAAACAATGCTTTGTAAAGGTTCCAATATAAAGATCATTTTTAAAAATTATACTTACATAGCCTTTTCATGACTATAAGGATCTGTTTGAATTATACATATTGCCTTATTGATACTTAACATTTCTTTAAGGAAGCTACAAACCTCACAGAACTAATGCATTCATACCTCAGGAAAAGCATATCATCTGAAAATAGGCCATTTATGACTCCACTTTCCTTCTCAAGAGCCAACATACTGATGTGAAGCTTCTTTGAATTCAAGAAGTCTAAAATTAGCTTAATAATTTCGACTTCTTTTACATTCACTGTTTCTTCAGCCGTCATGTTGACAGTCTAAATATCAAACAGAACAAAACAAAAATTAGTCCTATTGTTTTATTTCTAAGTGTTAATAACCACCTGGAAACTACACTTAACTGGTTTCTTGGAAATATGTAGTACAGGTATTTCAAAGTGCATGTAATTGTAATACCAAAACCAAGTCATTCTTTAGCATTACAAATGTATCACTATGACTTTTAAAAAACCCTTATCTTTGAGAGATGCACATTGGAATTATTACAGATTAACTGATATAAAGCCTGTTACTTACTTCAACACAGTGCAAGAAGATGGTGGTGGGAAGAGAGAAAGATGACATGAATAATCATGACTACTGAAGTAGGGCGATGGGTAATGGAGGCTCATTTGCTATGGTCTGGATGTCTGTGTTTTTAAAAATTCCTATGTTAAATCCTGAAACCCAAAGTTATGGCTCTGGGAGGTAGAGTCTGGGAGGTGATTAGGTCCCTTACAAAGGGGACCCCAGAAAGCTAGTTCAACCCTTCCACCTGTGAGGAGGCAACGGAAAGTCAGCTGTTAGCCACCAGGGAGAGGGCCCTCACCAGAGCCTGACCACGCTAGCCAGAACCCCGATCTCGGACTTCCAGCCTTCAAAACTGCAATACATTTCTACTGCTAATAAGCATCAGTCTACAGTTCACCGTCACAGCAGCCCAAATGGACTGACAATATTATTCTTTCTCCTCTTACTTATGCTTAAAATTTGCCATAATTAAGAGTCACTGATAAACAAATTATGTCTAGCTATGTCGTGAATACCTTGCCCTAGATACTCATACTCATTCCATAAACAACTTACTGGTTTTTCTTGTGACAGGCACTGTCCTATATTCAGGAGACACGGGCCCTGTCCTTAAGAAGCTTTTAGTCTAGCAGCAACCAGTAAAATCTGTACCCTGTATTTTGGAGCCAAACAAAACAAGGCTGGTTAAAATGTGCAACTTTAAGTCATATCAGTACTATCAACCTAAACATCAGTGATATTTCAACTCTCTAACATCCCTTCTAACTCTCACCTGTTAAGTTTGCAGTGATATAACTGAGCGCACTGGTCATGAATTCATGAAGAGTTAGAACTAGGAAGACTTCTGAAGATCATTAGGTCAACATTCTTATTTTACAGATGAGGTCACACAAGTTAAATGGTCTAAGTTGTTGTGGTTTTCAAATTATAAGGCTCAGACCAATACAAACCACCTTCCTAAGGGACTAGCTGCAAACAAACATTAGAAGCAACAAACTGTAAGTGTATCCTTCTCAAAGGACCACCTAACTTTAACCAGCTCACAGAAACATGTATGTACAAGGTTAATTTTTTTCCTTTTCGTTTACTATTTTGTCAACTCATTTCTTCATTATGAGGGGTGCAGATGTCTAGGAGACTAGAATGCTCAAATCAGATGAGCACATTTTCTCTCTCAGAGAGAGAAGACAGCAGGGTAAATACCGCACAGTGCATGGAGAGGTAATTGCGTGGCTCAAACACTGAATAGCGTCAGGCTAAACTAATCTCACACATCCACCTCCACAACAAAGACATGCCTCAGGAAACAAATCCCAAACTGGTCTCCCAACAAGCCAGCCACCCAGTTCCTCACGCTTGGAGTTTCCCTTGCCTTTCCTCCAGGCTTACCACCCTCCTGTCCATAGACTTTATCCAAAAGACAGTAAATGAATGATAATTCCACTCGCGACATTCTAACCACCTTTCAGAACTGTCTCCCTGAGATTACTCCTAGAGAACAGTGATTAATTTGTGCATTTCCCAAGTTTTTGGATAATTCTTCCTAGCAAAAGGACGGCTTTTACTGAACTCTTAAGGAAAAAATCTTATTTCCCCACTCCATCTCGAAGTTATTGAAAGTCACTTAGGCACTTCATTTACATTACTATGTACCAACCATGTAACAGTGCAGAACAGATATTATTTTCCGTCATTGTTCAGTACACCCAATGATACTAAACATTTTATAGGCTTCATACTATTCAATATTCAGTCTAAATATGAATTAACTCTGGAGTCACTATGAATCTATAGCAATAAGCATACTTTAAATCAACTACAAGTTTAATGCTGCCATTACGTCTAGTCAATAAAATCTAAGAAAACATTCTTACAAATACATATTTTACATTGAGCTTACATTTAATTTTTGATACATTCTTACAAATATATATTTTACATTGAGCTTACATTTAAATTTTGAATGGATACAGAATAAGTATCCTGGTTATCCTAGAATTGGTCAGCGTTTTTAGAAATTAATTTAAAAATCAAGGTTTAATTCTATACAATGAAATTCCCAGTAGAAATGTATGGTATTTTTATCACCCAACCCAGCTTCACTGTTGCTGTATACAATATAAAACTTAGGCCAAAATAAACAAAAAATAATACATAGGCGTATGTTTGATGGCTATATCTCAGAATTATTCTTTTCTAAGTGTTATTAAAACACTTTTAGAGGCTCCAAAATCCTAGCTATGTAAATTAGAAATCAGAATACACACACACACACACACACACACACAGCAGTGCCCCTCATATCTGCAGGGGATACGTTCCCAGACCCCATGGGGATACCTGAAACCTCAGTACTAAACCCTATATATGCTATGATTTTTCCTATACATCCACACCTTTTCACTTAAAGGAAGTGTGTTCTGGCTTCTCTTTGGCACAGCCAAATTGCCAGCATCACCACTCTTGTGCTCTGGGGCCATTATTAAGTAAAATAACTGAACACAAGCCTTTAGACACTGTGACATTTAATCTGATAACCAGGACAGCTAAGTGACAGTAGGCAAACAGCATATACAGTGTGAGCACACCGGATAAAGGATGTCTTATGTCAGGGTGGGATGCCACAGGACTGCATGAGATTTCATCATGCTACTCAGAAAATCGCACAATTTAACAGTTATGAATGATTAATTTTGAAAATTTCCATTTACTATTTTCAGACTGTGGATGACTGCAGGTAACTGAAATGGTAAATAAGGGGGACTATATACTCTTAAAGGTAACATTTAATTCATAAACATTTTTGATCTTCTTAAACTATCAATCATTACAAAGCTAGAAGCTTTCTCTGAAATTATCAATCATTACAAAGCTAACTTTTCTCTGGTTCAGAGGAGAAGAATTTAATAATTAATGCTTCTTCCTTCCTTCTCAGGAAGACTAAATCAGTAAGAGTTAACTAGTTAAGCAGCTAAAATTATCCTTTAAAATAAATAAATTTTTTAATCAAATGAGATAAAGAATACAAAATGTTAGTTAAATTAACTTAAAATATAAAAATCAATGAAGAGCCCTGGCTAGTGTGGCTAGGCAGACTGAATGCCGGTCTGGAAACCCAAGGGTCATAGATTCGATTCCCAGTCAGGGCCCACGCCTAGGCTGTAGGCCAGGTCCCCAAGGGGGCCGTGCACTAGGCAACCACACACTGATGTTTCTCTCCCTCTTTTTCCCCCTCCCTTCCCCTCTCTCTAAAAATAATTAAATAAAAATTTTAAAAATCAATGAAGAAGTATCTCTAAAAACAAAGTACAAAGTAATTTTTTTTCAACTGTTCTAAAAGCCATCTAAAGAAACAAGAGCTCTGACCCTTCAATCTGACTAATATTTAGCCAAAGTCAGCTCTGACAGCATCTTAAATAAACTTGCCAGCCTATGGTATACATGAACAATTACTCACAACTCAGAATTTATGTAGGGCCAAAAATAGTGTAGTCCACTGAAAATAGAAAATAAAATGCAGATCTGAACATTGGTCTTGGTGGTCGTAAAAGGAGGAAAAGTAACACTGAAGCTGGCCTAACAGTTCTGTAGCATGTGGGCTAGTTTCAAACAAGGTAAAAAAAAAATAAAATAAAATAAAATGGAAAAATCAGAATGTTTCAGTATTTCCACAGTAAATGACTTATTTATCTGTAAAAAAAAAGTCACAAAGACATTTTACTTTAAGAAAATTTTTATTTATATCCAATTCCTGGACTAGGTGAAGTAAAGAAACAAAAATTTTTCTTAATAATAAGTACACCTGGAAACCAACTGAAAGGGGGTTAGTATTTTAATACATAAATGACACTTAGTATCCACGGAAACTAAATTTCAAATGAAGTCTCTATGTGAACTCTTACTAATTCTTAGTGTATGTAACAAGATTAGAAGAATGTATGAAGGGGGCAGAAATAAAATTATTACTATTTTTTAAACTTTTTTTTTTTAAGATTTTATTTATTATTTTCAAAGAGAGAGGAAGGGAGAGAGGCAGAGAGGGAGAGAGACATCAATGTCTGGTTACCTTTCACCTGCCTCCAGCTGGGGACATGGCTGGAGACCTGGCTTGCAACCTGGTTATGTGTCCTGGCTGGGAATCAAACCAGCGACCTTTGGGTTCACAGGCCAGTGCCTTATCCACTTTGTCACTAGCCAGGGCCAAAATTATTATTTAAAAAAATATTATACTTATTTATTTTTATTTACTTAAAAATTTAATTGTATTGTTGTTGTATTACATCCATCTGCTTTTTACTCCCCTCTGTCCCCTTCCCCACCCACCCACCCACTCCCCCTCAAAATCAATCCCACTTGTTGTCCATGTCCATGGTTCTTCCATACTAGTTCCTTGACTAAACTGTTCCCTTCTTTGCCTCCTCCTCCCCCCTCCCCTCTCCCCCTTGCTCACAGAAGGTCTATTCATTGTATTCATGTATCTGGTTCTGTTTTGCTTGTTTGTTTGTTTTGTTCATTATTGTCCTGTAATGGGTGAGATCATATGGTATTTGTCTTTCACTGACTTGCTTATTTCACTAAGCATTATACTTTCTAGTTCCATCCATGTTGTTGCAAAGGGTAGGAATTCCTTCTTTCTTTTTGTTGTGTAGTATTCCATTGTGTAAATGTACCAAAGTTTTTTGATCCAATCATCCATTTAGGCTGTTTCCAGCACTTGGCTATTGTAAACAGCGCTGCTATGAACATAGGGGTACATAGGTTATTATGAACTGGTTTTCAGGGCTCTTCAGGTATAGTCCTAGTAGTGGAATTGCCGGATCAAAAGGCAGAAAGGCAGTTCCATTTTTAGTTTTTTAAGGAAACTCCATACTGTTTTCCATAGTGGCTGCACCAGCCTACATCCCCACCAGCAGTGCACCTGGGTTCCCTTTTCCCCACATCCTCGCCAGCACTTGTTTGTTGATGATTGCCATTCTGACAGGTGTGAGATGGTATCTTATTGTGGTTTTAATTTGCATCTCTCTGATGGCTAGTGATATTGAGCATTCTTTCATATGCCTTTGGGCCCTTTGTATGTTTTCCTCAGAAAGTTGTCTGTTCAGGTGCTTTGCCCATTTAAAAGTATGGAGTGTTTCACGAATTTGTGCAGGGGCCATGCTAATCTTCTCTGTATCATTCCAATTTTAGTATATGTGCTGCCGAAGCGAGCACTACTTCTTTATTTTTAGAGGGAGGGAAGGGAAGAATGAGAGGAGGAGAAACATCAATGTGTGATAGAAACATCAAACATATGCCTCTCACACACCCCCAACCAGGCAAACCTAGGCATGTGCCCTGACCTGGAATTGAACTGGCAACCTTTCAGTTTGCAGGACAATGTCCAACCCACTAAGCCATGCCAGTCAGGGCTAAAATTATTTTTAGAGTCCTGGCTGGTCGCTCAGTGGATAAGGCACCAACCTGCAAACCCAAAGGTTGCTGGTTTGATTCCCAGCCAGGGCACATAACCCAGTTGCAAGCCAGGTCTCCAGCCCAGGTCCGTAGCTGGAGGCAGGTGAAAGACAACCATACATTGATGTTTCTCTCCCTTTCTTCCTCCCTCCCTTGACCCATCTCTAAAAATAATAAATAAAATCTTTAAAAAATTATTTTTAGAAAACTAAAATTAAAGATAAAATGTTAACAGTAAGAAAGAAAGAAGCCCTGGCTGATGTGGCTCAGTAGATTGAGTGACAGACTGTGAATCAAAAGGTCACCAGTTCTATTCCCAGTCAGGGCACATGCCTGGGTTGTGGGCTCAGTCCCCAGTTGGGGGTGTGTGAGAGGCAACCAGACATGGGTGTTTCTCTCCCTCTCTTCCCCTCTTTCTAAAAATAAATAAAGTAAATATTTTTTTTAAAAGATTTTATTCATTATTTTTAGAGAGAGGGGAAGAGAGAGAGGCAGAGAGGGAGAGAGAGACATTAGTGTATAGTTGCCTTTCTCCTGCCTCCAGCTACCGACCTGGCTGGAGACCTGGATTGCAAACTGGTTATGTTGCCTTGGCTGGGAATCGAACCAGAGACCTTTGGGTTCACAGACTGGCGCCTTATCCATGTTGCCACCAGCCAGGGATGAAAAAAATTTTTTAAATTAATGGTAGCTTTCTAACCAAATACATGTATGTTATATAGATAGATATAACTTAAATGTTCCTTTGCAATGCTATTACTTATTATACAGATTAGGAGGGAAGAAAAACACAAAGATAAGACTCATTCACAAGTATACGATTAAGGAAGTTGGGGTACTGCCACTATAAATTTGACAGTCAAAAAAACAGTGCTTAAGAAAGCCTCCATTAACCCCCAACTCCATCCCACACAATAAAAAACACTCTCTTTAATTTTCCAACTATTACAGAATGCGTAATGCTGGACTACGTTGTTTTACAATTCGTTTGCAGGCAAAAATGCAGATAAGGAAATGAAATACTGTAAAGCTGTTGAAGAAAATATCAAACTGCACAGTTTCCTTTAAAAAAAGGAACAAGGATGCCCTGGCTGGTGACACAGTAGCTAAAGCACCAGGCTGCGAACCCAAAGGTCACTGGTTCGATTCTCCAGCCAGGGCACATAACCAGGTTGCAAGCCAGGTCCCCAGCTAAGTCCATAGCTAGAGGCAGGTGAAAGGCAACCATACCTTGATGTCTCTCTGTCTCCCTCTCTCTAAAATAATAAATAAAATCTTAAAAAAAAGAAAAAGAAAGAAATCTGCTAGCTATGTTCTGTGTTCTCTGGGCTCAAACTAAATACTTTTCCAGCAGAAAGCTCACAAATTGTGTTCCTGATCTTAAGAGAAACCTGGCAGTAGGTATGGACAGACCAAAGCAGTCCATTCTTTAAAAGAATTCAAAATAGGAATCCTATTTATCAGTGAGCAATAGTGCCACCACTTAGCTATACAATTATTACTAGACTTTAGGAAGAGCTAAGAACTCAGGGTCTTCTGACTCTTGGCCAAAAGCTTCAGGTATTAATCAAAGAAAAAATTAAACTAGTTTAAAAGTTTACTTCTTAAATCATCACAGCAACAAGAAGGGGAATGGAATTAAGATGATCCAATTGCCAGTTACAAAAATAGTCATGGGGATGTGAAGTCAACATAGGGAATACAGTTAATAATATCGTAGTAATTATGTATGGTGCCAGGTAGGTACTATACTTATTGGGGCAATCACTTAGTAAGTTATATAAATGTCTCATTACTGTGTTGTACACCTAAAACTAACGTCAACTGTAATTGAAAACATTTATTTATTTATTTTCTTTACTGATTTTACAGACAGGAAGGAATGGAAGGAGGGAAGGAGAGAGAGGGAGACAGATAAGACAGATAAACAGACAGCAATGTGTTGTCCCACTTATTCATGAATTCATTGGTTGATTCTTGAACGTGTCCTGTCCGGAGATCAAAGCCACAACCTTGGCATATCTGGAGGGCGCTCTAACCAACTGATCTACCTGGCCAGGGGGAACAAATTTATTTTATTTTATTTTATTTTTATTTATTTACTTTTAATTTACTTTAAATCATCACAATAGCACATGGTGAAAATTCAAATGTTTATTAAGGAAAGTTTCCATCTATAAATACATGTACATTAGAAATGTAGAAAATTTTTAATCTCATTGTGTAAACATTAACTTTACACTTTAATCACAAGTCTATATTAATTAAGATGAAAGAGAAATATTCATATAAATTCATATAGTATACTTTGTGTGTTTTTTCCTTATTTATTCCCAGTAAAAAGGATACTTTATCTAAGAACACAGTTACACCTTTTATTATGAGTACTCCACCTAAACTAAAGCCAAAGTACCAAAAGCCTGCTTTGTGAAA
The DNA here is from genome assembly GCA_004026585.1 of Noctilio leporinus. Taxonomy (NCBI): domain Eukaryota; kingdom Metazoa; phylum Chordata; class Mammalia; order Chiroptera; family Noctilionidae; genus Noctilio; species Noctilio leporinus. The sequence continues at coordinate 432,267 of PVIW01000429.1, read as the reverse complement.
TAGATTTAAATTGTCCTTTATGTTCCTTTTTCACTCCCATACTTACTCTTGTTTCCAAAGAGAAAAGCTGAACTTAAGGTATTTTTATATGATTCAAAAACTGAACTACATGAAATACTGATTTTTTAAAATTAGTATTTATTTATTTATTTATTCAGATTTTATTATTTTTAGAGAGAGGGGAAGGGAGAGAGGCAGAGAGGGTGAGAGACATCAATGTATGGTTGCCTTTCACCTGCCTCCAGCCACAGACCTGGCTGGAGACCTGGCTTGCAACCTCATTATGTTCCCTGGCTGGGGAATTGAACCAGCGACCTTTGGGTTTGCAGGCCAGCACCTTACCTATTGTGCCACCAGCCAGGGCTAAATTAGTATTTAAAATATTCAGAAACATAAGGAAATGTACTGAACCAAAAATCATAAAAACTTGAAAGTGTACTGAAAGAGCCCAAAATTATAGAAGCATTAACTACTGAAAAAAGTATAATAGAGTATATATTATATAATTACCTATTAAAGTTTTCCAGCCTTAGCTTTTCTACTTCTTTAGCATTTATATAGTTATCACAGAATTGAGTTGGAAGGTGCCTTAATCTGCTCTCCCATTTAGGACAGAATAGCCAAATGTTTATCTCTGTGTAAATGCTCCCAACGCTCCTGTGAAGGCAGCCTCTAACATGATCATCAACAAGCCCACTAGGGTTTACACCCTTTTGTAGTCCCTGGTCCTACAGTGTAGGCTGGATTTAGTGACCCAAGAGAACGGAAATGTGGGATGTCACTTCCAAGATTCAGAGCCTCAGTACCCATGGTGGTGCAGGCTTGAGCTGAAGGAAGCCAGCTGCCCTGTCACAAGGCAACCTTGTGGAAAGATCCAAGTGACACAACTCTGGGAAGCCTCCTGGCAACAGCCAATGAGGACTGAAGCCCTCAGTCCAGCAGTGGGAAAGGCACAGGCCCACATCAGCAGGGAGGGGGTCTCAGGTGAAACCACAGCCCCAGGGAACCTTAAATCAGGGGCACCCAGAGGGGCTGTGCCCAGACTCCTGACCCTTAGACACAATGAAATTTGTTGTTTGAAGCCACTAATCTTGGGGGCAGTTTGTTACACAACAATAAATAATACAGAAGTTCATTTTTTCACAAGTAAAATAGGATTTTTTTTCTAATATGGAATTGAAATCTACTTGTGACTCTCATCTAGTTATGTTGCTGGGTCAGTATAATACAAGTCTATTATGTTAAAAACTTTCACACATTTGAATCTGCCAATAATCATATTTATTCCCCTACTCCCTTCAATCATTTGTCACATAGCTTTTGGATCCCCCACCACTCTGGTCATTCTCCTCAAACTGAACACATCATACCAGGTACAGTCTGGGAACTAACACTCCCCATGATGTAGGCCCTAAAACATGATCACACTAAGCAATCAGAAGAAGATGGCTTATCCTGAAGTAAGGAGTACCATAGTACTGACCCATGTGGCTCAGCTGATTGGGTTTCGTTCAACAAAGCAAAAGGCCTCTGGTTCAGTACCCAGCCAGGGCACATACAAGAGGCAACGGATTCATGTTTCTTTCCCTCTCTCTCCTCCTCCCTTCCCCTCCCCTCAATCAATCAATCAATCAATAAAAATTTTAAAGAGTGCCATAAAATAATTACAAATGAAATGCAATGGGAGATCGGAGGAGTAATGTGCTTTCCTGCTAAGTGGGTTTAAAGAACTGTTAATGTCCTAAGATGCAGAGATGGAAAGGGAAAGCATACTAACACTTATTGTGCATCTACTATATCAGGCTTTGTGTTAAATACCGCTATATATTATCTACCTAATTCTTACAACTCTATAATTTCATTGTACAGATGACAGCACTAATGCTCAGAGGCATTAGGTACTCGTCCGAGGTCACACAGCAAAATGTACGGAGGCAAGAATGGACCAACAGGGTCTCTCTCACCACAATCCTATGACCTTTCCACGACAACACTGTGATATTTATAGGGGTAACAACAAGAGGGAATAATTAGGACTGAGGTAATCTTGAGCCTAATGTCAGCCAAAGCTTCGGAAGCTGGAATTCAACTTATTCCTGTGCAATGTAGTGATTTACCATTCCTTAGCTGAGTAAGTCTAAGGCAATGCTTCTTAAACCTTTCTCCATAAGGGCCCAAGAAACCGAGCCTATCTCCAGAGAGCCCTTAAGCATGAAATTTTTTAAAGTCTTTTAATTTTACCTTAGAAATAGTATGGCTATTCCACTGTCTGTCTAAATATAAAAACAAAATATTTTTTACCTGAGCTTTCAAGTGAAATTGATGGCAACTCCTTAAGTGTGTGCCATGTTATATGACCACAAATTGATCCCTTGGCACACAGCTTCTTATCTCTAACACTGCAGATACTCCTATTTGAAAAGCATAGGTCAAACAAGACAAAGTACCTTATTTCTTTATAAATCAAGAACCAATGACCCACACTGAGGATTATTTAATATCCAAATGAGTCCTAAGTTACAGTTATTTGCCATAGTCTTATTTTCTAAATATGAGAAAATCTTACTAAAAGCAGAAAAGCAACCTTGACCCACAGAGAGGGAGGAAACACCCTTTTCTCTGTTACCCCAACAATAAAGAACCTCTGCCGGGGAGTAAAAATGTGCCTTAGGAGTTCCCATGAGCCTTTTAAAGCCACTGTAAGGAAAAATGTCCTGGACCTGAAAATGTGAAACAGGTCATGCAGAAAATTTTAATTACCCTTGCCAATGCTCCACTCTACTAAAAGGTAATCAATACATGCCTTAAATTTTTTCCAGAGTGCTTTCAAATACATTATTTTGTACAACTTCGGAGCCCATTCCCAGACTAAAACAACAGCAGGTATTATGCCCATTTCACAAGTAGAGAAATCAGAGCCCACAGAAGTGAAGTAGCTCTTCCAAGATTGTAATCAGCAGCAAGGGGAAACTTAGATCCTGGCTTCCCGCTTATCCATCTACTCCATCTACTAAGGAAAACTGCATCTTTTCATACTTATTTTGACGTGTTTCTCAAACTGCAGCATATATCAAACCTACCACATGCTATCCATTCAGTAAGCAATGGATACATTCCATTTTACAAACAGAAGAGCTGAATACAATTATATAACTAAGAACATAGGACAGTACCCCTGCTCTCTTATGATACATTCCTATTACTGGCTTTTAAAAAAGAGAAAAAGAATCATAAGGTTGGAGGGTAGAAGATAAACAAGTTAAAATCCCTTATGTGCTTGCACACCCGTGTGCGCACACACGCACACAAATTACATACTTATTATACCTAAAACTAATATAATACTGTATGTCAACTGTAATTGAAAAAATTTTAAAGTTCTATATAATGACATCTAAATTCAAGGTATTTTTTTTTCCACCTAACAATATACTGTTACGGCTTCATTGTTTGTCTTTTCCATCACTGTGTAATATTGTTTCTTTCCTGTGTGGAAACAATCTACCCCCTAAAACCTAATGTAAAATTGTTCATTATATCTTCCTTCAAAATGAGACCTCGAGAATATGCCATATAAAGGAAAATGGGTTCTTAGGCGTTTCTCCTTTTCAGCAAAATTGTAATGAAAACACATGCCAACCCTGGAGACAAAAAAAAAAAAAAACCCAAACAACAAAAAAACAAACCTACTTGGATTTACTGTAAAAAAAAATTCTAGCACATTAAAACCTAATGTTAAATTCTGTGTCATGAACTTCTTGAAGTATCCTTTGAAGTCCATAACAAAGAGAGGGAAATAAGTGTGAGGATCACAACCTATGAATCTGGGTGGAACAAAGACTTCTCCTTTCATTATGCAGAGAACCAAATTGCCAAAAAACGCTCGGCTCAGACACCGTGCGTGGTTGGTTAGTGACTGCAAGTGTTGGTACAGAGAAGAAAAATCAGATGCTGGTCAAACGCCGCCGCTACCCTCGCCTCGGGCCCCTGCGGCCAAGGCCTGGCCCCAGCGCGGCAGCCCCAGTCTTTCTCCCCAGTGCGGGGAACCGGCTCTACCCTAGGAGCTCTACGACCTCCCCCGTCTCCTAGGCAGGCGCCCCCGCCCGGCGCAATCTGCGTTCCCAATTCAGTCGCCGCCTTCCCCCGGACCCCAGCCCTAGACCCCCAACGGCTACTCCCATTGACTGCCGAGGGGGAGAACGGCCAAGCCCGGTCCGCGGGGCTGCCCCCGCCGCAGCCCGCTCCCAGCCCCGCAGCCCCCGGCTCCTCCCGGCCAAGGCGTGTCCACTTCACACCCTCCCGGCTGAGGCGCAAGGAAGGAAGAATCGGCCCCGCCTGCCCCGCCTGCCCCTCTCTCGCCTCGGCAGCCGCGAGGTGGGCGCGACCCCCGCTGGCCGCTACTGAGGGTTCACGGGAGGACAGAGCCAGGGTGCGGGGCGTCGCTGCGCCCTCCGAGCAGGGCTGGCAGCAAGGGGAAGGTGTGGTCCAGGGGCGGCGGCCTCGCGGCGGCCCGCAATCCCCAGGTCCTTCTCCGGCGGGGCCCGGGCCTCGCCAGCTACCCGAGTCCCACCCTGTCAGCACCGGCGCCCACCCAAGCCCCGGCTTCCAAGCGGAGAGCGCTGCCCTGGGGGTCGCCTGGCTAGGAGCCGCGTCAGGTGTTGGCAGGTGGTGATGGGTGACCATGGCAACGCGAGGGGTGCGGAGCGGCCGGACCCCGCCTCCGCCTCCCGCAGCCACTCACCTGAGCTCGAGCCCCGAGAAGCGACGGAGGAGAAAGCTGAGCGGAGGCCGGCCCGGGCCCCGAAGCTGCCGGCTCCGGGTGGGGCGAGAACGTGAGGGTGGCGGTCCGGGTTTGTCGTCGGTCCTCCCTCCGCCGCACGTCAGTCCATCAGATCGCCAGTCCGCCCTTCCTCCCGTCTGCCCCTCCCAGGGCCGCGGCCGCTCTGCCCAGCCTCCAGCAGACTGCGGTTGTCAAACGGTGCCGAGCCCAATTCCTGCCCCGAGCCCAGCCAATCGCCGCGCTTCCCCGCGGCGCCTCAGGACCCCGCCGAGCGGGGCGGCCAAGCAGGTGCCTGCGCAGAAACGAGAATCGGCTAGACAGGCCTAGCCCGGCGAGGTGAGGACCCGCCGGGATGGACCTGCTCCGGCCAAAAGCTCCAAGCAACTCGCTGAACCCCGGGTGAGAGCGAGCGGGCGCGGCGATTGCGTGAGACCCGCGTCCAGGACGCAGATCCCCGGCCGCTGTGACCGTGTGTCCCGAAATAGCGCGGAGGGAATTGTCGTCTCCCAGCCTAGAGTCCTGTACGCATTAGAATTGTCTCTCAAGATTCTTCCTGGATACTTTATGAATAAAGGTTAATGAAATAAATCTTGCCTCCTCCTGTTTTTCCAAGCCTCATCCTTTCTGAACTAGCCGCTTAATTACCCCGTCTTGATTGTATGATGATCTGCCTTGAAGCATTTGTCGGTTACTTAATCCTCGAATGTCCCTCGAGTTTCACTACCCCTTTTGGGTGTAAGCTCGTTGGTAGCAACATCTGCGCACTTCCAACCCCCTCGGTGCAGTTGGAGGACACCCCTTATCCCGACCACTGCACCAATCCAGAAGCTGGGAAGGGAGGGCTGATTCTTCTCAAGAATGAACTTTTCATTCTGAGAACTCTTCGTTTTTGTCCTTCAGAATACTCTGGACAGTGCCTATTTGTGTTTCCGACTTGCAAACCCTAAGGACCTCGAATGTCTTTATCATTTATTTGTAACCAGAGCCTTCCGGTTCACTTCCCCTCATTGTATAACTAGTATCCCACAAATATACGATGCTCAAATGAGCGGAATCAAAGCATTCAGGAGGTGAAACCATGTAGAGCTAAGGAGGAATAGCTAAGGAGGAATAACTAAGGAGGAATACAGTGACACAAGTCTGCAATAACCTCGTACTCACAAGAGCAAAAAGACAAGAGTGGCCGTAGCTGGTGTGGTTCAGTGGATTGCGCGCCGGCCTCCGAACAAAAGGATCGCGGGTTCTGGCCTGGGTGTACCATTCCCAGTCAGGGCACGTGCATGGGTTGAGGGCCAGGTCCCCAGTAGGTGCTGTAAGAGGCAACCACACACTGATGTTTCTTTCCCTCTCTGTCTCTCTAAAAAAAAATGAATAAAATCTTAACAACAACAACAAACAAACAGAGGAGTAAGCTGGGCCTCCCAAAGTGGGGAAGATGTGTTCAAAAGAGACTGGTAAGAGTAAACAAAAACATTTGTGTAAAGGAAGAATTTGATCCAATTCAAGATAAAAAGCAATAGCTTGAGGGAAAGGTTTTAAGAAAAATATGGACGCAGGAAAAACCATGGTAAGCACAAAAGCTGAATTCCAAAACTTCAGTTGTCTAGCCCTGATTAACCGCTGGAAGGAAGTCTTCATTAAAAATTTCCAGTGACCTGACTGGTGTGGCTTAGTGTATTTAGTGCAGGGCTGTGAACCAAAGGATGTTGGTTCAAGTCCCAGAAAGGGCACATGCCTGGGTTGCAGGCCAGGTCCTCCAATGGAGGAGTATAAGTAGCAACCTGTACAGAGAGGCAACTGATCAACGTTTTTCTCCCTCTCTCTCCCTTCCCCTCTCCCTAAAAAAGTAAATTTAAAATCTTTGAAAAAGAAGTTCTCAGTAAGTGACCAAAAATAAAATTAAACAACTTTACAGAATATTTAAATTGGAAAAAGTGGGCAGATGTGATATAACCTGGAAATAGTTTGTCAATTATTTGGCCAGTATATTTCACTTGAAAATCCACTTCTCAGTCTTGATTCTTTTATTATTATTATTTTTAAAGTCTTGATTCTTTTTTTTAAATTTTATTGTTGTTGTAATAAAGTCTTGATTATTGAACAATAGTAGTTGCAAGAATGAGAACCATGTAAATATTTAAATATTCAGCTGGATCTAGAATTACTAATGAGGGACAATCTGACAAACATTTGATGACCTATTAGGGGCAGAGTGCTATTAAAAAAAAAGAACCTGAATTATGGTCCTACATTGGATTTGGCCTTCATTAAGCATAAAATGAAGAGTTTGCCTGTGTTCTCATCTAAACCTCACAATCTCCTTTAAAATGAATGTTAATTATTCCCATTTAGAGACTAAGGGAAATAACTTGCCCAAGGCCAAACAGTTGATACATAGCAGAGCCAAGGTTCTAACCATTCTTTTAAAATCTTTTTCCACTCTACTCTGTAACAACTGAAGTTTTAACTTTAAAAAAAAAAAAAATAGCTCTGGCTGATGGCACAGTGGATAAGGTGCTGGCCTGCAAACCCAAAGGTTGCTGGTTTGATTCCCAGCCAGGGCAACATAACTAGACTGCAAGCCAGATCTCCAGCCAGGTCCGTAGCTAGAGGCAGATGAAAGGCAGCCATACATTGTTGTTTCTCTCCCTCTCTTCCTCTCTACCTTCCCCTCTCTCCAAAAAATAATAAAATTTTTTTTAAAAGTTGCATAAAAAAAAAAAAAAAGAAAAAAGGTACTTTATTCTGACAGGTAGAAGGAACGAAAGGTCTTATTCATATTTGTATCTCCCACATTCTGTGGTATAGTGTCATCTACATCTCAATTTTCAATGAAGAACAATCCGGATTGTTAGAAGCAAATACATAACCAGAAGAGGGGAATGGGAGGAGGAAAGAAACGAGACACTGAAATACAAGACATCTGGTACATCGTATTACTTGTACACTGACAAATGCATTGATTGTGTATTTGCTTCCTAGTGTAACATCAACTTTTACACTACAACCTTAATAGCTGTCACCCAAAGTATCACCTTTCCTTCTATACTTGGCCACCCTGGTTAAGATTAGATCTGCTTGTCTTTCACTCTAGTTGCTGCAAAGCGGGAATTGTTCAGGAGGGACAAGGCTTTCTTAGATGAAGGACTGTCCTTAGATCCCGAGGTACTGCCTCCATCATTCACCAAATATTTATTGAGTGCCTGCTCTAGCTTAGGAACTAGGTTAGGCATCAGTTAAAAATTCAGGCTCTAACTTGACAGAATGACTCATGGGCCTTGTGACATAAATACCTACAGGCTAAGGTGGACCCCTTTTAATACACTTCTCAAATCTCCTTCCAAGAAGGAAGTTTTTGGTTTCCCCCAAATAGTAGAAAGAAATCTGAACAAGCTTAGGTTAGGAAGTCTTGCTCCAAGCTGTTCAGGGAAAGGTCAATGGGGGGATAAGGGAACTTGCTTTAAGAGCTCTACTCTCATTGTTAGAACACGCTCATAAATACACACACCAAAGAGCTGCCAGCTTCCCAGCAAGCAGTGCCCCAGTTCTAGGACAACAAAGTACTGCTGCTCCTTGAAGCAGGTTCAAGGACTATGCAGGCAGAATACCAGCTCTACCAGAGCTCCTGTCTAGACCAGACTCTTAAACAAATGCTTAAATTATATGTGGATGGGTAAACCTAATAAAGGAAAATATATGCTTGCTTCAACATAAAGGAAATACACTTTAAAAATTTTTTATTCTTTGATATGAGAGAGACATCAATTTGTTTCACTTCTTTATGAATTCATTGGTTGATTCTTATATGTGCCCTGACTGGGGATTGAACCCACAACCTTGGCATACTAGAACGACTCTAACCAACTGAGTTACTTGGCCAGGGCCTAAGTGTCAGCTGTTTTTATTCAAGTACTATCTTCCAGCATTGATCTGCTGTTTTCCTTCCTGAACTCTACATTCCAGTTCCACTGTAAAAGAGAATTTGCTAATGCGATTAAGTGAAAGGGCCTTGAAATGGGGAGATTAGCCTGAGCTTTCCTGGTGGGATCATGATAATCACAGGGGTCCTTAAAAGCAGAGGACCTTTCCCAGCTGGGGTCAGAGAGATTAGCTTTGAAGGTGAGAGTGGACCATGAGCCAAGAAATGCTGTATCCAGAAGATGGAAGAGGCAAACAACCAAATTCTTTTTTCCAGCATCCAGAAAGGAATGTGGCCCTGTTTGGTACCTTGATTTTAGCCCAGTGAGGCTCACATCAGACTTCTGACCTAGAGAACTGATAAGATAGTGATTTTGTTTGAAATCACTCAATTTGTAGTAACTTGTTACAGCAGCAATAGATACTAATACACAAACTCAAAATAAAAGGATACTTTGAGGCAAGAGATTTAAGCAAGGATTGAGTTTTAAATAGTGTTGAGGAATTAGTGTTAATTTTTGTTAGGGTATAATAGTATTGGGGCTACCTTTTAAAACTTTTTGTTATAGATACATACTGAAGTATTTATAGATGAAATGATACAATATCTGAAATTTGTTTTAAAACACTGCCCTTCTACCCCCTAAAAAACGATTAGGTTATGGGAGGATGGAGAAGACATTAAATTAGCAAAAGGTTAATTGTCAAAAGTGGGGACTCATAATACTATTCTGTTATTGTGTGCACTTGAGATTTTCCACAGTAAGTTAAACCAAAAAAGGTGAATTAATTTAACAGACCACCTGAACACTTCAGCCATGTCTAGAAGAATTTTGCAATAATAGAAATGTTATATAATCAGCACTGTTCCATGCAGCAGCCACCAGTCAGGCTACTGGGCACCTGAAATATAGCTAGTGCAACAGCAAATTTTTAATTTTATTTGAATTAGTTAATTAGCTCGATGTAGCCAATGCCTACCATAATCACACAGTGCAGCTCCAGATGTTGGAAGAGAGCCATGGGGCCTTAGTGTTAGCATGAATCAAGTCAGTGCACATCCCTTATTTTTGTCTACCTGACCTCTTTCCTTTTCCTGCTCATAGCAGTAGCCAGCTCCCACTCCTCACCACAAGCCCTTCTTCACCAGAGGTAGGGCTTGAGATCCAGGCTACAGTACAGCTGCTTCCTGGCCACAGTGAATGGAAATGGCCTGAGCCAGAGCAGTCACAGTCCTTGCTTGAACTCACTGTATTAGGAAGTGAAGCAGCTTCCTCAATTAGGAGTTACATGGATGGAACCCTAGAACTACTTGCCATCTTGTTCCTTAATACACAGGTTCCTGAGAGAGTAAAGCCAAAATCTGGATAAAGATGGACAGTGTCTTCTTGTTTTTCTTCCCCTTGTTTCAGTTGGATAAGCCAAAAAATTCCCTTTTTGTTCATGCTAAATTAATAATAATAATAATAAAATGTCTTACTACGAAGTCCCATACAAACTGTCTCTGGCTTAAACAACACACATTTATTTTTTCTGAGTGAAATATGAAGTCACGGTGTTGCAGGGTTGCTTTTTCCCTAGCTTGTGAACGGCTGTCTTCTGGTGTCTTCATGTGGTCTTTTCTCCATATGGATCCACACAAAACTTACATGCCAGGGTCACCGGCAAAATGTCGACTGAATTGTGTCTCCCTAAAAAGTGAAATGTTTCATTTTGAGGGGTTTTGTTTCTGGTTTTATTTTTGTTTTTTTGACCCATTTCCCTGCTCCGACTTGACTGTACTGCAGATAGGGCCTTTAAGGAGATGATAACGGTTAAATGACGCAGTAAGGGTGGAATCCTGATACAACAGAAGTGCTGCCCTTTTAAGTAGAAGAAACAACAGAGCTCTCAGCCCTGTGAGGACACAGTGAGAGGTAGTGATGTGCATTCAACCCAGGAAGCGCCCTCACCAGGACAAGACCATGCTGGCACTGGGACCAGGAACTCCAGCCTCCAGAACTGTGAGAACTAAATCTGGCATCTACTCCATTCGGCATATGACATTCGCTTAGATGGCCAGAGTAGAGTAACAGGCACCCAGTATAGCTGCCCAGGGGCCACTTACTACATTCCCTCATCAGAGTGAGGTAGATCCAACTAGCAAAAATGGTGATATGTTCATGTTTTATTATTCTTGATTTCAGTTTAAACAGAAAATAGCTTTTCGCCTGGTTTTTACTTTTTTAAATAATAAAAAGATCAGCCCAGGTATCTTGAATCTCACTATTAATTCCAGTGTTATAATAATAATAATAATAATAATACAGAAAAAATATTTTGTTTTGTTTTAGAAAAAATGTTTTAAATGAGATTAAGCAGCTAGAATTAGATTACCAGTGACTGGTGAGGGGGGTAATAAATCACACAGACAAATGAAAGTATTAATCTTCTTTTAATTTTTCCTACTTTAATTCTGTATCAATATGTTAAGAAAGGTGCATGTTCCTAAGTACTAATTTATGGGTAACACTTAGAAATGGCACACAAGACATTCATTCAGTTTCACAAAGAGTAATATTCATTGATCTCTCTAAATGCAATTTTAATCCTTATTTTAAGCTAAGTACATTAATAATTCAATAAGCTAACTACACACAAAACCTGTATATCCTGATCTATCAAAGTGGTTTTCATAGTCACATGTGGCTTTAGTCAAGTACACATTTCCACAATGAACAAGTACTAACAAATGCTCATCAAACACAACCCAAATGTTATCCTGCCATCAGTGTTTTAAGCAATGCCACTCCTGTTACTGAAAGCCTTTATTTTTATTTAAAAGGGAAATCGGACCTGGGAAAATGAGTTCCCTTAAAACTTGACAAATAATATAAGCCCCAAAAGTTTTAAATAAAAAAAGCTTCAACGCAGAAGCATTCATGAACCTTTTAGTTTCTCCCTCCCCCAAATCACTTTTTATTGAAAGCAAAAAATATTAAAACAAGTTATTTCCTTTAAATACTCCTATAAAAAAGTCTGTTCTTCTTTCATCTTCTCCTAAAAAAGAAACACAAACCATTTCACTATCTTTTAATCATCTCTCAGACTACTGCAGTCCAAAAACTTCAGAGTTGAAGCTATCATCGTTTTCAGAGGTGCCATTTAGATCTCACATGTTAAACAGCACAGCCTACAAATGGCACAGATGTATTCAGTTCATAAATACCACTTCATTGTGTAGAGAATCAAAAGACAAAAGGTACTGCATGGTTTATACGGTCCTTCAACTTGCACATGGTCATTCAAACCCAATACTTAATTCAGGTACGGCAGTATACAGGCAGGCAGTTAAAGGCTCAACTATGGCTTTAAAATAGAAGATAATGAAAATAAAGGTGGGGAACTTTGTGCTTCTCCATCTTTCACTTAATGGCTAATTGTCAGGACCTTGCTATGTAAAACATATCATTATTTTTATATACAGTCTCCCCAGAAGGTAATGAAGCTTCAGAAAGTACAAAAGCTGTCAAGATCCATAGTTTGCTTCATCAAATGCTTTTCTAGCCCGTTTCAATTCTTCATTCATAGTAAGCAAGTCTTTAACTCTAGCAAATTTCCTTGGATCCTTTCGAATCAAGAAAACAATATCTTCAACTTGTACCCGCCCTTGTCTTCCAATTGACATTGCCTTGTGAGTCTATAACAAAAAAAATATATATTAATTTTTTAAAAATTGAATATTTTACTCAATTTGCATGTTTAATACTGTAAATTTGAAGATTTTTTCCTCATAACTATTCTGACCATTCACTTGTGAATTATCTTTTAATTCATGTCCTCTGCGCACATTCTACTATGTAACCAGCAATGTCTCTCTTAATGCTTTATAGACACTTTTAAAATTTAAGGACATGAAAGCTATCAAATTTGTTAATGTTTAGTTTTTGTTTTTGATATATGTATTTTTTTGTGGAAAATAATTTTGTAATTTCTTTGTAATGACCAATTTCATTTAAAATTTGTCTCCATCTCAATATTGGTGGGTTTCCTTAAAATCAAACCTCGTCCCCTATCATTACATATTCATTTTATGCAAAAACAAGGTTCGTCATAGCATTACTCCTGATGACTAAAAGAAGGGAAATTAAATAGTAAGGCTTTAAATCTAAGCACATCCATCCATTATGAAATCATTAAAAATATACAGTATTGGCCCTGGCTGGTAGCACAGTGGATAAGGCACCGGCCTGTGAACCCAAAGGTTGCAGGTTTGATTCCCCAGCCAGGGCACATAACCAGGTTGCAAACCAGGTCTCCAGTCAGGTCTGTGGCTGGAGGCAGGTGAAATGCAACTGTACATTGATGCCTCTCTCCCTCTCTGCCTCTCTCCCTTCCCCTCTTTCTAAAAAAAATAAAATAAAATCTTTAAAAATATATACACACACACACACACACACACATACACACACACACACACACACATATACAGTATTATGCAATGACCTGGGGGAAAATGTCTAGGTTTACCTAAATGGAAAAAAAACAGATTATAAGACTGTATTAATATGTACCATTATGATTTCAATTTTATAATCTAAAAAAATATATGCAAAAAGAGACTATCCACCAAAATCATAGCATCAGTTGCCTCTATATTGTGTGCATATAAGGTCTGTCCAGAAAGTATCCAACATGTACTACAAAAAGTTGAGACATTTACTGAAGATACAGGATACAAGAAACTGTACAAAGGACAATGAAGCCTCAGTCCCATTCCAAAGTCGACACCTTGGAACCTCACACAGTTCTTCCAGTCACCATCAACTGCTCCGTTGTGTTTTCCTGAATTTCATCAATGGCCTGAAATCTCTTCCCTTTCAGAGGTGAGTTTACTTTTGGGAAAAGCCAGAAGTGGCAAAATGACAAATATGGGCTATAAAGGGGCTGAGTCGCCTGAGTGATGGGATGTTTCACCAAAATACTCCGCACAAGTATTTAAGGTTTAGAGGATGAGATGTATGAGCAGGTGCACTGTTGTGGTAAAGCTGCCAATCACTGGCTGCCTGTAGCTTCAGCCTTCTGAACCATCCCAATAGTTTCTGCAGAGGAATGTTCACACTTACCTCAAAATCTGATGCAGATTCATTGCCCTACTCAGTCATTTTGAATGTGATGGACACATGCTCACTCAACAGCATCTATGGCTCCCGCTGACTGATAAAGTGAAGTTGTTATTGTTCACCTATGTGCATTCCAGGCTACTCTTCTGGGCTGCCAGGTTACATGGATGCTGCAAAAACTATTCTTGTTATGTCAACAATGGCTGGACTTTTTCTGGACAGACTTCATATACATATATGTATACACACACACATAAAGTCTCCATTCTTTTATTTTATTTTAAAGATTTTATACATTATTTTCAGAGAGAAAGGCAGGATGGGAGAAAGGGAGAGAAACATCAATGCATGGTTGCCTTTCACTTGCCTCCAGCTGAGGACCTAGCTGGAGGCCTGGCTTACAACCTGATCATGTGCCCTGGCTGGGAATCCAACCAGCGACCTTTGGGTTTGCAAGTCGGCACCAATTCACTGAGCCACACCAGCTACAAAGTCTCCATTTTAAATAACAAATAGTAAACAGTAACTTCCGCAGAACAGTCACCCAACTGACAGCTTATTTCTAAAGGATGTCATTTTCTAATATTATCTAAAAGTTAGTATTTCGAATTCTTAATTAACTAAGACTAATTACAAAAAATAGAAAAAAAGAAATGGAAAAAACCCTTACCATTTCAGTGATGAACTCTATAACCAGGTCTTCAAGAATATCCACCGATTCAGTGTAAGGATTCTGGTCATCTCCAAACCCATACATCATACATCGTACTGTAAAGGAATAATCATTCGTGTTACTTAAACAAATTTAACTATTTGACCAATACTTTTTTCTAATTAGAATTGAACCAAACTACAGAATATACTGGTATAAAAAAAATATTTACTTTGTATTTGTTGTCTCCAAGCATGATTTTGGTGTAAAAGGTTTTAACCAGTCTCATAACCAACTGTTTCTACCTACTATCATCTACTTACCAACCTTCCCAGAATACCTTAATTTTTAAAAGATTTTATTTATTTACTTTTGGAGAGAGGGGAAGGGAGAAAGTGGTAGAGGGAGAGAAACATTGATCAGTTGCCCTTAGTACACTCCCACCTGGGTACCTGGCCCAAAACCCAGGCATGTGCCCTAACCTGGAACTGAATCAGCAACCTTTCAGTTTATGGGACAACACCCAACCCACTGAGCCCTAATGGTCAGAGCCCATAATACCTTTAAATGGATAGGGACAGGATGAGTGGCCATGATTTAGCTTTTGTTTATGGGAAGGGGCACAGGATCAGTGGGGCATTCGAAACATAGGCATAATCCTTTCTGACGTTACCATAGGGAAAAGGACAGGAGAGAATGTGTTCCAATTACATTCTTATAGAAGAACAGGGAAATCGAAAGGGGGTAGTGAAGGGCTTACTACATAGAATCTTGACATTTCACTCCCTAGATCAATGCCACTGCCAGCAAAGCCCTTTCAGGGCTTTTGAAAGATCCATAAAAAAATGTAAGAGAAAAAAAGTATAATACAGGGTGATAAAAATAACTGCTAATAACAAAAACTTATAGAGCCCTTACTATATAGGGTGGGGCCAAGAGAGGCTTGTGAATATGCAGTTTATTTTTTTATTACTTATTAATTGTAATATTATTTTTCAAACAACAACCGTAAACCTACTTTTGCCCCACCCTACATGCCAGGCACTGTTTTAAGCCTTTCACACGTATAACTCAGTTACTCCTCACAACAATCCTTTTAAATAGATACTATTATCCCCATTCTATATAAATGACAAAATTGAGGCATCAAATCAGTGACTTAGCCAAAGTCACAGATAGTAAGAGATGGAACCTGAACTTGAACCCAACTGATCTGGCTCCAGGGTCTATGTATAGTCCTACCCACAACAGTAGTATTACCCTCCTTGGTAGGTTAGGGCAGATGGGATCCATATGCATTGTTATCCTATAGCCCATATACTCCCACAGTTAGGCCACGGACAAGCTTTAAGAAGTCCTTGAACCCTCTTAAAATTATATGCAAAAATTGTAAATATTACATGTGTGTGTTTTTCTGGGAAGAAAAATCACCCCTAAACCAGATTCCCAGGGGGCATATAAATGTGAAAAAATCCCATTGTACATTGGAAATGCTTTTTTATCTTAATCTGAGTGGTAGCTACAAGTGTATGTATACATATAAAATTCATCCAGCTGTTCACTGAAGACTAGTACAATTTATTGTATACAAATTTCACTTTAAAAACAAAAAACAAAGGAACACCTAGAACACTTTCCCAAGGTAGAAATGAGTACATTAACTATTTGGGCGTTGTGGTTAAGCTCGTGTGAGGTAGTGGTGTCAGGGTGTCAGCAGTGGCTGCAGCGAAAGAGCCTGGAGCAATGTGTCACACCATTTTGCTGGCATTGCCCACCAAGAGGCCAGAAGGCAGAACTTGCGCTGACTACGAATCTGTGAATGAATGCACGGAAGGTGTCTGTAAAATGTATGAAGAACATGTGAAGAGAATGAATCCCAACAGCCCTTCTATCACATATATCAGCCAGTTGTTTGATTTTATTGATGATCTGGCAGACCTCAGCTGTCTTATTTACCCAGCTGATACTCAGACATACCAGCCTTATAATAAAGACTGGATTAAAGAAAAGATCTACGTGCTCCTTTGTCGGTAGGCCCAACAGGCCAGGAAATAGTTGTATTAGGAGCATTAGGGGTTTGTGTTCCAGGGCTTGGAACACAGATGTGTGCAGCAATCTGTAGTGGAAATTTTGTATTATAGTAATCCTGTTTCCATTTTGGTACACTCTAGTGAGACTGAACATGCTAGATGAAATGTGAGCATCTTGTTCAATCTGAAACTTCCATCACCCCCTATTTTTTTTTCCTTAAACATTGTTATGATTTTGAAGAAAGTTATTCTCTGTCAGTTCATACCTGCTTTATAACATTCACTGTACTAACCCTTCCTCAAGTTGGGGTGGGAGTGGTGATAATAGTTTAGTTTATGTCCTAAGATAAAGCCTTGGTGCAAAATAAGTAAATGTTCTTTAGTTAAAAAACAACTACTACTATTTAAGAGAAGCAAAAGCTGATAGAAATTAAAAAAGAAAGGAGATCAAGCCTAGGGAGGAAATAAAAGGAGTGACTTGGAAGCCAGCCTGGGACAGAGGTGCCTCTAAGGTTCCTACCAAGCCTTTAGGTCATTCACAAGAGGAGGAAAACACAGAAGCCAATATTCTCATTCCCTTATTCATTCATTTTCATCCTCTTTTCCTCTTTTTTGAATCCTGAAGCTTTTTTTTTTTTTTAAGATAATTTAAGACTTACAGGAAAGTTGCAAAAACAGTACAAAGTTCCCAAATATCCAATATCCAACTTCCCCTTATGCTAATATCTTAACATAACCATAGCCATTTATCAAAATTAAGAAGCTAACATGATATAAACACAGTATTTACCAAGATTATACCAATTTTTCTCCTAATGTCCTTTTTCTGTTCCAGGACCCTACACTATTTAGTTGTCATGTCTCCTTAGTTTCCTGATTTGTAACAGTTCCTCAGACATTCCTCATCTTTCATGACTTTGACTTCTGAAGAATACTGGTGACTTTGTAGCACGTCCCTCAATTTGGGCTTGTCTGGCATTTTCTCATGATTACATTATAGTTGTACATTACTAAAATGGTACTACAGGGGTGATGTGCCCTCTCAATGCATCCTATCAGAAGCACATGATGACATCCTGGCTGGTGTGGGTAAGTGTATTGAGCACCAGCTTGTGAACTGGTTGTCAGTTCAACTCTCGTCAAGGCGCATGCCTGGGCTGCAGGCCAGATCCCTGGTTGGGGGCCTTCAACAGGCAACCACACATTGATGTTTCTCTCCCTCTTTCTCCCTACCTTCCACTCCCTCTGAAAATAGATAAAATCTTTAAACAATAAAAATAAGTACATGATGTCAGTATATCACTGATGATGTTAACTTTGATGATACTGGCTGACATACTGTCTGCCAAATTCTCTAAAAATAATAATACACTTATTATTTTTCTTGAAAATGGAGAATTCAGCAGTAGGAAAATATATTTACTGGAAAACATATTAGATAGGAAGTAAACTATATTTGGGTAAAGGGTTTGTGAAGACAAACAAATAACAGTGAATACTTTGAAATTAGCAAAAAAAAATTTTTTTTAAGGTTTAGAGGATGAGATCTTGGCAAGATATATCAAAATTCCAGTAAGACAGTAAGACAAGGAGAAGGCCATGAAGATTCCAAATTATTTTCATCATAAAAATTAAGCAATCCAAGGAGAATAAAAGTTTTTGCTAAAATTCAACTACAAAAGACTCCCTCTGGGGTGCTCTGGTCTAGGAATCCCCTTTGTATGCTGGCGTTCGAAGTAAAGCAACAAAGAACTGGACTGAATGGCATCAGAGATGGAATAAGGAGCAGTCAGCTTAGGTGAGGAATTGAGATATAGAGAAGTTGACTGGTTAAAAAAAATTAAAAAGCCATTGGGAACTGCTTACATCTGATGCAATGTAAATAAACCAGGTATCACATGTGTTGCCCCAACTGTCAATACTCAATAGCTACATGTAAGGTACTTGAGACCAGGAGATGGAGACCCCATTTTCCCTATACCTTTCATGGTCTAGCCTGGACCAGTCCCTCCTGCTGCTGACAAAAGCAGTCAAACCTGTCTATTGAGGGAGAATAGAGTAGTGATAATTTATAATCTCTATGGCACTGAAGGCCCCACACTGCTTACCACCTTCCCACCTTGATCCAAAGCTACAACTTAATTTCTACCCTCAGCACCTGTTCCAGGATCCATCCTAACCTTTGGTTTATAGTCAAAGAAGTCCTTGCTTCTACTGCTGCAAAGATTAGGGACAGGAAAAGAAACAGAGGTACATACTTAGGTCCTGACTTGAAACAGTCATATTTCCTCATGTGAAAAAAATAATAATAATAAATAAATAGAACATGTGTGTGTGTGTGTGTGTGTGTGTGTGTATGTACATTTATATAAAAATGGGGGTTAGGATCTTTACTAGCTATCATTCACAAGTTAAACAGAATTTCATAGGCAAGTCTAAGAACAGTGTCCCTATAGGAAAACAGGTTCAGAACAATAAATCTACTTTGAATGCACATGTCCAAAACTTTTTATCATCTACAATAAAATCATTCTAAGTATTACTCACATTCTTTAGAAAAAAGTCGCTTTCTTTTACCCTGTCCACCTTCTGCACCTCCTCCAATTTCTTCATTTTCTTCCTCAAACTAAAAGTAAAAATGTCAGGTAATTGCATTGCATTTTATTTTTTAAAAAACAAACATTTTCCCTCATTTTCAATACTAACATCAGGCGAGAAGGCATAAAACAAGCAGCAAAAATTCAAGAAACCACAGCATTTTAGTCCAACCTCCGGCTCATACATAAATAAATGGCTTCTATAATGTCCCTAAAAATAATCCTACTGTCCCTCCCATAAAGAGTTCTAGCCCCATACCTTTTTTCTTTTAATCAACTCAATCAGCCTATTGCTAGACAGTTTGACAACTACAAGACTTGGTACTGAACCACAGCAGGCAAAGCTAATACTAAGTGCTGCTTACGCAGTGCTATGAACTCTTTTTTTTTTTTTTTTAGATTTTATTTATTATTTTTAGAGGGAGGGGAAGGGACAGAGGGAGATAGATATCAATGTATGGTTGCCTTTCACCTGCCTCCAGCCACAGACCTGACTGGAGACCTGACTTGCAACCTGGTTATGTGCCCTGGCTGGGGAATCGAACCAGCGACCTTTGGGTTCGCAGGCCCGCATCTTATCCACTGTGCTACCGTGAACTCTCTTTAAGCAAGCCTTAACCCTGTTTTGCGACATGAAAACCAAGGACAGAAGTTAAGGAACTTGCTCACAGAGAACATAAAGTTTGAATCCGGACCCCGACCTTCGGTCCATACTTTACAGTAAGTACAGTTTTGTAAGCATTTCAACTATTGGATCATAATGAGCTCTAACACAGGTTAGCTTTGACCCCCGATGATCCTCGAGGCGTTACAAAGGGTGTCTGGCAGAAACCGACCAAAAGCAAAGGGCAAGAGGCCAACTTCCCCTTCTCCCTTCCCGTCCTGCCCCTCGTACTACAACGGCGAAGGGGAAGGTAGCCAGCAGGGAGCCAAGTCCCCGACTCTGCCCACTTAATCACCAAAGAAAACACACCCGAACTCGGCCTCTGCGGCCGCACCCGAGCCAGTAAAGAACAGGGCGGGCTGAAACAGAGGTGGTCACTCACAGTAGGGTCCTCCTCCTCGTCCGCCATCCCACTTGCCAGGCTAACAGAGCAGCTTTTACTACTTCCGCTATCCCACTTCCGGTGGCACTCTGTTGTGGGCGGGGCCTCACCTGGCCGGCCCGGAAGGCGGGTCCACGTGCGCCCCGCCTGGGGGCGGAGCCAGGGCTCTTGTTAGGGATTTAGGGGTGGAGCTCTAGGCTCTAAAATTCAGAAGCAGGCATGAAGCATTAACAAAGAAAAGGAATCCTAGGCAGCGTGTTTCACCCTAAATTGGCTTCTGCAAATGGAGTCACCACTATCTGAGTTAGGACTACTAAGTTAAGGATGGATCATTGTGGGGCTAGCCAGTGGTCTTGGGCTGCCCCAAAGGTGTATTTAAGCAATTTAAGAAATTTGAGTTGCGCTGTTATTTATGCCACGCTTTGTGTTGATTAGTGACAGTACTGTGTTCTTTGCTACTAGTTCTCATGGGGTGGCTCCACCTCTTAGATTGAGGATTTAAATTTTCATGGGTAGTTGTTTGGTTAGAACAACCAATGGGAAAACCACAGGCATGAGAAATTCAAAGCTAAGGACGTAAATGTTCTGCGATGCAAGAGATGGTGCCACACCAGGAAAAATTGTCCCACGATACAGTATTTTCTAAAGTCCTATTAAACATTCAAGTCAGTGAAGAGTCCATGTATAATCATCTGAGCCTAGAACCTAACTTTGTTTATGTATGCTTGTATACACATACATATTCCTGCTCCTGATTCCTGGCAAAGAGTTCCTAAAACCCTTGTAAATTAACAAGCGCACTAGGAGTATCTTTTGTTCTAATTAGGTGACTATGGGATTGTTCCTGGGTGGGAGCTGATCACCAGAAAGACCAAGCCACGAAGGCTTGGTAGTTTCAGCGCCACCTGCCCATTCTCCAGAAGGGAGAGGGGCCAAAAAACGGGATACTCGCTGGTTTGATTCCCCAGCCAGGGCATATAACTAGGTTGCAAGTCAGGTCTTCAGCCAGGTATGTAGCTGAAGGCAGGTGAAAGACAATCAACCATACATTGATGTCTCTCTCCCTCTCTGCCTCTCTCCCTACCCCTTTCTCTAAAAATAGTAAATAAAATCTTTAAACATTTTTTTTTAATGGGAGTTAAATGATTGTGCCCATGTGAGACATAAAAACTACCAATAATGGGAGGTTAGGAGAGCCTCAGAGTTTTGGAAAACAACTACACACTGGGAGGATGCCCTACCTCAACTCCACAGGAACAGAGCTCCATACTCAGGACCCTCCCAAACCTCACCTGGCTGTTCATCTGTATCCTTAATCATATCCTTTGATAAACTGCTAAACAGAAGTGTTTTCCTGAGTTCTGTGAGCTGTTACAGCAAATAATAGAATACAATAGGGAGGTCAGGAGAACTTCTGATTTGCCCCCCACTTGAACAGAACTTGTGGCTACCCTAGGAACCTACTACTGCAATTGGCATTGAGGTGGGGGGCAGTCTCATGGGACTGAGCCCTTAATCTATGGGACCTGACACTATCTCCAGGTTGACAGTATCAGAATCAACTTGTAGGACACCTAACCAGTAGTGTTGCAGAATTGCTTGGTATGTGAGAGGGAATACCCACACATTTGGTGACCAGAAATGTCACAAGTGTTCTGTATGAAAGTAAAGGAGAAAGACACACAGGAAGGAAAGAACCAGGAGTTTTGCCTAAAATAGCAGCTACCCTGCGATTGGACAGATTTCCTACTTTGTTTTGTTGGAAATTGTGGACAATTTTAGGAAATAATGTCACCAAAGGCCCTATCACTTGTAAAGTGTGACTAACCAGCACTCACTGGAATCAATCTGCATTCGAAGCTCCTAATTCATGGTGATTCTATATATAGGGCAACCATCTGAAATCGTAATAACCCTCTCGTGCAGTCACCCCTGGGCGTTGACATTTTGAAACACATATCATTTACTGTCTTTATTTTACCTTTATTACATGGGTAAAGTGTATTAGTTATTTATTGCTATGTTCACAAATTATCCCAAAACTTAGGGGCAAAAGCAAGATACATTTATCACATGGTTTCTGTGGGTCAGGATTCTGGATCCTGTTTAGCGAGGTGCCGCTGACTGAAGTTTCCTTAGGTTGCACTAGGGTGCTGGCTGGGGCTGCAGTCCCGTATGAAGCACTGATGGGGAAGGATCCACTTCCCAAATTGCTCACATGGTTGTCAGCGGAGTTGAGTTCCTTCAGGGTGTTAGACTAAGGGCCCCATTCCTTCACTGACTGTTGTTAGAGGCCTCTCTCCGTCGCCTGCCACACAGTGCTCTCTATAGGCCAGTTTACAACTTGCAGCTGGCTTCTCTCAGAGGGGATGAGAGGGAGAACCAGGAAGAACACCCAAGTCAGAAGCCACAGTTTTTTTGTTTGTTTGTTTGTTTTTGTTTTTTTATTTTGGTAATGTAATCTTGGAAGTGACATCCCATTGCTTATATTCACTAGAAATCAGTAAGTGCAGGCCACATCCAAGGGGTGGAGATTACACAAGGATGGGAACAGGAGGCAGACATAGTTGGAGGCTAGCTGACAGGTTGCCTACTTATTGACATAACAATAGGTTATATTATCTGTGAATTTCATTTCAGAATAATGAAGGACACATTATAATATATTTGTTATTCAAGGTAGATTATTGAGTCTGATAGGGTTGAGAACTGCTGGGTTAGGTAGTGATGAAATGCTGGCCTTGAGCAGGGCATCAGGTATAAAGCATTCACAGGGTCCAATATCAGGGAGGGAGGGAGGCAGGTAAAATGTGCTAGATATACACCAGGGAGTACTAAGCAGCAATCAGAAGCAAGCCACTCATAATTTGGACAGAGCTTCAAAACAGTGATAAATTTGAAAAGAAACACAATGAGACCTACAAGACAACAATATTTATATAAATTAAACATACACACACAAAAATAGATATTTTAGCTCTGACTGGTGGCACAGTGGATAAGGCACCAGCCTGCAAACCCAAAGGTCACTGGTTCTATTCCCAGCCAGGGCACATAAAGAGGTTGCATGCCAGGTCTCCAGCTAGGCCCATAGCTGGAGGCAGGTGAAAGACAACCATACATTGATCTCTCTCTCCCTTCCCCTCTCTCTAAAAATAATAAATAAAAAATCTTTAAAAACAGTTAAAAAAGCCATTTATTTAAAAAATACATATTTTAGAGGAACAACAAAATTTAAATACATTAAAGATTTTGGGGTAAGAGAAAGGGGACTAGAGGTAACAAGTGCACAGTCCTTCACTTCAACTATGAGAGTATGTCATAAACTTTGGAGTGTGAATTATTTAATCTTCTGAACTGAAGATCCAAGACATAAAGGAAAAAACATCACAGTGTTATAAGCATAGCAGAAAAAAGCACAGAATGTAAAGTCATGGTGTACTTCTTCTACAAGGCCTTTTGGGTGGACTGCCAGAGCCAAGTGTGTTGGGTGGGGTGAGGGAAATGAGTCTGGAAAGCTGGAGTTAGCATGTGAAAGGCCTGGTCTATCCTCTTCAAACTGCCACCTCCCTGGGTGGTCTATAAGCAAAAGAGTCACGTGCTCCCATTTTTCCAAAAAAGGATCATGTCCACAGGCAGACCACAGAAGATGAAAGGCCATTAGAACTCGAATTAAGAGGAAGAAGGAACTTTAGGAGAATTTACAGGACTTTATGTTTAAATGAATCTGAGCGCTATGAGAGAGATGTTCATGTGCAAATTGACAGGCTGTTATTAATATTCATTGGAATGTACAGGGGAAGGCAATTGGGGATGGAAGAAAATGAATTCGGTCTGAGTGTGAGAGTCTAGAGATATCTTAAAGCCAGATGGATATGGAAGTGTAGACCTGTGAATCAATGAAGAAGCAAGGAGTAGAGAAAATGGCATGGGAGACCTACACACAAAGGTGAAAGTTCAAAGACACACTGGAACAAAGGCAAGAGAGAAGGGAGGCAAAGGGCAGATCCTTAGAAAAAGCACGTCAAGAGAAAGAAAAGATTGAAGAAATGGTGGCTCAACATATAAAAAGATTTTTTAAAAAGACAAAAAGCAGAAACAGGGAGAGAAGAGGAATATGTTTTGAAAGCCAAAAGAAAAAATATTTCAAAAAGCAGCAAGCAGTCTAGTGTGCTTGGTGCTAAAGAGATTAAGAGGTTGAAGAGAAGGCCTGAATTTGACAATAGGTGATGGTAGAATAATCTGGACACACTGGTTGAAGGCAAAGGTGAAGATGAAAGTCAGATTATAAGAGGTGAAGGATAGTGAAGAGCAGAAAAGCAAAAGAGCCCTATCCAGTGTGACTCAGGCTGTTGGGCATTGTCCCACAAAGTAAAAGGTCACTGATTTGATTCCCAGTCAGGGCACATGCCTGGGTTGCGGACCCAGACGCACTTTGTTCTCCACACTCCCACGGCACTGTGTTCATTTTCCTGCAACACTTCCCACTTCCTACTGTAGATTCTGGTTATTTATATGCCCAGCTGATTTTGTCTACAAAATCTTGAATGATTAAGAACAAAAGTGTTTCTCTGAGGTCCCAGGGCTAGCACATTCCTTGCACTTAGAAGTCCTGGAACAAATCATTGCAGCATAAATTAATGTCCATTTGACATCCCTTTTCAAATATGTTGTAATTAGAATGAAGCTATTGTTGCAAGCTGTGCCTTTGGGACAGAATTTACTCTTTGGTTAAACCCAAATGCCACCGTCATGGTCCCCAGGACTGATAAGTGTTTGCCACAGGGACTGAAACAACCCTAACAAACAGGCCACTGTTCTTGACTGACAGGCCTTTGGCAACAACTGCCTGTCCTTCCGAGGAGGCTGAAATGAACTGAGGAAGGACTGTCTGAATTGCGTCCCCAGCCAGTGGGGCTCTATTCATCCCTCACAGTTGGGCTGCAAGAGCTAGTGACCCTGATGTGAGGCTCTGGGGCTTTCCAGGGCAACAGAAACACTAATACTTGAAACAAAATCATCAAAGATGGGTATCAGTATCAGCATCCTAATTGGAGGCAGTATGATAACAGGGGGAGGGAGCTTTGAAGTCAAAGCCTAGCTAGCTAGGTTACCTCACCCATGTGCCTTCTTTGAGCCTCGGATGTCTTCTTGAAAAAAATATTCTGCAAAACAGTGGCAAAGATCAAAGGTAATAATGTCTTTACACACACAGTGCCTGTGCTCTGCTAAAATGTGTTTATGTGTATATCTTCCCCAATAACGTTTGTTCCCTAAGAGCAGGGACTCATTTTTGCCTTTAGTCTTGCAAATCTAGCAAAATGACCAACATGTAGTAGAGACTGGTAAATATTTTTAAAAACAAATCAATAAACAACAACAGTAATAGCAGTATTTACAGGGCATTTACTTCATGCCAGGTGTTGTAACTAGTAATTCATGTAATCCTTCAACAGCTCCAGAAAGGAACAACCAATTTTACTGAGAGTAACAGAATATTATAACTTTTTAAAATATAAAATTCTTGGTATAACTAATTTTGAAATAAAAACCTGATGAGATTTGCTTTATATTTAAAAAAGGGAATTCCCCAGCCAGGCACATTACCAGGTTACAAGCCAGGTCTCCAGCCAGGTCCATGGCTGGAGGCAGGTGAAAGGCAACCATACATTGATGTCTCTCTCCCTCTCTGCGTCTCTCTCTTCCCCTCTCTCTGAAAATAATAAATAAAAATTTAAAAAATAAATAAATAAAGGGGTGGAGAGGTAATATGTGACCAAAGTTCATTTTCTTCTAAGGCCTAAATAAAAGAAAGAGGTTTCCCATTATAAAAAGAAAAAGTATACTCTATAAAAACTGAAAAAGAAAAAACATGGTGGAAGGAAAAAATAAGGAAGAAAACAAATGTGAATGAGTGGGAAGAAACCGTAGAAAGGACAGGAAAAATAGACACATGAAAAAAGAAGAAAAAGAAAAGGGTAAATTCTGAGCAGAGTGAAAAATAGCCGCTTATTAGAAATAAGGTGTGGTAGTCTTTCACTGTCCTTTAAAAGAAAAATTAGACAACCAATCACCCTGCGTGTGCACGTGTGGGCCTATGCCTGGCCTTCTCAGGTTTCGTCCCGTATATCTTCCATTTGTTTGGGGGTTTTTATTTTAATTCTACATTTATATGTATTATTTCAAAGAGTCTGTCCTGCATCATGCTTTTTTTTGTTTTGCCTCCAGGAGGCTTTTGTGGCTTTTCTTCTGCGTGACAGAGAGGGCCTCAGCCAGCAGATGGCACTGTGGCAAGGGCGGCCGAGTCCCTCCCCGGGCTCGACAGCCGCTGCAGGTAGTAAACCTTAACAATTTTATACTCGGAGGACTCGGAGTCGCACTCTCGCCCGGAGTCTAATAAAACAGGTCGAGTTGTGTGCAATTAAGGATTTCAATTTACAAGATGGAATCTGAGACCTTGTCTCTACCCCTCCTACCACGACCCCCCTAAAACCTGAGTAGGTATCTCTCGTCAGCTTGTGAAAAGTGTGGGAGGCCGTCAGGTATATCCAATTGCCGGTGCAAGTGGCTCAGATGATCGTAGATTAACTAAATACAGGAGATAATTGACACTCTGCTGAAAGTTGAAAGAAAAATCGATACAAACATACTGGCAAGTATCTGAATGTTTCCCGACAACGTGGAGCTTTAGGCTCTGAAATGTGAGACTTGAATTTGTTATAATTTCCTTATTTCATTTCGAAGGTTCAGATGCAGCTTGGCTATTCAGATTTCCAAGGAGTAAGAAAGAGCCTCAGGGCAAGGGCAGTCCTGGAGGTCGCAAGGGGACTCTGTTCACCCCTCGGGTGGAAGCCCGGGACCGAGACCTCTCTGTTGCAGGTGGGCTACAGACACACAAATTGCACGCAGCCGCCGCCACACCACAAAAAAAAGTGCAAAGCTGTAACTCCTCACCTTTCCACACACAACAACGTGAACGTGTCAGGTTATGCCCCAGCACTAATTTCGCACTGGCACTCAGCGGCGGTTTGGTTACCATGGCCACGTACGACGCCTCCCGGAGAGCGCGCTACTTACCCAGACGTGAGTACGCAGCTCCTCCTACATCCCCTGGCTCGGCAATCTGCTAGCCAAGCCTGGTTGCGTTAGGTGCTCGCCTCCCTGCCCGTGCGCCTGCGTACTACGGCCCCTACCCGTCGCTGCGGCCGGTATCGGGAAGTGTCCGGCGGGAGCTGGGTTTCCCCGCGTTCGGCTGCCACCGCTGATCCCGGGACCCCTAGCCAGGCCCGGGCCCAGGCGCCATGACGAACGGTAAGAGCCAACGCCCAGAGCGGAGAACGGGAAGGAAGGATGATGGGAAACGTAGCGGGCGGGGCCGGGACTGACGTGGCTGGTCTTCCCCCTCCCTGTTCTCCCCCCACCCCACCGTGGCCTCTCTGGGTGCGGGTGACTCCTGTCCTCTAGACCCCTCCCTGGTCCCCTGGTTCCCTGCCCGTTCTAGATCCCTAGTGCCTCTCGTGCCCACACCCCGCGTCCTCGGTCCCTACCCTGTGCTTTTCCTCCTTCCCTCCTAGAAGTCGGTTCTGGCCTTTACAAGCCCCTTGGAATGTCCAGTCCGGGTTGAACTATTGCTGTAGCATTGGGGGAAAGAGGGTCTTCCTCCGAGCCCCCTGTGTATTCATACTTCCCGACAGTAGGCTTATTTTGAGGGCCAAGAAATCACAGAGAATCTCAAGCCCTACACTTTTGAGGGATGAATATTAGAGCCTGAAATTCTCTTCTTTTGAAAAAATGCTGGAAAGCTTTCTCTTGGTTGATTTTAAAGGTCTGTTTGGGTGATTCCACCTGGTGACCCTAGTTAGTGTTGGGTTTAGACGCTGCCTCTTCTAAATGATGTGGCAGTTGCTACCCTGTTCGTCTGACCTAATTTTCTAGGCCTCTTCAAACATTATACAGACGTGATTTCCAAATTCCAGGGAAGGGCAGAAAGCAGGTCTTTTTCGGGTCTTTAGAGCCAGCCGTACAGGAAAGAAGAGAAAGCCTCTTAGGCAGTATAATTTGAGGCACAAAGAAAGCATTTCTTAGAAGAACCTTCTCCATAGCCTGGCACTGAAGACTCAGATTTTACCACCTTGTCAATTTTGCCATTATCTGCAAACAGATTCTGGGAGGAAAAGACTAGCACGTAAAGGTACGGTTCACCATAAAAACTGGGTGTATGTGGCCCTAGTAGGAGAGTTCAGTTGGTTAGAGGGTGGTCCCCATACACCCAGGTTATGGATTCAATCCTGGGTCAGGGCACATACATGAATGAGCCCATGAATACATAAATAAGTGGAACAACAAATTGTTGCTTCTCTCTCTAAAATCAATAAGGAAAAATGTATTAATTTATTGAATGTTGTGATACCTCACTATGAGAGTTTTACTGGAGGGAGAAATGGAGGTAGAGTGGTCCAGAAGTGGCAGGTGTTGGTTATGTAAATTATCTCTGTGGAGCTTCCTGGGCAGTCAGAGATCTGAGGTTACTGGGCACAGAAGGGTCATCACCTAGAACAAGAAATAATCTGAACCAGGAAATAAGAGAGCAGTCTGACACATAATAATTACTGAATAAACCAATTTTTGTTTCCCTCCCTTCTTTGGTGAATTGGTATCCTTTTTGTTGTTGTTGCAGTTAGGAGATTTGCTGTGCTTACATGTACAAGACGTGGCTCAGTTGACATGTGTAAGAAATAGAATTGTTCAAAGTTTTTTTCCCCACAATATTGTTCCACTGTGTTGAAATGTTAAAGCCTCAGAAAGATACGTAACTTTTACAAGAATCACTATTCTGGCAGAATTTGGTTTGTGTCACACATGAAGTGTAAGATAAGCATAGGAAAATTGTAGTCATGGATTCTAACTCTTGCAATTTCCACTAAGTTCCACTTCTGCCTTGACATTTTCTTCAACAAGATGCAGATCTGAAAGACTTGGCTGAATCTCTAGCTCTCTTATCACATGAATGACTTATAATAAGAATGTGTTTAATTCTCTCAGCTGAGGCTCCAAGGATTCTTAGGACTCACTCGACCTCTTGCCAACGCTGACCATTCCAGGGAGGCTGATTCCACATAAACTGATGCACTTTTCTCAAGATCTGTAGTTCTTAAAAGGGGAGGGGAGGACAGAGCACAGTGAAATTGTTGTAAGGGGTTGGCTACAAGCAATTTTGGGGAACAATAAGGTAATCTTGCTAGTCCCAGGGCCTTGGCTTACTCATGTCAAGGGCTGGCACTGTTTTTGAGGTTATCATCTTGATAACATGTCACACTCTACTCCTTGGAGTTCTCCAAGGGATCACCT
Source organism: Noctilio leporinus (assembly GCA_004026585.1). Taxonomy (NCBI): domain Eukaryota; kingdom Metazoa; phylum Chordata; class Mammalia; order Chiroptera; family Noctilionidae; genus Noctilio; species Noctilio leporinus. The sequence goes on along the minus strand of PVIW01000429.1, from coordinate 402,794 downwards.
GTCCCAAAGTGATTAGTGCCAAAAGTTTTCTTTTCTTCCTGTAACAGTGTACTCCTTGGATGGGATCCTGGTGTTTGGTTTGCTCTTTATTTGCACCTGTGCCTACTTCAAGAAAGTTCCTCGTCTCAAAAGCTGGCTGCTATCAGAAAAGAAAGGAGTTTGGGGTGTGTTTTACAAAGGTAAGATCTTACCTGCAGGGGAATAGGAGATAGCTATCTCTGGACAGTGAGGTATGCCACAAAGTTGGGGGTGAGATAGTCTAGGATTGTATTTGGTCCTACTTTTACATACTTGTTTATTTTAGCATCAAGTAATTTTAATACTGTCCATGGGGGAAAAGTATATAAATGAAACAATTTTAGACTGGACTGGAATTGTTGGGAGGAATATTTTCCTGATGGAAAGTTTTTCTGAGCCTTGGCTGGTGAGGCTCAGGGGATTGAGCGCTGGCCTGAGAACTGAAAGGTCGCTGCTTTGATTCCCAATCAGGCCACATGCCTGGGTTGCAAGCCAGGTCTCCAATTGGGGACATGTGAGAGGCAATCAGTCAATGTTTTTCTTGCACATTGATGTTTCTCTCTCTTTCTCCCCTTCTTTCTCACTAAAGGTAGATAAATAAAATCTTGAAAAAGAATAAGTTTTCCTGAAAGAATATATTGGAGTCTCTTAAGTTTTGATTTTATTAATTCATCATGCTTTTTATTTTTCATTTTGGACACCTTCATTTGGGGTCCTAACTACCTAAATCTGTTTGCAAAAAAGGCAAAATATAAGTAAATGGTATATTCACCTCCAACCTAGTATAGTATTTAAATACATTCCCAAGTGTGTTCTTGAGACACTTGGTACAGCTCTTCATCTGTGACTAGAGATTTCAAAGTGTTATCTTGAAAGTGAGGACTTACACAAAAGGCAGGCTGTGATTTCTTTTCCTTTTTATTTTTGCTTGCTAGCTGCTGTGATTGGAACCAGGCTGCATGCTGCTGTGGCAGTCACCTGTGTCATCATGGCCTTTTACGTCCTGTTTATAAAATGAATTCCAAAGTGTCCATCTCATCAATTGCCAACCAAGATGACGAGGGTGAAGAACCTGCTGGGGGCCTGGGCCCAGCATAGGAGAGTTCAGCTCAAATCCTCCCGAGTTCCCAGGATGACACCACAGTATCTGCCCCTCCCATATGTGGAGGAAACTCATGGTTACAAACATTACTTATGCCTCAGAGGACTCCAGAAAGCCTACTTTCTTCAATCAGCCCTAGGCAGACAGCATACAACATCCAGATAAATTACACCCCTCGGTGATAACATTATGTACCTCCTGCTTAAAAACCTGTCATCTGTTTTGTTCCTCAGCCCTCATCAGGATCTTTTGAAACTGAAGGTCATTAGAGAAGGACATACGCTGTGTTCGGATCTCTTGGAAAGAGAATTTTCAAGATTTGACTTTTTTCCCCACTCTTTTGATTTAGATTTCGCATGTCGGAGGAGTGTGGGGAACTGGGTGGGAAACAAGAGTTGTACAATGCCCGGAACTATTCTAGCTTTGGAAATTTATCTTTCATATACCAATCTGGCAGCACAAGAGAGGGGTATAGTCCTCAGTGCAGAAAGAAAACAGATGAAATCATTGTGCTGTGTGCTGGGAGCTGGAGAGTTTTGCAGAAATAATCTGGCCCACATGAGATTTTGGAGTTTTCAGTCTGTGATGAGACCAGAAAGTAGTAACTCAGACAAGCAAAAATGTTCTGTTCTCTGGTATCCCTAAAAGGAGACTTCACCCCAGCAAATGGTATATGAAGATGGAGTCCCTGTTTCTATTTTCTTAAAGCCTTTTATATTTACCACTGAGTGCTAAATACTGTTACTCAGTTTTAAAATCCACCATTAGGGAGAAGAGAAACAACTGAAGAAGTATTTGTTTAATATATTTGCGGCTAGGGTAGAAGAAATACATATATATATATATATATTAGTAAAGTCATCTAGTATAAATCGTGATGTTAGATGGAAGGTTTACATTATCCAAGATACAAACTTATTCTTTGTTTAAATCTGGGTTATTATGGCCATTTTTAATTAATTATTTGTTTTTCTTGGCCAACTCTTACTTTTCTTTATATTGCAGTCCTCTTTAGTTGTCCTTTGTAAATTCTGTATTTTAAGAAAAAGGGGAATTTTAATGAGAGAAGTTGCTAATATTCGTAGGCATACTTGGACAGTTCATAGAATCCATGAATAAAATGAGGGTGTTTTTGTGCTTACTTTGGCAGCACATATGCTAAAAATGAAGGTGTTTTTTAAAGTAAAGGAAAGCAAAGATTTGCAACTTGATCAATGACTTTCCTAGACTATGGTAATTCCTGAGCAAATCATTTTAGATGACAACATTTGAAGGGGACACTTATCCATTCCCTCCTCCTTCTATCAGCAAAAAGATCAAATACTACATTTTTTAAGCCTAGAACCTCTTATTAAAAAAAAAAAAAGTTGGTCTAAAATTATTGTAAAAATCAAGCATGTACATAGGTCTGCCAGTTGAATTGTCCATTAGAATAAAACTTGACTGTGGACAAGTTAACTGTACTTGGCCCCCATGTGACAGTAAGTTAGTTGTCTTTGTCCTATTCCAAAAGGACAAAAGCTGCTAGGAAGTTAGGCTCCAAAATAGGCATTTAGGCTTCGAAGGTTTCTTGAAGTGTAGAAAGCTACCATGTAAACACTACATATCTAATCATCTCGGAGTTGTGGCTGTTTCCTCATCAGGAATTGGTCCACAGGATAAATGTCAGCAATTCCTAGATTTTTCCATGGTCACTTCTGAGGATCTTTCACATGAGAAAGTATAAGAGAAAGAAGAGTTACACCTCATGGTGAGAGTGTGGGACCTGTTGGCCTTTGGGGTGTCACCCTCTGAAAATACAGGTTCAGCATGTTTGCACTTGTGTAGCTTTAATGACTTATTTTCTAATAGGGCTAATTCTCTAAGCTTGGTGCTTAGAGCTAGTTCATATTTTAAACTAGTTTCATTTCACAATTCTAGTTATTCAAACTAATTTTTACAGCCTCCTGAGTGGTTCATCCTGACTCTTGAATTGTAATATTTTAAGATGTTTTCATTCCAGAATATACCAAAAAGTGCACAGAGTGAAGGCAATTTACCACAAAAAACAAAACAAAACAACAAAATTACTGCAAAAAAACAAAAAAAATACACGGCTTATTTCACTTTATGTACACTGATAAGCAGAAATCTGTTTAACTCATTACTTTGATGTGTCATATTTCTTTTGTTTTTGAAAGAAAAACATTTAAAAACCAAAAAGGTGGGCTCTGGAAACGGTTACCCCATTTGGGCCTTCAATGTCCTGGTGGTGATTTTATCCTCAGTGAAGTGGACAATGACTCCCATGCCTGATACTGCATCACTGTCCACAGCATTCAGCATGGCTTGTAAGATGTTTCAAATAGGTGATCTGGGTCCCTATATCAGGCTCCCAGAGGGCCTCACACATCCCATTTATTTGGTACAGAGGTGCCACTGACCACAAAGTCGTCAGGCACCATGGGACAGCCAGTGAGGTCAAGAGATCAAATGAAGGGTTTAATGGTCTTTGGGTCCAACCCAGCAATGACTGGTTCAGTGTAGTAGGGGCCAAATTGTATCTCATACAAGAGGTTGGCTAACATGCTCATGAGGGAGTAAGGCTGGGTTGGCAGACCTTCAGCTCATCATACAGGTTTAGCCGGAGCTTGAGGTGCTTTACAATGGTCTGGACATCTGGCTAGACTAGTGAGGCCAGTGTATAGCTGGTCGCCCATGAGAAAGATCTGGAAATCCTGAGTCACCATCTGGGCCTGGATTCTGAAGTATCTGTGGCCATGATGACCTCTCCATCATAGGACATAACAGACATGATTGTGGTGTAGTAGGACCTCCAACCACCACAATTCCAGTAAACCAGCAACGGACCTTACTGTGCAACCACTCTCATTGTTTTCTCTATTGGCTGAAAGCTGATATGTCGTATTTTTTAATTGAAAATTATAGAAATTGTTTCTCTAAAGTTTTCGGAGCAGAAGAATGTGGATAATAATTGCCCCAAATTCAAACTGGCATCACCATAAACCCTGAATGCCAGGGTGGGATGAAGTCAGCTTTTTATAGTTGGAGAACAATTTTTTATTCACCACTGTCTTGCATAAATCCTTGGAAATAAAATTTCTTTCCCTACTGTTTTTGTCCATTTTATTTGTCATATGCTGAATTTATTGAACTTTGTTCAATATCACCTTGGGTTCTGCCTGTAGTATACCTTTTTAAATTCCTGTTAACCCCTGTGATGCTCACAGGACTGTATGATATAGTTCACAATCTGTGAGACTAGCTTTCTACTTTCAGGGGGAGCTGAAATATATGTACTAGCTTATACTGTATATGTCAGCATATATATATATATGAGAGAATAAATTCTGAGATGTTTTAAGGTAAATGATACTCCCCAATACATTTTACCTACTGCTATTAAAATACGAGTATCATCTGCCATAAACTTCATTTAAGTGATGTTATCAAGTTAACCAGTCATACACCTTAAAAAATCCTTGAGCCAATGGGATTCTGACAATATCTTGGATACTTTCCCCTATGTGTTTATTCCAAGTACAAATCAATTTTACAAATCGTTTTCTAGTCTCCAGAAATCTTTTGATTTGTCTTCCCCCCACATACACCTATTTCATTGAAAAAGGAGAAGAGTCAGACATTAAAATTGTGCTCTCTGTAGAAGGAGCTAATTCTATTTACATGATCACTTCTGGTTTTCACTTGACTCATTCTGGAGTTTGAGAGGGCTATGTTTCAATGGATAAGCAAGTAAATGAAGGTTCAGCAGTATGGCTGCCAAACATCAAGTTCTGGGAAGCAAATGGGTTACCTTTACTCATTTCACAAGCACCCTGACTACCTAATGTAGTCGCACCTTTCCCTTTGGTAAAATATTTGCCTTATGCTTTGGGAGAAGGAACCCTTGGAAAGCTGATACTGGTCAAGATCAGGGTTTGCATTCTCTGTGGGAAAGGAGCCATTCACCTGTTACTGAAATTGAGTCATCTTAAATCCAGAACATGGATCAAAGGTCAAAGAAAAACTAGATACGGATATAAATATGTAGCTGCACAAAGATAAAAAGACCACCAAGATTTGAGCCCTGGCTGGTGGCTCAGTGAATAAGGCGCCGGCCTGCAAACCCAAAGGTTACTGGTTCAATTCCCAGCCAGGGCACATAACCAGGTTGCAAGCCAGGTCTCCAGCCAGGTCCATAGCTGGAGGCAGGTGAAAGGCAACCATACATTGATGTGTCTCTCCCTCTCTGCCTTTCTCCCTTCCCCGCTCTCTAAAGTTAATAAATAAGATCTTAAAAATAAATAAAATCTTAAAAATAAAACAGACCACCAAGATTAAGTAGATAAAGTATTGTGGGAATTTGTCTCGCCCTATGAGGTACAGCTTCCCCTCCGAGCCACGCGAGGGCAGTATGGGCAGCAAAGCGCGCGCTGGAGGAGGCCCTGCGCTCGGTGGTTCCTCCCAGAATCCTCCGAGGCAGGGGAGGAGGTGGACGGGTTAAAAGAGGGTGCGGGCTTCCGGTCCCTCAGGGGCAGGAGAGCGGCGCGGGGTGAGGTGTTTGTGTGCTGTGCAAGATGCCGCAGTGTCGCGTGGGTGGCGCGTGCGAGATGTGTGTGAGTGGACGCGTGAATGTGATCGTGCGTGGGGTGTGCCAGGCGAGTGTGTGCCCCCCTGCGCTCCTCCCCCCGCCTACACATTGATCTTATTTGATCAGGTGGTGACCCCAGCCCCGCCGGGTCCACCCGAGATGAAAAGCTCCCCTCCTGCGAAGCCCCTCCTTTGGGGCGCTGTGCAGCGAGGCCCTTTGGGTGGCGGCAGCGCCGCGGCCCGGGAGCCGATCCTACGGGCCCGGTGCTCAGAAGTGATGAATTGATCAGATAGACGAGGCGGGGCTCGTCCCTGGCCGCTGATTATCGAGGCGATTCTGATCTGAGCTGGGTCCCCGAACGCAGCCGCCTGCGGTGCACGGCTAACGCTTTAGGGGTCAGCGGCGTCCCGGGTGCTGATGGGCAAAGGCTGAGGATCGCCCCACCCTTTTTTTTTTCTTTAGCCCCGCCTTGTCATGAAGACTGGGTGCACCTGGTCTAATGGCACTAGACAGCGTCTGCTGCTAAGGGACGTAGGGTATATATGCATGTCAATATGTATATATGTCCTCACAGGAACTTGGAGAGCTTTTAAGAATTAAGATTCCAGGGGCCTACCCCAGGTTTATTGAATAGAATTATCAGGGAAGTCTAGGAATCTGTATTTTTATTTCTTTTCGTTTTTTAAAATTTTATTATTTCCAGAGAGAGGGGGAGGGGGAGAGGCAGAGAGAGACATCAGTATAAGGTTGCCCCTCACCTGCCTCCAGCCACAGAGCCGGCTGGAGACCTGGCTTGCATCCTGGTTATGTGCCCTGGCTGGGAATCGAACCAGCAACCTTTGGATTCGCAGGCCAGCACTTATCCACTGAGCCACCAGCCAGGGTGGAATCTATATTTTTAAAAGCATCTATGCCTACATCACAGTAGTGATTTTTTTTTTTTTTTTTTTTTTTTTTTTGGATGTTCAGTATTATCCTACTGGGGGTAACTAACCAGAGAGCCACCTCTCTTGCCACTTGGGTCATTCTAAATAAACACTGAAATTTCCTATTGCCACCTGACAGTGGACACAGTTGTCTGAATAGTTGAAGAGGGGCTGTGATTGGTGGTATTTAAAGACCCTGCACCTGAGGACCAGGAAGAAGCCTTTCCCTACCTTTTGTCCAATCTGACAGCAGTTTTTAGGCTTGTAACTTTAGAAATCACATTAATCCATTATTTTTAGGTGACTTCAAACCCAAGTACCAGATTACTGAGCCATGTTTATAAGAATTGGGCAGATACCAGCACAAACTGACGCAAAGAAAAGGGAACTGACTTCCAGCCAGAAGATGGTGTAGCAGTTAGAGAAAACCATGGCAAGGATCCAGGGCCATTGGGGATGATGGCGCTCCCACCAATGGAAAAGTAGAGCCCAGCAGGTGGCTGAATCCAGGAGGTCAGAAATCTTAAGTTTGACATCAGCATGAATATGAATGCTACATAGAGCTACTAAAATTACAGTGATTATGAGATTATTAAGAGAATGGGCTGTGTCCATTCTTGTTTCCCCAACACCTAGCTCTGATATCAAGGTTTACATGAAATACTGAATGGATGTACCTATACTGTTGGAATGACTTCAGTTTACAAAATAGGAATACTTGCCACCTGCCCCAAACTGGGCTGTTCTGCCCTAAATCCTTGCAAATATGCTCAACAAGACTAGTTTCTAGAAGGTGGGAAACTTAACCACCCATCTTTTTTGTTTGTTTTTTAATAGATTTTTAGGGCGAGAGAAACATCAATTTGTTGTTCCACTTCTTTATGTGTTCACTGACTGATTCTTGTATGTGCCCTGACCTGGGGATCAAATCTCAACCTTAGCATGTCGGGATGGTGTTGTTAACTGACTGAGCTACCCAGCCAGGGCCCCTCCCATCTTTTAAGAGTTGTCTAGAGGCAACTTGTAGTCTTTGGGTAACAGATACTTCAGGCTTCATCTTGCACAAACATTTTTAATGGAGGTGGGCAGCAGGATGTTCCACTCTGATTACTTAATCCAGGAGCCTGTCAATGTTAGGTGGAGAAGAAGCCACCATCATTCTTTCGGGAGTAGCCTCCATTGGTGGCTGCAGTGTGAGGGGACACTGTGGAGGAAAAGTGGGCTGTGAATTTCAGACCCTTTGTCCTCACTGGAAACCTGTAATCACCCATACATTTATGGGTACCGTAGAGGTTCTTGTAATGGCTGGGAACTGGCATATAGAGGAAGCTATAAGTCTTCTACTCCCTGGTTTCTGTTTTTGCTGGAAATTTTGGTCCCCTAGATCTCAGGCTGAGTTAAAGGATTTAAAAAAGTGAATTCATTCCATAGTCAGCATGTCCCCTGGGCTTAGTCTAGTATATATCAACTTAATCACTTCTGTTTAAAGATCCTCATAAACTCTCCATGTCCCCTCATAGCCAATCACCTCAGCTCCCTGATTGCTGGGCCCATTTAGGAAAGCTTGCACCACCTATCTGCCCTTTGTACACTTACCTATGGACCCCTGGATGCTGTGGATGGAGTCCTTCTTAGGGCTGATCCAGTGTCTGATGTTAGCTTGGGAAGTGATGGGGGGTGGCGAGGGAGGAGGAAAAGCTTCTCCAGGGAATTGGATCTTGATGAGTCTAGTGGACAGTGTGGAGGAGAACGGGAGAATGAAATCAAGCAGGGGAAAGGTGGGGAAGGAGAGAGTTGTATGCAACCCCAGAAATACAGCAGCCAAAGGCCCTTTTTACCCTCTGTGAAACTGACCAAAGATTTTTGTTCATTTAGATAAATGAACACAATCCTGGAGGTTCTCTGGTGATTTTAGATAATAAAAATACAGAAATTATTTACAGGTACAGATGTAAACAATAGCTCTATAAACAGCACCCATTGACTGTTACTTCCCAGGTGGTGCTTTACCTTATATAATTGGAGGTATTGCATATAGGGTGGGGAGGCTCTGCCTCCACTTACCCATGGGTGTCTTGAGTGGTCTCCTGGTGTATCAGGACCTCACTTTTGTTCTTGAACACCCCTGTGTGATGGTTGTACAAGGCTGCTAAGCGGAAATCCAGATCATCCTTTGGTATCTGGAGGAAATCAAGCGCTCTGGGGTTAACTCACCACCTCTGTCCCTGCTCTAGTCAAGTCCTGCTGGGTCCTATCTTCCTCAAAAGTAGAGCGAACCCCTTTTGGGCCTAGATCCACCAACTCCTTAAACATCAAATGTACACAATGACTTTTGTCAATATGGTGTTCTCTCTTGAAATAAATGTTAATTGATTTTAGAGAGAGAGGGAGAGAGAAAGAGCAACATTGATTCATTGCCTCCCATATATACCCTGACCAGGGATCTACCAATCTAGGTATGTGTCCTGACTTGGAATCAAACCCCCAACCTGTTGATGCACAAGACAGTGCTCCAACTGCTGAGCCACACTGGTAAGGACTGGAGTTGTCTCATGGTTAGGTCTATGGAGTGGTGAGCTCTTCCTGTAGATATGGGAACCACTATACTGTCCCTGACCTGGGCTCAATGGGCCTTACCTCATTCGTGATTATTTCAGCCTTTGTTTTAGTCAGAGGAGTACGACCTCTGCTGAGAAAATTATTTGCTCCAGATAACTGGAGCAGAACCCAAGTCTTCTGACTTCCCAGAGACCAGATAAATTAGTGTTTGGTTTTAGATTTGGTAGGAGCTTGGATTGGGGGTAAAAAGGAAAGATACTACAGCAGTCAGAGACGGACTACCTGAGAAATAGCATTTCAATAGTAGGTACCTCCGATTCAAAAAAATAAGCATTCCGCCTCATGGAGGTGACTGTGGGAGTTGAGTTGAGCCGATTCCAGGGTTCTTGCTGCTGAGCAAGGTGAGCTGGGTTCTTATATGGCAGTTTCTGCAAAAGAAAAACCATGAGACGACCTGGTTACCTGATTACAGGTCCTTACTCATGTAATAGCTTCAGTGGCATCCGTCCCTTCATTCATCCTGTTTTAATGGAATCTTAGAGCAACATCTGCAAATAGGTGAACCATATGGGACATGACTCCTCAGGCTTTTTCATTTTCCTAAATCGTCAATCTTAGAATTGACAAATGGGCCAGGAATAGGGAAGGGAGTGGAGTGGGACATGGGGCAGAGGGTGGGAAGCAGTTAGGAAAGGGGATGAGCTCAGGTTTAGATGTCCTGAGTTTGAGGAAAAGGCTAGATAGACATCCTAAAGCAATTAACAGGTAGAAAATCGGAAGTGTACAACTTGTTGGAGAGCTCAGGACAAGTAATTGAGATCTGGGGTGTGTCCATATGAAGTTGGTGAAATTTGCAAAAATGAGTGTGGCCAAAAGGGGAGAAGTGGTTCATGAGTGCACAATATTATCAATGGGGGAAATCAGAGGCAATCAGATACAAAAGAATCAGGAGAGTGCAGTGCCTAAGCAAGTGAGGTTTCAGTAAATGGAAGGACCATTGTGACTGCAGGAACATCAAAGGAAAGCCAGTCCTCTAAAATAAAACCTCAAGCCCTGGCTGGTGGCACAGTGGATAAGCCGCTGGCCTGTTAACCCAAAGGTCACTGGTTCAATTCCCAGCCAGGGCATGTAACCAGGTTGCAAGCCAGGTCTCCAGCCACAGCCAGGTCCATAGCTGGAGGCAGGTGAAAGGCAATGGTATATTGATGTCTTTCTCCCTTTCTGCCTCTCCCTTCCCCTCTCTCTAAAAATACTAAATAAAATAAAATAAAACCTCACAAAAAAATACAACAAAACCTCACAAGCATGAATGTGAAATGCATATAATTGATTTCTTCATGACATGTAAACTGCCATATTGACCATCACTGTGTCCCCAGTACCTAGCACAACCACAACCACCTAACACATGGTATTCAAAAATGAAATACTGGCTCTGGCTGGTATGGCTTAGTGGATTGAATGCTGGCCTGTGAACTGAAGGGTCAAGGCACACACCTGGATTGCAGGCCAGGTTCCCAGTTGAGTTGAGACCAGTGAGAGGCAACCAATTGATTTATCTCTAGCACATCAGATGTTTCTCTCCCTCTCGTTCTCCCTTCCTTCCCCTCTTATTTTTTTTTTAAAGATTTTATTTCATTATTTTTAGAAAGAAAGGAAGGGAGACAGGCAGAGAGGGAGAGAAGCATAAATATATGGTTGCCTTTCACCTGCCTCTAGCCACAGACCTGGCTGGAGACCTGGCTTGCAACCTGGTTATGTGCCCTGGCTGAGGAATCGAACCAGTGACCTTTGGGTTCGCAGGTCAGCACCTTATCCACTGTTTTACTAGCCAGGACCCTTCCCCTCTCTTTAAAAAAATAAATAAATGAAATCTTTTTAAAAAATGAAATATTGGTTGAATCAATGACTGAACAACTACAACCTAGCAGAAATCTCATTCAACCTTTCCAATGTTGGAACCCTCTTTTCCCATATACAAGGCAAAGTGTGTGCCTCAGCTTCATTAGACATTAATTGAACAGAATGTATCAGGCACTGTGCTATCCCCAAGAAATGAAAAGTGTAAACTCAGCATAAATGCTTGTGCACATGAAGATTCATGTCAAATATGTAATGATTAATCAACTAGAGTACATAAACTGATCAGGCAACTACAAGCATATATGATGCATAGGCAGCTCTCCCATTCCTTGAAGGCTACATAGCCTCATCTTTATCAGAAGAAGGGTGGGACTGTCTTTTGATGAGAAAGTTAAACAGAATGGCATCTCCACATCCACTTCCCTTCTATCTCAAAAAAAGGGAGTCCCTTTACTCAAGAAGAACCCTTCTTCCATGAACCCAGCCCTTTCCTGAGCCTCAGAGGCCTACCCCATCCTGGCATCGCCTACACCCAGCTTCTCTCGCACTCCATTGTCACCATCTAACTCCCACCACATCACCTACCCTTCAGAACCAGACTCTTCTTCAAGAGTCTTTGTGTACTATCTTCATTTCCTATGCCCTTCCCATCTGCTCTCCAGTCTGGCCTCTGTCCGAAGCACCCACTGAAACTGCTCTTGCAGCTGCCCAATGATCTTTGTGGCTATGTCAAGTGGATCTGTCCCAGACCTGATTATATCTGGCCTTCTCAGTTTCTGGCACCCTGATTCTGATTTTCTCAAATATTTTCCTCACCCTCTGTGGGTCCAGCTCCTCTGGTCTCTCTCCTGCCTTTAACTGTTACTCTCAGCTCTGCTGTCCCTCTCTGCCCCTTAGACAATGGCACTCCCCAGGGGTTTAGTTCCTATTTTCCTTCCTCTCACATTTGCTGGATGAGCTCATTGTCTCCCATGGTTTCAATCACCATATGGACACTGTGGCTTCCAGATGTACATATTCAACCCAGGATGCTCAACCACACTGCCTGTGTTCATCCCTACTTAAATGTCCCACAGGCACCACAAAAACAACATCAACGTAATTGATCTGAGTATCTTTCTCCCCAAACCTGCTTCTCCTGGATGCTTCATGCAGTAAATGGTATCAACTAAGCCTTGAGAAACCTAGGAGTTACCCTAGACTCATCTGCTCTCTTGGACTCATATTCAGTCAGACACAAAGTCCCATCAGTCCGCCCTTTGCGCCTCTCACATCTGCACCTTCCTGTCAGCCCCTGAATCATAGCTGTAGGTCCATTATTCTCCTCTTGGAGTTTGCTGCCTCCTGTGGCTCCTGCCTCCAAGCTGATTCCTCTTATCTCACTCCCATCCTAGCCTACCCACTGCCTCTGTGCTTTCTAAAACACTCATCTTTTGTATTGATCTAGTGCTTAAAATCTGGATGTGATTCCCAGCATCTCCAAGATGGAATTCTAGTCCACTAGCATGGTGGACACTGCACACCCAGCCCAGTAAGCTCACTTTCCCAGCTTCTGCTCTTTCCACTCCACTCCTCACACTGACACTCTAGCCATTCTGGACTCTTTGGCCCCCAGACAGGTCGCCTGTTCTCTCCCAGGCGGATGTGCACATGCTGCTCCTTTTGCTTTGCTGGGGACCAATATCTTGTTCCTGTTTCCTTCTTCCTAACTCATATTTCACCTCCTCCCTCACCTCACCCAACTCCTCACTCAGACTTCAATGTCAAAACTCGCCTGCTTTGGGAAGCTTTCCTTTTTGCTCCCAGTTCTCCTAACATGTTACATATAACTCTGTCACAACACATGTGCTATCATGTGAGCATTTTTGCTGTTGCTGTTGTTAGTCAGACTTCTCTACTAGAGTTTCTTAAGCGCAGGTGCGATACCTAATTTACCTATACATCCTAAGTGTTTAGTGGTACCTGGAACATAGTAAGTAATAAACAAAATGTCAAATAAACAAAATGAAGCTCTTTGATTTTATTATTAAGCCCCAACGACTGTTTAATTTTCCTTATTTTGCACCATTTCAAAATCCTAACCATTTCTATTAGGAAAAGGATCATCTAAATTCCCCAGTTGCTGACATGCACACGCAAACGCATTCTGGCATTAACCAGAAGACAGAGACAGCATAAAGACAGACGTATATAGCATGAGCTGGTGGCTTTCAGAGAACTTCCTCCCATCCCATATCTCATACCTTTTTGGAGAGCAGTCCCCCACATAGGGCAAAGTGTGGCTTGGTGGAAGCTGGGCCTGTTTAAGACCCATTATACCCATCATTGCTTTGGGTGATCAGGGCCCCTACTTCCTCTGCACCTCCCTTTGCTCCAAAGCACCTCTGAAATGTTAACAGACTTGAACATGGGGACATGGAGGCAGGCAGAAAATAGGTTTATCCAGTGTCCTCACTAGAGTTCTTTAAGTTACCATCTCTGCCCCTCAAGCAGACACAAAGAAGAGTGCCGTCGGTCCTACTAGGACTCTGAGCAAGAAACCACAGTACCTTGGAAGCCCTCAGTTTCCCCAAGTAGGAATCATCGTTATCCAATATAGGCTGCTGGAAAGGGTCTCTGGTGGGAGGCATGGTAAAATGCCCAGCTCTTAAGAGAGGTGGGAGGCCCTCACAGCCGCACGTAAACTTGCTCGAGGAAGATAACCGGACCCAATAGTTTGGAACGCCCACTTTCAGCTGCCAGGCAACTGCCCCAACGTCTATGACTGAGGTGAAAGCGCATCAAGAAGAGCGCCACCTGGCGGTCCAACGGGGGAGGCCCCTCAGAAGGCAGCGAGCTACTGGGAACAGAGGAAAAGAGCTGCTGAGCATACCCAGGAGCCCTGGATTTGCACTCAAAAGCCATAGGTGAAAAGACAAAGGACTCTCGGCGTGCAGGGCTAGTGCAAAAGCCTTCCGTTGGCGAAAGGAGTCCTAAAATATGACCCAGAAATTTTCTTCTCCCTCGCATCTAACAAAAGTAGTTTTCAAAACAATAAGAGAATGGGGGCTGTTCAGGAACGTTAGATACCACGTGTTGTGCTTGGAAAATTGCAGGCTAAGCAAATTCTTGCTTTAACTCAGTTCAACTATATGAGTCTCAAGGCTTCGCATCAAGCTCGTTGTAAAGGCCCGGATGGATATGCAGGGATGGAAGAAAGATATTCAGAAGCTGCTGCCTTTGCAGTAGGTAATAATACCTTCTAGGTTCTAACTTCCAGAAGATAGACATCTCAATCTTCCTTCTAGCGCTTTACATACGGGACATGCAGAATTAGAGATGTTCATAAATAATCCATGACCCAAAAGGGAAGTGGAAAACTTGAATTTTGTGGGGATGGCTTGGAGAATGCTCCCACCGAGTTCTTTACACGAGCTCCGTGCCCGCCTGTTGGGCCGGTTGCAGACCCCTGGCACGCGCATTTCCACGCGGTGCGCGCCGGAGGCGGCGGCTGCCATGGCTACCGGCAGGTGAGCGGCAGAGCATCTCGCGGTCCCTGCCCCACCCACGCGGAGGGAAAGAGGCGGTTGCCAGGGCGACGTGGGGGTAGGAGGAGACGAGGAGGAGGGAGGAGGAAGGATGGGCGGCTTTGGCGTAGCCGCCCGGAGGTGACTGAAGCGAGCCCAGCCCCTTCCATCCTCCCCCTGTGAACCTCCCTCCCCTTTTTTTCCGCCTGCTGCCAGCGGTAGCGGCTGCCGCAGCACCTGAGCCACCGCTGCCACTCGCTCAGGACAACGCTATGGCTGAGCCTGGGCGCAGCCTCCATCCCTCTGCCGGAGACGGGGGAAGAGCTGAGTGGCGCACACTCCAGCTTTTATCGCTGCTGCTCTGGGTTGGGACCGCCTTCCAGGTGACCCAGGGAGTGGAACCACAGCTTCACGCCTGCAAAGAGGTACTGTCCTTCTCGACCTGACCCCTCTGTAGTCAGAAAAATCTTGGATCCCAGAGGAGACTTTGGGGACCTAGGACAGACAGCTTCAGAGGCCACCGAGTTTAGGTTTCTTTGGGGATGAGGGTAAGTGGGGAGGGAGAAGAGTAGCCTGGCATCACGGAGAGACCAGCCCACTGGAGGACTCACCGTTTGGGCTACTGAGCTCAGAAAGGTTCCACTTTCTGGGACCTGGGTTCCTGGACTGCGAAATAAAGGGAGAAGACATGGGTTGTTTTCCAGCTGGGATGAAATTACCTTAAAAGTGGTTGAGAACAAAAGATTATCTATGTACCGAGGGGCAAAATAGAAAAAGGGAGAGGGGAGAAGTGGGGTAAGAAATCCTTGTGCTTTTACCTTGGCTTTGGAACGAGTGTGAAAGCTGAGAGGTGCGCAGGCGGGACTGGGAGGTCCCATCACCTTTTTCTCTGCTGTCAAACATCCGTTTACGTTGCTGGCTGCTAAGTGGAGGCGCTCTTTAGAGCTTTGCTTCCCCACCGCACTTTGCTTGGTGCACCTGACAGCACATGGCCTACCTTTGACCAGACTGTGAATTCTGTAATATCTCACTCACCACCAATCTCTACCTTCCTTCTCTGACCTCTGCTGACATATGTCATAAGCCTTTTTCAAAGTGTTTCTAAAATGTTGCCAACATAATTCAGATAATAAATAGGTAAGTCAATGCTTTCCGGCCAGAAATGACTTTTGAACATTCTGTTTGGAGAGATACGAAAAGCTATTAAGGAGTAATAAGACTCATTGTAGAAAATGCTGTGCTCTGAGTAACTTTTTAAAAACCATATGGCAGAGGAAGCAACAAAGGCAAAACAAAAGTTGTGTTATTTCTGAGTAAATGTGAAGGACTTTTTAATAACATACCAAAGGTCTAGACCTGTAAAAGTAATCCCAAATGTCATACCTGGCTAAGGTTTTGAGAACCTGAAATATTTTTTCTAAGTTATCAGTGTTAACTGGCTGGCAACCACAATCCCATCCCATATGGAAATAGATAATTATGATGTTCTAACCCGAGACTGTCTACAATGTAACAGATCATGAAGAAGTGGGGAGAGAGAGAGGAGAATTTTTGTGTGAGTACAGATGTTTGACTTTATTCATGAATACAACATAAGTTACCCCAGTAAGTGGGACTTTTGAAAACTTTTATCAGTTCCAATAACTATCTGCTTTGGGCCATCAGCATTTCCACCCAGCCACTTTCTGGCCTGTTTAAAGATGGCTGGGAACTAGATTTTGTCAGTGACCATGGCTTACTGGCCTTGGTGGCTTATCATCTCTAATCAGCTAAGATAAACAAGCTCACTTGCAAACATGGGAGTCCAACATGGGAGTCTTCTGAGCAGAAGGTAAGAGTCTTACAGCTCAGCTACCACTTCTTTTTTTTTTTTTTTTTTTTAAAGATTTTATTTCATTATTTTTAGAAAGAGGGGAAGGGAGAGAGGCAGAGAGGGAGAGAGACATCAATGTATGGTTGTGCTTCACCTGCCTCCGGCCACAGACCTGACTGGAGACCTGGTTTGCAACCTGGTTATGTGCCCTGGCTGGGGAATCGAACCTGCGACCTTTGGGTTCGCAGGCCGGCGCCTTAACCACTGTGCTACCAGCCAGGGCTTCAGCTACCACTTCTTGTTGAGAGCTTTGTCAACCATACAGAATGTGAGACATGTAAGAAATTTAACACTTCGTATCATCTTGGTTTGGAGGGAGAGAAGAATATTGCTATTTGAGAACTTTAATTTGTTTGCAAATTTCGTTTTTAGTTCTTTTAAATGACTGGCAGTTGTCAAAGCAAACGCTCTTGCCATAGAGAGTGAGCGTAGGGCTATGGAAAACTGTCGAACTCAATGTATCAGTGTTCCGGTCCCTGCCTGTCACTTACCACCCAGTTTTTGGATTTGCAGAATGAATGGGTATTTCAATAACACCCACCTCATAAAGGATTGCTTTGAAGATTGAAAGGAAAGTACCAATAAAATACAAATTAGAATTATCTACCCCTCTTTCCCATTCAGTAGCATTACCATTAGAGACTCACCCCAGGCCGGACTGAGAGTGGCTTGGGACTCATGCTCATTAGTCACGGAAGTCAGAAAGTCCTGTTTACACTATCCTTGAGCAAACAGTGGCAGCTGAACACCCTTGAACAATAAGGAAGAGAATATGCCCATTATTATAATATTCCTCATTTGGCAGTATGAACTGATCCAACAAGTTTTGGGGCTTCCAACCCTAAGTGGTGGAAAACCCATTCAGGGCAGACTAGACTTGCTCTGTTCCATTGCTGCATGTGAATTTCCTGTGTGTCCACGTTGGGCGTTAAAGGCCAGGACCCTTACTTATTAGGTCATGGCTGATCCCAATGATACTAGAGCTGTTCAGCCTTGTGTTTGAAACCTGAGGCCTCCCTCTGGGTCTCCTCAGGGAACAGAGGTTTTTACGTGTGGCCTAAACGGTTTTCTACTCCTTAAAACATGGAACTCTCGACTGCTAACCTGAGCTGGGGCTTGGCATTCCTTTCCCAGTTTCCCAGCCATTGAGGTCACCAGTGGAACTAATCCTGTGTCCAATTTGCCATTTCTTTGTCCCCGTGCTAGCCCAGGTTCAGGGCCAACTGAGAGCCAAGGACCAACCATTTCCTACAGCATGATGACTCCAAATCAAACAGGAGAGAAGCAGAAAACTGCCTTTAACAGGTGTGCCTGGTCCCAAGGCTTCAGTGCTGACTGTCCCCACAGGGGTTCCCTGATCACCACCAAGAAGCCCAGGGGGCTGAGGAACCAGGCAGACAAGGATTGGGGTAGAATTCACTGAATGAGTGATGGCTCTCCCACTTAGTAAGGATGCTACTTTGAACAAGTTACTTAATCTCTGACAGCCACAGATTCCTGGTCTATAAAATGGGGATGGTTATAACTATCTCATAAAGCTGTTGTGAGGGTTAAATTGAATTGGATAACACAGGTGAAGTGTCTAGAACACAGCCCTGACATGCCATAATGTGCATGTCAAGGAATATTAATAGTGTATAAGGAATATTAATAGTCAGAAAAGGTAAGTATACAAATAATGGCACGTAAATATTAAGAGTAAGGTTAATTTGTGGTAAACAACGAGGAGTGGCAATAGAGAGGTTGATAGAAAAAGAAAAAACTTAAACAGTTGGTACTCGACCTAGAATAATCAGGAAATTTTCAGTGGGCAGAGACGGAGGAAGGACACTTTCTAGACAGAGGGAGGAGCCTGAGCAAATGTCCGCAGGTAGGAAATATAAAGGAACCTGAGAACTGCAAAAAGATCAGGTGACTGATATGTGGAGTAGGCGTGAGTGACACTAGAAATTAAGATAGGAAAGTCAGAAACTAAGCAGAGAATCCCAAAGGATTCTCTGAGCCTGCTGAGAGTGGATTAGCAGGAACAAAGCGGACATGGCTGGGACAGGGCAGAGCTGAGAGCAGCGAGATGGAGCCAAGGTCTCCAGTTCAGAAGATGTTACTGAGGTCAAGGAGGAGACTAACAAAGGAACTGCTATGGGATGGTTGCAGTTGGATGAGTGGAAAGATGTAGATATGAAAACTATGCTAGGCCTTGACCAGTGTGGCTCAGTGGGAGCTCACTGTGGCTCCGCATGGCTCAGTAGGATGGGCATCACCTCACAAATGAAAGGTTGCCAGTTCGATTCCTAGTCAGGGCACATGCCTAGTCTTTGGGCCACGTCCTCTGTTGGAGGAGTTTGAGAGACAACCAATCAATGTTTCTCACTCTCTCTTTCTTCCTCACTTCACCTCTCTCTAAAAATGAAAATTTATTTATTTACTTATTTATTTAAAAAGGAAATTTTAGCATCTGTAATTAAAAAATACATGCTGAAAGTAGAGGTTAGTGGATTTGGCAACTGATTGGAAGCATAAGGTGATGGAGAGGGTGAGCTGAGAGTTTTTGTCGGGATTTAGAGTAGGAAAGTGGTAGGGGCTGCCAGCATGGTTGCAGGAAGAACAGCTGTGGAGGAAGAGGGTGGGGCCAGTCTTGAGACATGGCATGCTATACCTCTGCATGATCACGGCTCGTATACTGTTCCAGTTCCTCTGTATGCACCCTAACACATTATTCAAGGTTTAAACTCCATAGGGCCATGGTCAGACCTTGAAAACATTTAGGACCCCTGAGCTTTCAGAAAATGTTTCACTAAAGCATACGATTTAAAATGACTCCTTTCATTGGGGACCGTCAAGATTGGATATTGAAAACAGCCTGCCAAAAAGAAATTTGGACAACTGTAACAGCATAATCAATAAAATATACTTTAAAGAAAACATTTTGCCGTATTTGGTGAAGAGAGAAAATTAAAATTCTCCAATTGCCATGAAGTGCTTGTAGGGTAGTAAGATGGGTTGTTTTTATTTAATATCAATAGGAACTAAAGAATAGTAGCTTCTTGAGATCTGAAGGCATTTAATAAGCCATTTTGTCTATTCTTCTGTCTCTGGGTAAGAGTATACTAAAACTAAATCAGACTGATAATTATCTGGCTTTATTTTTTTCTTTTAGTGTTCATTTACCTGACTTTACTCTAAAATAACTTTAAAAATGACAAAAGCAACATATTTCATTTGAAGGAAAATTGGAAAATATAAATTAAAAGAAGATAATTAAAATCATCTATAATTCTGTCCTGGCTGGTAGCACAGTGGATAAAGGCACTGGCCTGCGAACCCAAAGGTCACTGGTTGATTCCCCAGTCAGGGCACATAACCAGGTTGCAAGCCAGGTCTCCAGCCAGCTCCATGGCTGGAGGCAGGTGAAAAGCAACCATACACTGATATTTCTCTCCCTCTCTCCCTCTCTGCCTCTCTCCCTTCCTCTCTTTCTGGAGATAGTAAAATAAAATCTTTTTTAAAAGTCACCAATGATCCTATCACTCAAACTATCATTTTTATGGTTATATTTGTGAGAAAGAAACAGAATAGTGCTGCAGACTGTGGGGCCTGGATAAAACTGGATAGGTTCCTTTCCATTTTCAGCTCTTCTACTCAGTTACTATGATCTTAGAAAGTTATTTAATCTCCTCATGCCTCAGTTTCTTCATCATTAAAGTGGGAATATAAACAGAGTCCACTTAATGACTACAGTATGACAGCTAAGTGAGTTAACACATGTACACTGCTTAGAACAGTTGCTGCTACATGGTAAGTACTTAGTAAATGTTGGCTTTTATAATTAGATTTTTAGTGGAAGTATAATTAACATGGTCTTACAGGGGTAAAAAATACAAAATCTAAAATGGTAGCAAAATCAGTTCAATTGAAAAAGTCAAAAGAGTACATGGTGAAAGATGGCTGAGGAAAAAGTTGATAGAATTTGGTAAATTGAGGAAGGGGAGCATAGCAGCCAAGCCAGGAGAGATGCTGTTTGGGTGCAGTTGCCACCCACCACACGTGGCTGTTGAGCACCCCGAAACACGGCTTATACAGCACAGGACAGGAGATTTCAATTTTTTAAAAATTTAATTCATTTGAAGTTCAAGTTAAAATGAATACTCAGTTTCATTATAGAAAAACTATTACCTGTGTTTGGAACAACTTACATATGTGAACCTACGGTAATTTCTTAACCAAGTTTTATGAACTCTAAATAGAGATCAAGCATTTCTGGTGGAAACTGAATTGTGCTGGAAAGTGTAAAGTTTTTGCCAGATTTGGAAGACTTATTGCAGTAAATCCTCACGTAAAGTCATTGCTAGGTTCTCGGAAACGGCAACTTTAAGTGAAAGGGTGTGTAAGGAAACCAATTTTACCCTAGGCTAATTGATATGTATAAACAAGAGTTAAGTTCCTATAGCCTAGGTCTGGTCACAGAAATATCACCAAACTTCTAAATAAAGACTCAGAATACTTCTAATATTAAATATTAAAATAAACCTGAGCTGTATATACATTCTAGAGAAATTAATAAATAAGATAATGATTTTCCAACACATTGATTCTACTTCTGGGTCAAAGGTGACTGGATTCTATCCTGGCAGCTCAGGGCTCAAGGCAAGACCCCACCTGGACAGAAGACCCCCTTCAGTACAGGGTCACTCAAACCCACACCATACTCGCTCAGACAATGTGGACATGACAATTCATCTTATGTGAATGTTCTGGGATGTGGGAGGAAACTAGAATACCTGGAGAAAAGCCACGAGGACATGGGGAGAATGAGCCAACCCCACACACATAGTGGGACTGGCTGGGAATAATTTATGTTTTTCTTATCAATATTGTAACAAAATGACATTGAACAAAATGACCTTACTTGAGGACCTGCTGTACAGAAAAAAATGATATAAAATATCTCAATAATTATTACACTGATTACATGTTGAAATATTAATACTATCTAGATGTATGTAGATAAAAGGCATTATTAAAATTAATTTTACCTGTTCAGCTAAAGAAAACACCAGCAAAATTCAAAGGGAACCAACTGTATGGGAAAACATAATTGCCAATGATACCTCAGACAAGGGTTTGATCTCCAAAATATATAAAGAACTAATGCAACTCAACACCAGGGAGACAGACAGCCCAATTAAAAAATGGGCAAAAGACCTAAACAGACAACTCACTGAGGAAGATATACAAAGGGCCCAGAGGCATATGAAAGAATGCTCAACATCACTAGCCATCAGAGAGATGCAAATTAAAACCACAATAAGATACCACCTCACACCTGTCAGAATGGCAATCATCAGCAAATCAACGAACAGTGGCCTGCAAGGTCACTGGTTCGATTCCAGCCAGGGCACATAACCAGGTTGCAAGCCAGGTCTCCAGCCAGGTCTGTAGCTGGAGGCAGGTGAAAGGCAACCACACATTGATGTCTCTCTCCCTCTCTCCCTTCCCCTCTCTCTAAAAATAATAAAATCTTAAAAAAAAAAAAAAAAAAAAACAGAAGGAAAAACCCCAACAACTTCTGAGTGTCACTCCCGCCTCCAGCTGTCATCCTATTGTATTGCTGCCCTTTCCAGCAAAAACCCTTGAAAGCCTCATCTATAAGCCACTCCCTTCTCTCTTGAATCCATGCCAAGCCCACTTTCCACACCACTCTCCCTAAACTGCTCTCGCTCAATCTGTGGCAACCCATCTGTCTTAATCAAACTTCACATATGGCAGTTAGTAGAGCTATGATCACTCCACCGCCCAGAGACACTCCCTTCTCTTGGCTTCTAGGACACTATCTCTTCTGGTGGTTTTTTTTTTTTTCCTTCCCTATCTTCTTGGTTGCTCCTTCTATGTCCCCTTGATTGATCTCCCCCACCACGCCCTTGAGCTCTAAATCTGGCAGTTCTCCAGGACTCAGTCATTGAACATCTATCCGTCTACCCACCCACTTACATACCCATATTTTTATCCATCATCTTCTGTTTTCTTTCCCTTGGAGATCTCTCCAGCATGATAGCTTTAAACAGCATCCACACATCAGTTACTTCCAAATGCATCCTTCCAGTCCAGACCTCATCTCTGAACTCCAAACTTGTACTGCCAACTGCAAACATGACCTCTCTATGTAGATACCTGGTTGACAGCTCAGATTCACTATGCCCAGAACACCTGATTTCCCCACCAACATCCAATATGTGCCTCCCAGAACCTTCCTTATCTCAGCTAACTGCAACCCCATCCTCGTGGTTGTTCAGGCCCCAACCCCAGACTCCCCTTTCTCCTACTCTCGAGCTCCAATGCACAAAAAACTCTGGTTAGCTCTGCCTTCAAACTGCATCCAGAATCTGACAGCTTCTTGCACCTCCACTGCCACCCACCCTTTTCCGCAGTGCTGTCATCTCTCGCCTGTAAGACCCCAAAAGCCTCCTAGCTGGTTTCCTTGCTTGAACCCTGCTCGCTAGGGTTTCAGTAGGGTAAACCTACTGAAAAGAAGACAGCTCTGGCCCTGGCTGGTGGCACAGTGGGTAAGGTGCCAGCCTGCAAACCCAAAGGTTGCCGGTTCAATTCCCAGCTAGGGCACATAACCAGGTTGCAAGCCTGGTCTCCAGCCAGGTCCATGGCTGGAGGCAGATGAAAGGCAAACCATACGTTGATGCCTCTCTCTCCCTCTCTGCCTCTCTCCCTACCTCCCTTGGAAATGATGAATGCAATCTTTAAAAAAAAAAAAAAAAAAAAAAAAAGATGATGAAGAAGAAGACAGACCTGGTTTTTCCTCCCCAAAACCTTCCAAAGTTCCCCAATCTCAGAGTGAAAACTAGCTTCTTATAATGGCCTGCAAGGCCCTGTAGACAAAGCTCTCTAGCAGCACCAGCCTCCTGGCTCTTTCTCAGACCTATAGGCCACCTGCCGCCTCAGGGTGTGGCAATTGCTGTTTTCTTTGCTTGGAAATCTCTACCTCAGGATGCCTGTCTAATGGTCTAGTCCCCTCAGGTTTTTGTTGAATATCATCCCACTTTCTATCACATTTTCTGTTCTCTCCAGAGCAGCTGCCATTCCCTATCATACCCTATATTTTATTTATTTTACTTAATCCTGTTTTCCCCCAGTAATACCCCAGGAATTCAAGGCTTTTAGGGTTTTATTTAATGCTGTATCTCTAACACCCAACATAATATCTGGCACATTGTAGGCCCTCAAAAAATGAATATAATAGATGAATCATTACATGAATTCCACTGTTGGAATTTATTTAACTAATCTGAACAGAGGTTGTTTATAACATTTGGCTATTAGGAAGATTGCTAAGATGAGCCTCTTTTTAAGTGTTTTGTTTTTAATATTTTTAGGAAGAGGGGAAGGGAGAGAGGCAGAGAGGGAGAGAGGCATCAATGTATGGTTGCCTTTCACTTGCCACCAGCTACAGATCTGGCTAGAGACAAGGCTTGCAACCTGGTTATGTGCCCTGGCTGGGAATCGAACCAGCAACCTTTGTGTTCACAAGCTAGCTCCTTCTCCACTGTGCTGCCAGCCAGGGTCTCTTTTTAAAATATTTAAATTTTCTATTGTTGTTCTATTACAGTTGTCCCAATTTACCCCCGTTGCGCTCCATAAAAATCTTTTAAAAATTCATTTAAAATTTTTTCAATTACTGTTTACATTCAGCATAATTTTGTATTAGTTTCAAGTGTACAGCACAGTGGTGAGGAGATTAACCTCTTTTTATACACGCCTTTCAGCATATCTGTCATTACTTCCTTGGAATAAATTTCTAGAAATAGAATTGCTGGATGACAGATCATTCTTAAATGTTTTATGCCCATACAAGCACATCTGTCTACTCTTTTTTAACTTGCTGTACAAATCAGATTAGAATATTTGTCCTTGGCTGTATTTTACTGTTTTCAACACTATAGCTCTACCCTCTACTTTTAACAAGTAAATTGTGATTCATCGTATGTGTGTCCCATCATGTATTGAAACAGAAACTTGACAAATGGTTGACTCCAATCATTTATATGCTAACAGTGCTGCAGAGCACATCCTCTTACACGTACTGATGCATACTAGTTTGAGTATCTGTAGGATAAATTCTTTCTTAAAAAGAGATGTATCTTTTTTTAGAGAGAGGGGAAGGGAGGGAGAAAAAAAAGGAAGGGAATCATCAATGTATGGTTGCCTCTTGCACGTTCCCATCTGGGGACCCGGCCCACAATCCAGGCATGTGCCCTGATTGGCAGTTGAACCAGTGACCCTTTGGTCTGCAGGCCAGTGCTCAATCCACTGAGCCACACCAGCCAGAGCTGTAGGATAAGTTCTTTCTTTTTCCTTTCCAAGTGTCAGGCCACCTATCATCCAGTGCTTATGCCAGGGCACTGAGCATAGACAAGCCTCTCTACTCTCTGCCTCCGAAAGACATGGATGTGACTCAGCAGGGCCAATGGTAGGATAAATTCTTAAAAGTAGAAATTGTGGGTCAAATAGTCCAAGTGTCAAGTTGGCACATGGAATATTACAGACAGCATTAGTCTTATCCATCTGCAGTCAGAAAGAGGAGGTCCTGGCTGGGAGTCTCAGTTGGTCGGAACGTGGTCCAGTGCACCAAAATGTTGCAGGTTTGACCTCTGGCCAGGACACACCCCTAGGTTGCAGGTCCCTTCCCTGGTGATAGTGCATACAGGAGGTAACCATTCCATGTTTCTCTCTCACATCAGTGTTTCTTGCTGGCTCTCTCTCATTTCCTCTCCCTTTAAAATCAAAAACATATTCTCAATAAGGATTTTACAAAAAAAAAAAAAAAAAAAGGAGGAGGAGGAGGCTCTGGCTGTGAGGACTGCCTCTGGCCTGCATTCATTCTCACTCAGGAGTCACAGGGACACCAAGCGCCTGCCAGCTAAGCTGCTCGCCAGTCCCACCAGGGCACACTGACCTGATGGCTCATTTTGCCAAATCTTCTGAAAATAATTTGGTCAAACTCATAGCTCTTCAGTCTGTATTGTCACTCCGGCAAGTGATAAAAATTGTGCCATTTGTCACATTTCTTCCTTAGCATTCCTATCTCATACCAGATGAAGCACAGAACAGATAATTATAGTTAGTGCTTGACAGACAGCTGCTGAAAGAAAATGTATTTTCATACCTCCTAAGCCTTCCCCTTCTCAAATTCCCTTAAATCTGAGAGGGCTGGTATGAGGTTATCACTTATTTTTCTTAGATTTGTCATATATTATTATTTTAGATTTTTTAATGTTTTATTTATTTTTTAGTGAGAGAGGAAGGGAGGGAGAAAGAGAAGCATCTGTGTGTGAGAGAAACTTGGATGGGCTGCCTCCTGCACACCCCCTGCTGGGGACCTGGCCTGCGACCCAGGCCTGTGCCTCAGGCCTGTGCCCTGACTGGGAATCAAACTGGCGACCCCCCAACCTGCAGGATGATGCCCAATCCACTGAGCCACACCAGTCAGGGCCAATTTGTCATATAGTATTAAAGAATTTTAAAAAGGCCCACAGAACAATGTGATGTAAAAAATATTTAAGTTCATAGGTCTAGAATGTGATTTTTAAAACCTGAATTTTATTGATTCTTACTGATGATACAAAAGACCAAATAATTACAATAATAAGATCAGCCCTGGCTGATGTGTCGCAATGAATTGAGTGCCAGCCTGTGAACCAAAAGGTTGTTGGTTCGATTCCTGGTCAGGGCACATGTCTGGGTTGCAGGCTGGGTCCCCAGTTGTGGTATGCAGAAGGCACCTGAGCAATGTTTCTCTTGCATATTGATGTTTCTCTCCCTCTCTGCCTCCTCCTTTCCCCTCTCTCTAAAAATAAATAAATAGAATGTTTAAAAAATAATCAAATAATAATAATTGGGCTTTAATGTAATAAGTATGCATACTAACTGGAGTACCCATCTCCTTACTCCATGCAAAACAAGAGAGGAAAGTTGTTTCTGAGTTAGAAAAGAAACTGAAATTAGCTAATTTTCTGCTTGAAATGGATTACTTCACTGTCAACCCCAATCTTAGGGAAATGAAAGAGTGGCTAGTAAGCCACCAAGAGAAAAGATAAAGGGAGCATCGAACTCTGCCTATTTACCTGGCTTTATTCAAATTCTCCAAAGGGCAGTTCTGACTCAAGGTAGCACTAGGGAAAAGTCAGGCACGTAAAGCTCTATGTTATACACATAACAGAACGGGCTGTGCCTAAATATAAAGGAAGTGACAGGTGAGCAGGTAGAGAAAGCACAGAACTTGGGGTGGGGGGACCGATTTTTAAAAGAACATGAAAAGTTTTTACTCCTGGGTTATCTAAAAGACTATTCCTGATTTGTATATTCACCAGCTACTTTTTCCCATTTAGAGAAAAATCACATAGGATTTCAGAAAAATGTGACTGGCCAGTGTACTTGCTGGTCTTAAGAGGATGAGTAAGTGAAGGGAATGGGCATGAATGAGCCTGAGCAGGTAACAGTGACAGCACAGGGGATGCAAACCAATGTTCAGAAGCTGCTCTGACTTTTTAGATAACATAAGAATGTAAGGTTTTTAAAAATTAAGTCATCGATTTCACCACTTTGCTATTAAAATCTTAATTTTATACTTGCAGAAACTGAAGACCAATGAGATCAACATGTTGGTTCACTCTGAGGAGTGTTATTTAGATAAAAAATAAATGAACTGCAACCTCATAAAACACTGATGCTGGGTGGATCTCAGTGGCAACCTGTGTCTGAGCTGCCAACGTCATGGTGCCATGTGGCAGTGGCCCTGGCAGGTGGAGACAGGTGCTGTTAAGTAGGCCATCATGTCCTTCTCAGGGAGCGCTGGGCAGAGGTGAAGGAGAGCTTTTACTTGATCCCACACACCCCCTGGTCATTTAAACACCTACGTATAGGTAGTTGCCACTCAATACTCTGAAAAGAGAAAACTACTCTGCCTCTAGTTCTCTTTAACCTCTTGCTAACCAACAGCTCAAACCATTTGCCAGGCTACCAGGATGCCTGCACCTCGTCAGAGTTTGGATTAGACCTCCTTCCAATTCTAAAACAGTAGGAAATTCTTCAGAATATCTGGGGAGTGTCTGCTGTAGGCAAAGCACTGTTAGACAGTTAGAGGCTGTCACATAGGAGGAGGAGTCAGAGACTTGGTTATCTAATAGGGAACAGGACTGAGAAGTAACAACAGAGCCAGGCAATTTATGATCATCACTCCATGAGTGAAGTGGAGGACAGTGCTCCCACCTTCTAGAAGGATCAGGGACTGTCTCTTGAAGACCAGAAAAGCGTGCCTCAGCTGGGGCAGGTGGCACGTGAATAGGAAAGAGGACTAAGGAGGGCATGCTGTGGGGTGGGAGGGCATGGTGCATGCTCTCTTCTGACCCTCTTATTAGGGGGTCCGTTGTAAACCCATGCCATTCTGGAGGGGTAAGTGATAAATACAGGGAGATCATTTTTTTTTTAACTTTAGTTAACCTGACTGGTGGCACAGTGGATAAGGCGCCGGCCTACGAACCCAAAGGTCGCTGGTTTGATGCCCAGCCAGGGCACATAACCAGGTTGCAAGCCAGGTCTCCAGCCAGGTTCGTAGCTGAAGGCAGGTGAAAGGCAACCATACATTGATGTCTCTCTCCCTTTCTGCCTCTCTCCTTTCCCGCCTCTCTCCTTCCCCTTCTCTCTAAAAATAATAAATAAAATCTAATAAAAAAAATAAAAACTTTAAACAATTTAATTAGGTAATATAGCTACATGGTACACAATTCAAAAGGGCTCAGGAAAGATCTGCCATCATTTCTCCTTTACGAGTGTACAGACTTTTCTGATGTCTTAGCTCTTTCTAGACTGAAGGTCAAATTAACTGAGGCCCAGAGTGACAAGAACCTGGTTTTATGGGACAGTGATTCTGTTGGTGTAGAAACTTGGTCAACTGTTGAACATCTATTCTGAAACCACCTGCCCAAGGCCATGTCCACCCAACCCTGTCCTCAGATCCTGGCCCCAGCTGTAGCTGAGCCTGTTTAAGCAAGAGACAGGCTTCTGACTGCCTTTGGGATCAGGGTGACTAGAGGGCCTGGTGCCTCAGAGCTGGTGGTCCACTCACCCATCTCCAGTTTCCCAGGATGGCAGAAGGATGGACCAGAATTCCAGCTAATGACACCTGGCAATGACCAAGGGTGAGACTGTCCCACAGAATGGACTGGGAATTTTATTCAGAAACTTTACAAACAATTCAGGTGTCTGCACCTATGGCAGTTGCCATTTTATAGGACAAGAGGCACCCACCCAGATGTCTGATTCACTTTTTGTCCGTAGGTGACCAGATCCCTTTGTGAGGCACAGACAAGACTTCAAAGATAGAAAGGGAAACATTCCATCACCTTCCCTCCACCAGCAGGCTAAGACTTCCTGATTTCCATGTTTGTCCTCTCCAGAACCTTTCACCATGAGTCAGTCACCTGAGAAACACAACAGCAGTGTCCGCCCCTGCCCAGGACAAGGGTGGGGCTGCAGGGTCCCCACCCTCCGAAGACAGGCTCACCCCATAGCTCCAAGAACCCTGATGAAAAAACTTCTTTCCAAGGGAGGCATTAACTTATAAGAAATACTAGATTTAAAAAATTGTTTGAACAAGTAGCTCATCTACATGATAATTCAAAAAGCAAAAAGGGGTACAGAATAAAAAGCGTTCCTCCCACTTCTGTCCCCAGTGACCTAGTTTTCCTGCCAGGAAACAGCCCTTGCTGCCTTCAGATTTAGGATTGAAGTCAGTTTGCCCTCCTGGGGCACCCTGTGGATCCTGGGGGTACACAGAAGATAGGATGGCAACCCTGACTTTAGGTTTCTCTCTCTGGAAGAATAAAACCAGAAGCAGGAGAAAGCTTATGGAACAATGGGCTGGTCACTGAATCAAAGTATAATATACAAGTTATGAGGGGTTTCTTTAAAGCATTTTCATTTTAATTATTCAGATTGGGATTAGGGGAGTTGATTTTTAAGATGGGAGATTATAGGTATGGACAGGAGACAAAAAAATAATAATAATAACCTGAGAGGCATTAAAAAAATTGCTCCTTTTAACCATGGACATGGACAACAGGTGGGATTGACTTTGGGGGGAATGGGTGGGTGGGTGGGGGGACAGAGGGGAGCAAAAAGGGGATGGATGTAATACAACAACAATAAAATTAAAAAAAAAAAAGATAAAAAAAAATTGCTCCTTTTTAAAAGTTCTTAAAACATATTCTTTCTCACCTGTCACTTTCTACCTGGTGTTATGCTTATACATATATTTACAGCACTCTGATTCTGGGGTCTATATGTTGTAAGACAGTACCTTAACCGCCATTACGTGAACAGCAGGCCTGGGGACCGTGCAGTGCACAATCTCTACAGCTGTGCACAGTGGTCCCTGTGTGTACCAGGGCTGCCTTGACTAAATCCGTATCCCTTACTGTATACTTAGGGAATACCTTTAGCTGAATTACTTTGATGGAAAGTGGGTGATGTCAAGGTGTCATGGAGGAGGCACAGAGTCGGAATAAAGAGAGACCTGGTTGGAGGAATAAGCAGGGGCTGGGGGTGAGGGTCCTTGTCAGCTCCGCAGGGAGCTGGTGCTTGCCCTGAGGGCTGCAGTGGGGCAGTGATACATTCTGTTTTGCAGGTCAGATGGGTCACTCTCTGCAGCCTGGAGAGTGGCTTGGAGGAGAGGAGGGAGCAAAGGCAGGGAATCTGTCCTTCAGGTTCAAGTTCTCCATCATAAGCAGTTAGGACATCTCAACGCTGAGCTCTTCCTTGGAGTTTTGCATAGGCCAGGTCCTGGTGGACCTGTTTCTTTCATGTATGATTAAAATTTCAGGTGAAAAATTTAATGGAACATTTTGATCTCATTAAAAATAAAAAAATAAGAAAAGCACATCTTTGAAATATAATCTCATAAAGCCCTGCCTTGTACACAGATGTGGTTACCACACTCTCACCTATCAGAAAGGGGCTGGAATGTATAAAGGGGTATTTTGTTTCCTAGTGACAAAGCCATTTCAATCCTAGGGATATTTATAAGCAGTACTGAAAAGCCCTCTGCCCCTGACTGACCGGCCTGCCACAGTTTTTGAGTGCATAAATCTCAGTGGCCAGCCATTCTTTGGCAGAGATCAGCTTTGGGGGAGTTGCTAGGGGAGAAAAACTGCTAAGAGGACAGATGTTGCTTCATATGTATGAGAAGAGGCACCAGAGAAGAGGGTGGGTGAGTCAGAACACGCAGTGAACAGCAGGGGGAAGGCAGGGAGGGTCTCACCATTGCTGTCATCATCCCTGTTGGGCCAGAAATGTCACCAGGTTCCCTTCTCCCAGTCCTAGTGCCAGAAAGAAGAGAAGGGCTGGGTGCCCCCTCCATGAGCCATCTCTAGGCAGGGTGATAGCAATAGCTGGCTGCTTTTTCTTTTTAAACCAGTTTATAAAGAGCTTCCCTGGACCATCTCCTATTGTCCTGAGAGGCTGATGTTACTTGGTTTATTTTGCAGGGGGGGTGGGGGGGTGGCAGGGGTGTGGACGGGGACTTTATTTAATCATCTTAGCAAAGTGTTATCACTCTTGTTTTGTGGTCAAGGAAACTGAGCAAGGGCAGGCTCAGTAACTGGTCCATGACCATGCAGTCTGGGGATGGCAGAAGCAGATGAGTCTAGGTCTTTTGGCTCTAATCCAGAGCACCTTTCACAGCTCTAGAGTTACCCTAGAGTCAGGCCCTTTCCCCATCCTTCAGTCACTCAGCACATACTGACTGTTAACTCCTACGTGTCAGGCAGCATTCTGGGCAGTTGGGCTACATCCGTGAAGAAAAACAAAGACCCCTGTTTTCCTGGAGCTTACACCTGGTCTGGGTGGGGCAGGGGCAGGAGTCGACAAGGCACACAATGAATAACTAAGTTAGTAGTGTCTTTGCTGGTGGTAAGTGCTATGGAGAAAGTTCACTCAGGATGTGAGAATCACTGGGACAGAGGGGAGTGGGTTACAGCTATAAGCAGGAAGGTCACGGGGTCACTGTCATCCCCACACCAGCCTCGTTTCCTCACCAGCCTGTCAGCATCTTCTAGGAGCCCCCAGGCCAAGACCATGCCCCAAACGAACGGGCAGCTCAAGTTACAGAGGGGCTGGCAGTATGGTGACCCAAACGGCCTCAGCTGGTTGCTGAGGCCCAGAATCTGCTTTCTGAAGTGTCCATGGCCACACTAGCGAGGCGGGCCCTGGCTGGGCACTGTCCCTGCTGGTCTGGATCAAAATGGAAGCTGCCAACCCAGAGTAGCACAGCAGATGCTGAAAGTACAGGTGAGGTCAGACCCAGCTCCCCATACTCCTTCAGAGTGGCAGCCCTGGGGCTCCCGGCACTGTGTTGCTAGGCAACTGCCCACAGACTGGGGACCATCAGCCAGGGCCTGCTTGGGGTCTTTTGCTTTGCCTGCTGCTGGTCTGGTGCCTGCCCGTAGGTAAAGGAAATGATTCTGGAGGGCAAAGGTCAACAGGGATGCTTGACCCTGGGGCTGCCTCAGGCCTACAGTTCCACCTTCAGGGCAATTTGCTCTTCAAACTGTGGTGTTTAACATTTTTTGTGTCTGAAACTTTCGGTTCAAACAAAATCTTAACAAGAAGAATAAACAGATTGAAAAGAGCAGACTAAAAAGGACTGAAGAAACAGCATTGCTCCATTAAAGGGGGGTGGGGTGGGAATCCTGAATCCCACCCCCCCATCAAAGAGGCTTGCTTCCTAAACCCCTAGACTCAGAGGCATAATTTGAAAATCCTTGGGTTAAAGTTATTCAGCCCCCTGTTAAAAAGGGAACAGACTTTAGCTGGTAAAATATCAATCTATTTTAAAATTACTAACATGTTATGACAGAGTTTAATGCTTTTCTGTGTGTGGGAAGGTAGATAACAGACTCCTGAGAGGATCTGATGAAAACTGCAGACCCTTCTCCAGAAAAAATGCACCAAACTAAAATTCTCCTCCCCTGCCCCCACCTAAAATTCTGCCTGGGTTGTGTGGAAGAAGTGGTCTAAGGACTGTAGATTAAGGTCCCTCATCTTGTGGGAGATTGGCTTATCTGATTTGCTTTGAAATAGGATCAATACTTAAGTCCTGAGGCATAGAAGACTGAGTTTTGAAAGAGGGAGGAAAGGAAGGATCTAAAGGAGAGCCAGAATCTTGGGGGGCAGAGCCTGGGATGCAGTGTTTTTAAGGTGATTGGCAGGCAGTTGTGACGACTGACAGACGCAGGTTTAGGCCCCAGAGCTCTGGAGCTGGGAGGTCCAGGCCCAGGGGCTCAGGAGACCCTGCAAGAGTGGGCAGCTCTAAAGAGGCTGGGTAGGAGGGAGAAGGCCCACTGTCCCCTGCAGTCTGACCAGCTGGAGAACAAAAGGAGAGGTCCTGTGCCTCCTACCCTACCCTTCACAATGGGACAAAGCAAGGTCACCATGCCCTGAGCCCCTGCCAAAACCAAACCTGATGGAGGGCACTCTGAAAGCGAAACAAAACAGGAGTCTGGGAACCCATCGGCCAAGGGCTGGGCCTGAGAGAAAGTCTCATGTTAAAATTTTGACATTCTCCTCGGTTTCCCTCGTTCTGTGATAAGTTGAGAGGTGCGTTGCTCCCTCCCAGCAGAGGGTTAGCCTGTCCTGGACAGTTGGGTGAGACCTGCTCATATCTGAGTCCAGTGCTTTCCAAGCAAACAACAAACACCTGCTGAGTCCATCGCACCAAGCCTGGGGTGTCTGCCTGCTTACCATGCCACCATCTTGACATTCTCCCTAAAGGATCTGCCTTTCAGAAACAGCAAGGAGGTGCGGACGTGCCTGCAGTTGGGGGAAGAGCAGGACACAACCTCCTTCAGGCCCCTATGCCTCTAGTCAAAATGGGGTTTACTTAAAAACCTGTTTCTTGACTCAGGACCTGTCCCAGCCAAGACAAACCCAAGTCATGTTGGTACCCTGCCTCCTTGGGAGGCTGTGGCTTTCTGCAGCAGTGATTCAATGATTCTCAGGCTCAGGCTGTAACACCTGCTGCACTCTGTCCATTCAGCCTGTGGGGCCAAGGTGACAGGAGTTGTCCCCTTCTCCCCAGCTGTCTCTGGGCAGTGATTCTTAGTCCTGTCAGTGTCTTACTCAAGTGTATCCATTTATTCAAATTGTACAGTTAAGATTTGTGGATTTCAATGTATACAAATTTTACCTTGGAAAATCAAATTCTATAAAAAATAACTTCAAGTGGGGACATGTGGGTAGAAGTAAATGAGCAAGAATGGCAGAAATCAGTAAGTACTGACACTGGGTGATGGGTACATGAGGAGCATTATATTATATTTTCTAAAAATATATATTTGAAATTTACCATTTAAAAAGTACAAAAAAGGGCCCTGGCTGGTAGCACAGTGGATAAGGCGCCGGCCTGTGAACCCAAAGGTCGCAGGTTCGATTCCCCAGCCAGGGCACATAACCAGGTTGCAAGCCAGGTCTCCAGCCTGTGGCTGGAGGCAGGTGAAAGGCAACCATACAGTGATGGTTCTCTGTTTCTCTCCCTCTCTGCCTCTCTCCTTTCCTCTCTTTCTGGAAATAATAAATAAAATCTTTTTTTAAAAAAGAGAGAGAATCTTAAAGAAATTCATACTCTTGACCCTAGTAATTTTGCTTCCGAGAATCTATCCAGTCATACACAGAACATCTCATTGTAGTGCTAGTTAAAATAAGGAAAAACTGACAAAAGTCAATGTCCAACAATAGGAGAATGGTCAAAGAAAGGGGGGAAGAGACATCTGCAATAGTATAAACAATAAAAATAAAGTTAAAAAAAAAGGAAGCTACAGTGCTACCATTAAAGACTTAGGATAGTGTTTGTGACCTAAAATGGAAAAAAAAAAAAAAAAAGTGGTCAGAATACATATGATCTTAACTTTGTTTTTATAAATGCATACACGTGTTGAAAAAGAATCTGGAAAGAAGCTCACTAAAATGTTTCAGGAAATGATCTCTCCTGTTGGGCTTTTAGCAGATTATTATTTTAAGTCTAGTCTATAGTTTTGTCTTTTCTAGAATCAACATGTATTACTTTGAGAATTGTTTTTAAAACTGAGATAAGCCCTGGCTGGTAGCACAGTGGTTAAGGCGCCGGCCTGCGAACCCAAAGGTCGCAGGTTCGATTCCCCAGCCAGGGCACATAACCAGGTTGCAAACCAGGTCTCCAGTCAGGTCTGTGGCTGGAGGCAGGTGAAATGCAACCATACATTGATGTCTCTCTCCCTCTCTGCCTCTCTCCCATTCCCTCTTTCTAAAAATAATGAAATAAAATCTTAAAAAAAAAAAAAAACAAAAAAAACAAACTGAGATGTGCTACTTTGAAGGAACAGGGGAAAGGTGGAACAAGGAACAGATTTCCATGCAAGAATCAGCCATAAAGTAAAATACTGGAACTGAAAGAAATCTTAGAAATTGCCTAAGTCCACCTTCCGCATTTCACAGATGAGAAGATTGGCTCAGAGGAGTCAAATGACCAAATAACCCCCTTAAAGGTCCCTTCCCTGAGGACCTTTTCCTGCTCCATCCTTCACTCACTTCCCACCACCTCAGGTCCCTACTTATGGCTGTGTCCTTACCCCCTCATCCCGTCTCCCACCTACCCGGGGAGAGCATCTGACTGGCCTGGCAGGGCGTGGGCCCATGCCCTCAGCAGAGAAGCGCTGGCCACCTCATCTGACAATTCCAAAGCCCACTACAGTAAGGAGGGGTCTCATCCTCCATCCTCCAAGGGAGGCTCTGCTGCCAGAAGGGGGATGCATGCTGGGCAGGCGAACCAACAAATGTCCAGGGCAGGGGAGGTCCCCCGAGGAGGTGTAACATGCCTTTCAGCGTCCCTGTTCCACACAGCTCGGAGCTTGCTCCTGCCCCTTTGGGGCCTGTTGGAGAAGTTCTTTATACCCTTGGCTTTCCTTGCAAAGTGGTTTGCAGCTGGAGAGCTGGTGCTGGGCCTTAGACACACTCTGTGGGTGTGATTAGCCCCCACACAGCTGCTGTCAACACCGGCAGCTGGAACTCAGCTCCAGGCTCAGATGGCCTGGGGTCAGGCTTCGCTTAGCAATCTCCTGGCTGCGTGGCCTTGAGCAAATGACTTCACCTCCCAGCGCCTCACGTTTTCCATCCATAAAGTGGTACGATAATAATGCCTACTTCATTAGGTTGTTTTGGAGACTAAGAAACCTACTGTGTTTATAGCCTATGCCGTCTTATCTTTGCTCACAACTGACCTATTGCACAGGGGAAAAGGGCTCCCCCTTGGGGACAGGATCAGCCCGGGACAGGCACATGGCCTGGCACCCTTGCCACCGGGTCGCCAGCTTACACTCCATACGTCTTCCACAATGAAAAAAACCCGACCCTCTCTAGCCCTCCATCCATAGATTACCACCAATCTCTAATCTATTACTTTGATCATCATTTTTAAAATTAAGACCCTATTTTGAAAGAATAGGGGGAAGGGGGAAGGAAGGACACATTTCCGTCAGGACTATCAGGTCCTGACTTGGCCACTGTTTTATCATTTCAGCAGTCCACTCAATACCTAGACAGCAAGGACTGAAAACATGTGAATTTGAATAAATCCTGTCTCCTCCAGGGCCAAAAGATTTGTGTTACCCACAGATAGTTCAATATACAGCAAAGTAGATTCCAACTCTGGGTTTTTTCCCCTCTTCTTTCTCATGCCCCCAGGAAGCATTGCGTGTGGCTAGGTGATTCAGGGGAGGGCAGATCAAACTCCCTTTCTTTTTCTGGTGAACAGGCAGCAGCCACTGCCTGCTGTGCCCCATTTGCAACCATGATTTGGAGATGTGTCATACCATGTGTGGGGTGGGGAACAAGGAAGTGTGCGCTGCACATACGCACTGAATGTACTTGAGTGTCTCCTCTGAGAATCTGTGCATTGTGCAGGCTATACACTTGTAAAGACAGGTTACTGGGTAAACTGCGGTATTGTCAGGGAATTGATTTATCCACAGGATAACAATGAGGACTGATGCCAGTTATGCCTCTGATTTAGCTATCTGTCTAAGCATATGTCTTGCCTGGAGAGTACAGTTCAGATTTTAAATAGCTGCAGCAGGGCCAGCCACCTTGGATGGTGTGAATGTCCCCAAGTGACAGGAACTAAATTAGCCCAAGTTGAAGTTTTCTAAGGCTTGGAACCACCATTTTCCCAAGAAACCTCCCCACTGAGTGGGTCCCATGAAAGATCATGGAAAGAAGTGGACTTGGCCCACGTGTCTCCAAAAGACCAAGTGCAGTCAGAGTGAACTGAAATGATCTGCTTGAACAGATGAGGTATTTTAACTTCCATTCGCAGGCCTCAGAAGCAAGCCTGGCTGCTGGTGGACACTGTCTAGTTTAATTTTTAGGTTTGGCTGTTAAATTTGACCCAGTGTGAGTTTGTACTTGATCTGAGATATGAAGGTGGAGGAGTTCTGGAGGGAAGACCTGGATTCTCCCTCAGTGACCACCAGCAGTGTGACTTTGGAGAAGACATTTCACTCCATACAGAATGTTTTCTCGTCTGTGCAGTGAGGGAACAACCCCACTACACTTGTCTTGGGGAGACTGAAAAGCAAATAAGCCAGTGCTTGAGAACTGCGAATGCACTATGCAAACAACTAGCATAATTATGTTCATGGGCAGAACACGGAATCCTCTCTGCCGGCTTCACTCAGTTCTCCACTTCATTTACATACTATGGACTTGACCCTTCACCCCTGCAGTAAAATCCTTTGGAGGGCACTGATATGTATGGAATTGCCCTATTTATCTCAGTCCTCTGAGATAAGAAAAAGACTAGAATTATGAGGAAAGACAGACCCCAGGAGACGTTAGCCAAAGGCACAAAGAATTCCCCTTTCAGTGCTTTCCTTCCTGGGTGAAAAGGGTGTCTAAATGCAAAGCAGGAGTTTCTCATCAACAGTTAGGCCCCTTGTGCTTTGCTTTGTGTCTTTTCCCTTTGGAAGAAAGTGCTAAGTTTTTGTGTGGCTGTCTGAGTCACATTGGACACAACATCTGGTCCCTATAAGTGGTGGGAATACAATACATAGTTGGTAAACATTTACAATAAAAGGAAAATAAAAACAAAGCTCTACAATTGTTCTCTTATCATCCTGTCTAAAAATGCAGAGCAAGAAACATGTTTATTGTATTTCCATAGTTTGAGATGCCATCGCTTCTGAGACATACCATTTTCTATATACCACAAAGGATGAGAAGGCTCTAACAGTTAAAATATGACACAATTCTTCCATACTGAGTCGGTTATAAGCCAAACACCTTGATTTCACAGATGTTAAAATGCGAAAGAAATTGGCATCTTAGAATAGATAAAATGCAGTATGTTCACCCCTTCCAAAGGTAATGTTTTCTCCTTTTGGTTCTGATGAATCCTGACATTAACTGTCTCATTCTAGGCTCAGCTCCTTGCATTTCTAAATGTTATGCAGTAATGCTTTCCTATGGGTTGAACGGGGACATTAAATCTATTTGTCTTATGGACGTAATAATACAAAGCAATTCTGCGCTGGAATACAGTTTTAGTGCCGATTGTAAAATACTTGTCAGAGCCCAAATCAAATGAATTCTGTGCTCTATTATTACAAGATGTAAAAGGATAAATGTTAAGGGGTAGTTGGCACATCCATTCTGTTCTCTTTCTCCCAAGTAGTGCTTTTTATTATTTTTGTTGTTCTATTTAGTGGTTGACTTTGCTATTTTGTTGTTGTGATGATATAGCTTATTCTTAGTGTAGGTAAAGCAACCCAGCTGTGCTTTTCCTATCACACAGAGAAATCAGGCATGAGCAGACCCACATGCTGAGGGCGCATCACCTGCGTGAGCTAAATACGACATTTTCTTAAAATGGGAGGTGGGAACACTTAGTCTTTCCGGGCAGAAGAGAGCATGAAGAATACAGGGAAAAGAAACATAGCTTCTGTGACAATCCTTTGGAAATTTTTATGGACTAGTCTTTGCTCATAAATTCTACAGTTTGGGATAAGACTCCACCTGCTTCTAGCCTGCTCTTTAGCTACCTTCCCACAATCCTCTGGTATATTAGGACATGACTTATCCACAAAAGCAAAGAGAGTCATGCCAATTAAAAAAAAAGAAAAGAAAAAGAAGGGATTCTAAGGACTAGTCCATGGCTGGGTGGAGAGGAATGGTCCAAATAATGAGAGCTCCCATGATGCCTTGCTCCCCAGCGGGGTCCCAGGCCCCATTACGGTTTTGATGAGGATCAAGGATTGGTAGCCATGGTGCTGGGCAGGAAGCGGGTGTGTGAATCTATTACCGTTTGATCATTGCTAATGCGCACTTTGCTCACTGTTCTCTCCCCTGCAGTCTGAGTACCACTACGAGTACACAGCATGCGACAGCTCCGGTTCCAGGTGGAGGGTCGCCGTGCCGCACACTCCAGGCCTGTGCACCAGCCTCCCCGACCCTGTCAAGGGCACCAAGTGCTGTAAGCAGCCACCCCACTCCAGGACCACTCTGTCACTCAGCTTCTACCTCTGCCCCAAGCCTCCTGCCATGCAAGCTAGACCCCTCCTGACAGTGCAGCTAACTTAAGAAATCAGATCTTTCCTCCAATTAGTCTCCATTTCCAGCCCTTTTGAGTTTTGGAGCAGAAATGTTATTGCACGGATGCAAACTGGGTATCTGAATATATATTTTTTAATTTAAATCCTATTAGGGTATAAAGTATAAGTAATTCCAGCTGTGTGCCACTCAGATATATTTTTCCATGTGCATAGATTTTCTTTTTTGCCTGTGCAAATCTACACTCAGCAGCCATAATCAGTCATTAGAAAAGACTGCGATTTGCTTTCATTCTTGAAAAGGGAGCCAGAGAAGATGAATTTCTGCAGAGACGGACCTTTACAAGGCACCGGGCATCACTGCAGGGGACAGGGGCCTTCCCAACTGTGGAGCTGCCTGTGTGATCAGCAAGGCCGGACTTGCCTGCAGCTCCTGTCCCACCTCTGTGAATTCATAGCCAGGACTTCTCCACAACTGGCAACTCATTCCCTGTACTGTCCTTTTTCGATATGCAAAGGGTGTTACAATAAAAACCAGAGACAAGAATCAAGGAACACATGAAGATTTGGAAAGGAGATCGAGGGCATTTAAGTTCTAAACTAAGCTTAGCCTAGGGCCCAGGTCAGTAAGTGAGCAAATAAATACTTGTTAACTGAATGAATGAACGCAGCTTTGATCTGGGGCTAATGGAGACAACTAAGGCATCTTTAGTTAACTAGGCCAATTTTATTGATCTCCTCCTATGTGCACATATCCATTCATTATTCAGTCAAACTTTTACAATGCTCCTGCTCCGTCTGTGTCAGCCAAGGAGCCACTATCCCTGGAGGAGCTCAGAACCTAGTGGGGGGTTCCCATCAACATGATGTGTCAATATGACGTGAGAAAGAATGGGAGCTATGGATACTTCTTAGAGATCAGAACTATTTGAGCAAAGAATGGAGGTGGAAGAACACGTGATCTGGGATGGAGGCAGCACAGGCAGGTGGCAGACGGGGTTCGGGTAGAGAAAGGTCTGTAGGGGAAGATATGCTGGAACATTAGGTTGGGAGAAAGTGGAAGACAATGCCAGGGTGAGAGTTTAATTCTATAACCAAGGGGAGTACCTGTTTTTTTTTAAGTACACATCAATGTTTTAGAATGATCCTTCTGACCACAAAATGAGCAGAAACAAGGGACAGAGAACTAGTTTGGAGGACACTGCAGAGTTTGAGCTAGCAGTAGTCCCCAGTGTTCTTGGCACCAGTTTTATGAAAGACAGTTTTTCCACAGAAGTGGGTGGTGCAAGGGCCAGGAGGCGTGCAGGAGACGGAGCTCAGGGGGTAGAGTCGCGAAGCTTCACTAGCTTGCCCACCACTCACCTCGAGCTGTGGGACCCATTTCCCAACAAACCACAGACCGGTACTGGTCCATAACCCAGGAGTTGGGGACCCCTGAGCTTACAGGTCATGAGACTCCCAACCAGTATGATGACAGTGGAACCAGAAAGGAGACAGAGACCAGAGACTCAAGCGGCAGGGGGGATTCAAGGCTGAAGAGTCAGGTGCCTTTCAAAGGGGGTTGGCTTGAGAGACCAAGGCATCCTCTTCACTGGCGAGGCCTCAGAATGGGCAAGACTACTCCCTTAGACAACAACAATGACAGGGACAAGCCTAAGTCCCTCAGCAAGGCAGAGCTTCCACAGCCCTAAATCTTTTTTTCAACAACAGCTTCACTATGATATAATCTTTTAAAATATTTTTAAGTTATTTCTTTTTAGAGGGGAAGAGAGGGAGAAAAACATCAATGTATGGTTGTCTCTTGAGCACCCACAACTGGAACCTGGCCTGCAACCCAGGCTTGTGCCCTGACTAGGAATTGAACTGGGGATCCTTTGGTTCACAGGCTGGCACTCAATCCACTGAGCCACGCCAGCCAGGGCCACTATGATATAATTTACATGTCATAAAATTCACCCCTTTAAGGTGTAAAATTCACTAGTTTTCAGAATATTCACAGACTTGCATAACCACCACCATTATCTAATCTGAGAATATTATCATCATTCCGAAAAGAAACAGCAAATCCATCCACCAGCTCTTCCCAGGCTCCTTCCCTAAGTTCCTGGCCTTCCAAATTTACTGTCTGTCACAGTGGATTTGCCTGCATGGACATTCCAAGCTGATGGAATCAGCATGGCCCTAAATCTTAGTGGGCTAACCAACTGCCTAGATTTCCATGCTCTGCTCCTCCCTTCAGGGTGCCCACCACTTGCCCACTTCTGGGCCAGCAGCAGCCTCTCCAAGCCCCCTTGTCCTTGCTCTGCATTTCAGCCTTTTCCTGCAAAGCTGGGGAGTTCCTGGACATGAAGGACCAGTCGTGTAAGCCCTGCGCTGAGGGCCGTTACTCCCTGGGCACAGGCATCCGCTTCGACGAGTGGGACGAGCTGCCGCACGGCTTCACCAGCCTCTCGAGCAACATGGACATCGAGGACAGCACCACCGGATCCACCGAGAACTGCACTTCGTGAGTCCCCCCATTCCCCTCCCTGTTGGCTCCTACCCCCATGCTCCCTCCTCCCTGTGCCGGAGGAGGGGCTGTGGGGAGCACTCCTCTTCTGGTTTGCAGGCTGGTCTCACAGGGGTGGGGGTGGGGGGAAGAGGGAGCCAAACTTCCAGGGTGACAGGATTTCCATGGGGAAATAACCCTGACCAGTGTGGCTCAGTGGGTTGGGTGTTGTCCCATAAAGTAAAAGGTCATTGGTTGGATTCCCAGTCAGGGCACATGAGCTGCTGGTTTGGTCCTGGTTGGAGCATGTACAAGAAGTGACCGATTGGCCCTGGCTGGTAGCACAGTGGATAAGGTGCCGGCCTGCAAATCCAAAGGTCCCAGGTTCGATTCCCCAGCCAGGGCACATAACAAGGTTGCAAACCAGGTCTCCAGTCAGGTCTGTGGCTGGAGGCAGGTGAAAAGCAACCATACATTGATGTCTCTCTTCCTCTCTGCCTCTCTCCCTTCCCCTCTTTCTAAAAATAATGAAATAAAATTTAAAAATAAAAATTAAAAAAAAAAAGAAGTGACCGATTGATATTTCTCTCCCTTTCTTTCTCCTTCCCTTTCCCTCACTCTAAAAATACATTTTTTTTAAGATTTTTTTTTTTTTTTAAATTTATGTTTTCCAGAGAGAGGGGACGGGAGAGAGGCAGAGAGGGAGAGAAACATCAATGTATGGTTGCCTTTCACCTGCCTCCAGCCACAGACCTGGCTGGAGACCTGGCTTGCTACCTGGTTATGTGCCTTGGCTGGGAATTGAACCAGTGACCTTTGGGTTCACAGACTGGCACCTTTCCACTGAGCCACCAGCCAGGGCTGAAAAATGTTTTTAAAAAACAAAACAAAAGAGAGAGATAGATAAGATGACCAAGGGTCAAATGACCCAGTCTGGCTCAAACAAAATCCAACTGGACTTCCACCATGGAATTCTGGACCAGCCAGTAAACATCCTCCACTTGACTGCAGTCAACGTGTAAAGCACAGGATAGCTCCTAGCTTTGTGCTGCTTCCTGCGCCTGGTCTGCCAAACCTAACTACAAGGTCAGGGTGGGAGGCTAGGGGGAGCAGGACCAGAGCTTTGGTCAGTGGTGCTTGAGAGCTTTCAAATCCTTTGAGACCACGGTGACCAGAGGGTTTTCCAGCTCAGAAGGAGATATTTCCAGTGACTGAAAAGCTCAGCCCAGGGTGCTTGGAG
Source organism: Noctilio leporinus (assembly GCA_004026585.1). Lineage (NCBI taxonomy): Eukaryota > Metazoa > Chordata > Mammalia > Chiroptera > Noctilionidae > Noctilio > Noctilio leporinus. The sequence continues at coordinate 359,991 of PVIW01000429.1, read as the reverse complement.
AACTGGTGAACTCTCCTTTGGATACATTATTCCGGGGGCAGGAATGACATGATGTGCCTTCTGTCGTCTGGCACTATGCTGGATGCTTTACCTACATTAGTTTCAGTTACCCTCATGCGAGGGGACCCCGGGAAGGAGGTGTAATTGTTCCCATCACCCAGATGAGGAACTGGAGGCTCAGCAAGTAAGGTTAAGTGACTCATCCTCTGTAACCCAGCCTGTGACTTGGGAGACTGCAGTTCACACCCTGTCCCAAGCTGCCACTTTCAAATAATTGAACATGTGTAAGGCAGTGTTGGTCTTAGAGAAGGGAGGGGTGTGTAGGTGTAAATGATAATCATCCACTGCTTTGTTAAATACTGACAAAGAATATGGGAGAAAAGTACATATATAAAAATATCTCTTATTCGGAAGCAATAAAAAGGATAGAAAGGAATTAATTGTATTACACTTGGATTTTTCAAACTGGGAACCATGTCTCCCAGTTTCTCATCCTTTAATCTGGAAGTACCATTGTCAGAGCCAGGCAGCAGGCATTGTTTCGTAGTCCAAGTTAAATGTTATTTTAGAGTTCATTTTATGTATCAAAATCATTGGCATGACAACACTGGAATCAGAAATAAAGCTAGAAAGGATTAATGCTGGACAGAGAGAGAACGTGTCGGTGAAGACAACCGCCCCCATCCGTGTCCCAGAAGAGGACATGACTGACCCGACCGAGGGGCAGGCCTGCCTCCCTCAATCCTCCTCAAGCAAAGAAAGAGTTTCTCCCTCTGGGACAGCACTAAAAGCCCAGAAATCACTGCCTCCCAGCGAGGCAGGATGTAGGTGGGTTAATAAAACAACCTGTGTTTCCATGACACAGATCCTGAAGGGACTGGATCTCCAAGCATCTGAGACATCCCTAGGAGGGTGGGAAGGATGTTTGCTCTCTGTAGAAATGGAAAGGAGTCGGCCATCCAGGGAGGTTCTGTGATTTCCTCACCGTCCCATAGAAAGGCAATAACTGAGCTGGTACCAACATACTTACTGATTGGTATTCATCTGAATCCATGCCTCCAACCTACCCCAAGCCAGTGCCTCAAACACGTTTTTCCTTCCACTCCCAGCCTCTTTCAAGCCACCATCCATTCCGCAGCCAAACTGACTTTTTTTTTTTTTTTTTTTTTTTTAAGATTTTATTTATTTTTAGAGACAGGGGAAGGGAAGGCGAAAGAGATGGAGAGAAACATCAATGTGAGAAACACTGATCAGTTGCCTCTCATAGGGTCCCCAGCTGGGCAAGTGCCTTGGCAATGAACCGAACTGATGACCTCTCGCTTTGCAGGATCATGCCCAACCAATTGAGTCCTCCCAGCTGGTGCCAGACTGGCCTTCTTAAAACACAAGTCCAATCACAGTACTTTCCTGCTGAAAATTCTGGATTCTGTGACTTCTTATTGATCTTTGAATAAAACCCAGCACCTGGCTGTGGCCTGCAGGGCCCTGCTGTGTCCGGCCTCTGCCCATTTCTCCAACCATGCTGGCCACCACGCTCTGTCCCTCCCTGGGGCCTTTGGACAGTCTTCTCCTAGCAGACTCCTGCTCTACCCGCAGGCCTCTGCCTAAATGTCACTTCCTCAGAGAAGCCATCCCTGACCGCCCAGACTCACTGGCAGCATCTTATATTTCTCCTTAGGGCACTTGTCACAGTTATTACTATGTGATGAGTTGTGTGATTAGTGATGTTTTTGCTTCCTCAACTATAAATAGAATGCAAGCTCCAAAAGGGAGAGGCCCAGGTCTCTCTCGGTTTGTTGTTGCATGTCCAGTGTCTAACATTCTGGCAGAGTCGACAAGAAATAAATAACTGGAAACAAAATAGGCCAAGCCAACAAGTTTCCATGGAAGGGTCATGAGCCTTCAGAGGCTTCTCCTTGGTTGCTGGATAAATGTCCCAAGGCCAAGGTGCTGGAAACAGTCCTTAGATCCAAGACTGGGATAAGCAGGAGGGAACAGCAGTGGAGAAGGAGTAACACAGAAAAACTGTTGGATGTCATCAGAGAAGAAAAAACAGAAACCCACATAGTATGAAGGTGAAATAAGAATGACAGAGAAAGATGTAAACATTAAAGAGGATTTCAAACAGTGGAAGCTTCTAAGTGTGCCTGTGCAGTTTCTTCTTTCTAACTTGACCTTTTTAAACACTGCCACACAGTGTAGTGTGACCCAGGCAGGGTGCCCAGGTGGCCATCATGGGAGAATTCCTCCTAGAGAACTTGCCTCTCTTTCCCCAGGGCCATGGTTAAACAATGCAGAGATAGGTAGCTCACAATTGACCAAAGGCCAGTTTCCTAATCACTTCTGTGCCTCAACTTCCTCACCCTAAAAAAGTATCTCCCTTCCCCTAGGTTTTAGTTAGGATGAAATGAGATGATATGTGTAAAGAATTTGGAGCAACACCTGGGACTGAAAATCAATGAAGCCATGTTGTCCTGATTGAATGTGAAATGATCCTCACTGGCAAACGTCAGAATTGCGATGCACTTTGCAAATGTAACCCAATTAAGGCATCCTTTTAATTATTCATCCAACATCAGGAGTTATTTATAGTTGATGCTGAGGAGCACATCCGCATTAAGTGCTGTCTCTCTGAACAGCAGTCGATGCCATTGGGTTAGCTGGGGTGTCTTGGATGAGCTCAGCATAGGTATTTCTGATATGCTTCCATTGGAGAAGAACACTAACTGTTGAAGGGCTGGAGGTACCATGTTATCCTGAAAAGCAAAAGAGAAACCAGTGGACTGATCTGAGGTCCCCTTAATGAGGGACCTTAAATTATTAACAATTGGAGACCTGAGCTGGTTTTAAGCAAAATGGTGAATTAGTGGGGGCATTATGTGGGGGAACTTCTTGTTCCTTGGTCTGGAGGCCATTCTTTACTGAGCACTTTCAGGTCTAAGCTTCTGCTGTGAATCACACACCTAGAATTCCCCCAGGGACCTAGAAGGTCACACAGAGTCTGATGGGCCATGTCCTTGATGGTGAACTTGGCCCCCATTCCAACCCGCAGGTCCAAGTGGGTTCCGCTGGGTGACTACATCGCCTCCAACACGGATGAGTGCACGGCCACACTGATGTATGCCGTCAACCTGAAGCAGTCGGGCACTGTCAACTTCGAATACTACTATCCGGACTCCAGCATCATCTTTGAGTTTTTTGTAAGCCCCTGGCCGAGGGGGAGGGTGGGAGGTAGAGACTCTCCTTAAATTCATTCGCAGGACTCACAAGCACAGTCCTGTTTGGGAAATGCCCACAGTTGTTTTCTCTCTGGAGAGAACTGCGGGCAAAATGCACTGAGGCTTCAAGAGGCAAGGGGTTCTGAGGTGGGAGAATGGAGGCTGGGGGACCCCAGGCATTTGCCCTGCTTACACGTGAATGTGGCATGTAATGGCTTCTCTGAGTTACGAGCTGCTCCTGCGGTGTCCATGCACCCATGTTCTCTGCATGACGAGCCCCTGCACTATTTCAGGGCTCAGTCATCCTGAGCTCTGGTTCCTGCGACGGCTGAGACTCTGACCCCAAACTCCTGCTGCCTCAGGTCCAGAACGACCAGTGCCAACCCAATGCAGATGATTCCAGGTGGATGAGAACCACAGAGAAAGGATGGGAATTCCACAATGTGAGCACCATGCCAGCCTTCCTGCAACCTTTCCTAGAAACCCTGGAAAAGGGGCTCAGGGCCTGTCCCCCAGGGATTGCTTCCTCCCAGTCTGGGCCCTCACCTTCCCTCCCCAGAGGACAGGAGCTCCAACAAGAGCTCACAAAGCAGCATTGGGCGTATCTGTCTTGGAGGCTGAGCTAACTCTCCTGTCTGTGGTTTTCAGGTAGAGCTTAATCGAGGCAATAATGTTCTCTACTGGAGAACCACAGCCTTCTCGGTGTGGTCCAAAGTTTCTAAGCCTGTGCTGGTGAGAAACATTGCCATAACAGGTATGGAGATTGGGGCTGGCATTGGGGTCTGTTGCTGAATTTCTGGCCTGTGACTCTTCAGGGGGAGTGGGGGATGGTCAGTCCCCAGGGGGCTCAGTTCCTAGGTTCAATTTTTACTTTTCTGTGTTCTTCCTTTCTAGGGGTGGCCTACACTTCTGAGTGCTTCCCCTGCAAACCTGGCACATACGCAGACAAGCAGGGATCCGCTTTCTGCAAACTTTGTCCAGAAAACTCCTATTCAAACAAAGGAGAGACTTCTTGTCACCAGTGCGACCCTGACAAATACTCAGGTGATGTTTCTGAGGGTAGGAAGGGCTTGGGTGGGGAATACCAGCAAACATAGGGAGGGACAGGAAGTAGAGCCATCCTCTGGACAGATTTTTTTTTTTATCCTCACTGGAAGACATGCTCATTGACCTTAGAGGAGAAAGGAGAGAGAGGGACAAAAACATCTATGTGAGAGAGAAACATCAATTGGTTGCCTTTCATATGCACACTGACCTGGAGCAAAACTTACAACCTAGGCATGTGCCCTGACCAGGACTGACCAGGAATCAAATCTGTGACCTTTTGGTTTACAGGACAATGCTCCAACCAACTGAGCCACACTGGCCAGGGATGGACTGATAATTCTTAAGCGTTTGCTTTCTGGATCTTGGGAGGGCCTTGCCAAGCCACATTCCACCAATCACTCTGGTGGAAATAAAAATGAAATCACTCAAGAGGTATTTATTGAGCCTCCACTCTTTGCCAGGCCTTATTCTAGGTTCTTGGAATATATCACTGAACAAAATAGACAAAGCACCCTGTTTTCATGGAATCTACGTTCCGGCCGGAGTAGGACAGACAATAAAAAAATAACTATAAAGGCAACCATACATTGATGTCTCTCTCCCTCTCTGCCTCTCTCCCTTCCCCTCTCTCTAAAAATAATAAAATATTTTAAAAATAACATTAAACAATAAATATATTTAAAAATTTATATTGCGTGTTAGACCATAAACAGTGCATGGAAAAAAAGAAAGGCAACTCAGGTTTAGAGGACTTAAGAGAGCCAGGGAAAGGAGTTACAATCTCTTTTTTAAAGCAATAACATTTTTAAAATAAAACCTTATACGTTATAACATTATAATTATAAGGGATATGGTAGGTAAAAGGTATATATGCATATTTTAATTTCTAACAATTACCATCAAAGTTAATTTAGAAGAGCCACGGGGCTGTATTAATGCACAAAACATTCTGAGAACAATGGGCTAACGATGGCAGCTGCAACCTTCCACCAGCCTGCGCAGCCACTGACTCCAAAGCAGGACTTCGTAGGAAGTCCAGGGTTCCTTGGAACACAGTTTGAAAACCACTGTTCTAAGGGAAGCAGCCTATTTCTACCACCTCTGGATCTGTTCCCAAAGCATTCCAACTTAAGAACCAGGACATGGCCATTGGAGGGAGTCCCAGGGGCAGCAGGGCTCTAGCGCAGGATTGGCAGGGCTCCCAGATGGCCCTGGGTTCAGGCAATCCAGTGGCTGGCAAGGGGCCAATCTCCAAGACACATTCTGAAAGAACTATATAGTAGGGAGAAAGAGTCCCTTCTCCCCTCTGCAAACACTCATAACTATTTCATTTTTTCTCTCTTACATAGCACCATATACAAATCCAGCTCAAGGCCCTCTTAACACAGGTGTTACAGTATATGTTTGCTCAGCCATGACCCGCCATTGACCCTGTGAACTGCTTCCTTTCTCACTACTTCTAAAACTAAAATCCTGTTCATTTACACAGATCTTGCCAAAGGAGTTTAGATTTCAGCAAGAACAGGAATGGTTAGATCTTGGGGAAGTTTTTATCTGTAAGTCTAAATTCCTGTGCATCTACTTGAGTATCTTACTCCTCTGTCCAGATCTACAAATGGCAGCCTTTGTTAGTCTAGGTCTCCAGCTCCCCCTCCCAGGCCAGCCATTGTACAAGGGTTCAAATGGCAAGGGGGTTCTAGAAAAACTGCTTAGGAGTATTTTGATCATCTCTATATAAACTGATAACCAGTTTTTATCCAGTTTAGGATAAAAATCCAGTTTAGGTTGGGAGTCAATTCTTAGAGTCTGTTATTCTGCCACTGATTCCCTGTCCACCCCTTTGGCTGGGGAATGATGAACATGGTCAGCTTGTTGACCACCTCACCACTCAGGGTACAAAGACAGTTACATTTCTTTGGGACATGACTCATCCAAAATACAGGGTCAGAGGCTAACTGGGAAAATGCACAGAGAGTCTGAATAACGCTAATGATGGAATGTGCATGAAGGAAGTGACAGAAGACACTGACCATTTCGTCACCCATGTACAACTCCGTCCTGAGTGTTTGCTGGGTGCTAGGGCTTGAACTAGGGCTAGAGCTGGTGCCTGCCTTCCAGCTTATGCTGAAAAAGAGAAACGTAGTCACAGAAACATCCAGGTGTAGTAACTCCATGGTGGCGGCAGAGCTAGGATAGGAGCGCTGAGCATCAGAGCACAGTGGACACAAAGAAGGGAAGGGGTCGCTCCTCTCCGGGGAGGGAGGAAGACTTCACCAGCTGTGGCCCTGAGAGAAGAATTGAGTCTTGACATGAGGGCATAGTGTTCTGGAAGAAGTGTGAGCCAAAGCCAGAAGGCTCAGGGAACTTGCCTGGGGAGAAGTCACATGCAAGGCTGGGAGGTGGGCAGGAAACAGACTACAGTTCAGTCCCCTGTGCCACTGCTCAGGAATTTGATCCTTTCAGCAGTGGGGGCCAGTAGGAATTGTAAACTGGGGAGCGACATGATCTGGCTTGTGCTTTTGAAAGACCACTCTGGCTGCCATTTGAAAAATGGATGAGGAAAGGAATGGCTGACTGGAGGCAGAGGCCCCAGTTGGGAGACTTTGCATCAAGCACCACTGCTGGCATCCAGGACCCAGGCTAAAGCAGAGCCATTGGCGTGGGGATATGAAGGACAAAGGCCTGACTGCAAGCATTTTCCTTACTGATGCCTAATATTTGATCATTAGGATTAATTCCTTCATGTTACATTTAACATTAAGGACTCATTTCCTAATAGAATAGCATGGGATTTAAGAGCATGGAGACCAGAACTAAATTACTAAGATCCAAATCCCTGCTCTGTTGTTTACTAACTATGCCACCTTGGGCAAGTTACTTGTGCCTCAGTTTTATCATCTATCAAATGGGATGACAATAATCATATCTACCTCACAGTGTTAATGTACGGATTAAATAACACAGGTGAATAGAATAGCGCCTGGCACATAGTGAGCAATAACTTGACTAATTCATTTACGTAATGCCTGTCCCACAGTCCTCTGCTAATATAAAAATACTACTGGCATAGATAATAATAATATGTCACTCGTGCAGAACTTGAAAACTTAACACAACATTACCTCATTTATCACTCATAGCGTCGTACAAGGGTGACTTCCCCATCTACAAATGCATAAAGAACAGCTCAGAGAGGCTCAGGGGTTTGCCCAGAGTCTGGGGTGGTATCTGAGTGGGACCACATGTTCACCAGGTACTCACATCCTCAGGGTAAAAGTTTTCCTGTGATGAAATAAATCAGAATGAGAACACTATCCTTCTGGAGGCAGGGGAAGACACTGTGAGGAGGAGGAAGATGCAGAGAGGACCGGAGCCCCCAAGATTAACTCTGTATTCATACAGTGTTTTGGCCAGGGCCAATCTTACAGGAATTGCTTTCCATTTTCTCAAACATCTAAGCCCATCTTTTAAGCTTGAGTAGTACAAACACCAGGATGAAACCTGAGCCAGGCGAGTGAGGTCCCGCTCAGCATTTGAGTTAATCATTTATTAACACCGCCTTCACTGCTGTCCCTGTGTAAACAGCTGGACCATTTTTGTTGAAACCTGAGTTAGCATATCAGGCTGAGCAAATATTTGACAAGCAGAGAAAGGCCCCTGTGTGGAATGCACTTTCCAACAGGCAACTTGCAATTTCCTAAACCCAATACGTAAGGTCCTGAGGACTGGTGTGTTTTCAGCATCTTCCCCTCAAATTTCTCCTGACCAAGTAGGTCAAAAGCAGGAGTCCCTGATTTCTCTAGGCTGAATTAGGCCTTCTGCTATTAACCAAGCAAAAGAGCTTAGAAAACCCCAGCTGTTTCTCAGCCAGTCATTTCCTCTTGCCCAAGCTAATAAGGTGGAAACAGAAAAGGCGTGGAGATGTGAGAACTCCCCAGTGCAGGCCCACAAGGCGGTAACTTGAAAACTTTCTGATCTAGGAACTCATTTCGTGCCTAGGGAAGAAGAAGAGATCAGCTGAGAAATAAGCCCTTAACTGGGAGAGAAAGAGACTTTTAATCCTTATTAAAAATCCCATGACAGTTAGCAAATAAAAATAATTCCTACAAACCCAGGTAATAAGAGTTACCAGCGCTCTGGCTGGTAGCACAGCGGAAAAAGGGGCCGGCCTGCAAACCCAAAGGTCGCAGGTTCGATTCCCCAGCCAGGGCACATAACAAGGTTGCAAACCAGGTCTCCAGTCAGGTCTGTGGCTGGAGGCAGGTGAAAAGCAACCATACATTGATGTCTGTCTCCCTCCCTGCCTCTCTCTCTTCCCCTCTTTCTAAAAATAATAAAATCTTTTAAAAAAAATATTCCCCCTTTAAAAAAAAAAAAAGAGTTACCAGCATTTAGTGAGTCCTTACATACAATGTGCCAAGTGTGCTGGTTCCACCCAAGTAGATATTATTATTATTCCTGCTCTACATATTAAAAGCACTCAAGAAAGAAGGAACTCCTACCCTTTGCAACAACATGGATGGAACTGGAGAGTATTATGCTTAGTGAAATAAACCAGTCAGTGAAGGACAAATACCACATGATCTCACCCATTACAGGACAATAATGAACAAAACTAACAATAAGCAAAACAGGACCAAATATATGAATATAGTGAATAGGCCTTCAGTGATCAGGGGGAGGGGGTTGGGGGAAGGGGAAGGAAGAGGCAAGGAAGGGGAGCAGTTTAGACAAGAACCTAGTATAAAGGAACCATGGACGTGGACAACAGGTGGCATTGACTTTGGGGGGAATGGGTGGGTGGGAACGGGGACAGAGGGGGAGCAAAAAGGGGATGGATGTAATACAACAACAATAAAATTAAAAAAAAAAAAAAAGCACTCAAGCCCAGAGAGGTTATGTAACTTGCCTAACGTGACGCAGCTACTAAATGATTAAGTGGGATCCAGACCCAGATTTGACATATCTCATTCCACTCCACCATACTGCCTGTCAGTTAGCAGAGAGTGAGATAGTCTCATGTTATCAAATGCTTACCTGCCAGTGACACTGTCATCATGTTGGAGATAATGATGACAGCAGTAGTATTAGCATTGTACTGGCATTCTATAAAGCAGTGATTTTATTCTGGGGAAGGACACTTCTTAGAAATTTAATGCATGAATTATATGTTTCTTTCTGGGTAGAGATAACAGGTCTTTTTTTCAAATTCTCAAAGAGGAGCATAATTTTAAAGAGGTAGAGTTCATTGCTTGAAAGAGGGAGTCACTGAAATAATTCTTACTCTCCTGGGGCTCACAGGGTTAAAGCAGAACTAATCGGGACATGCAGAGCATCCAGAGAGCAGAATAAATAAAACAATTTTTCATTAGGTGAAGAGGGTGCTGGGATGCTGGGGGTGGGGTGCAAGGCGAGTGGAGGGAAAATATTAAGAAAAAGTTCAGAGTGATAATTAGAGTAAGAGCAGGAAGCCATGGTCCTAGCTTTGCTGTTTCCCCTCGGCCCCCAGGAGCAGAAACCACACGCAGTCAGGATTCTGTGGCACCCGGGACATGGTGGGTTTCAGGGAAGTGAAGGTGGTGGTGGTTAACATGAGAGCTGCTTTTTCTGGCTACCCACCCTCATCACTGGTCCTCTAGCCAGTCCACGTCCCTACACCTGCCCGCAAGTGCGGCCCCGTGGTTTCTCACCAGCACCAGGGAGAGGGGCCAGGGGCCGGCTAAGCAAGGCTTTAGGGACTGTAAATGCTGCTGCAATAGTTATGTGGGCCATACCTTGGGGTCCCCAGGGTCATGAGCAAGTAGTCAGGAGCTCTGCTTTCCTATGTGACTTCAAATATTTGTCCTTGCTTTTGCAATTTAGAAAAAGGATCCTCTTCCTGCAAACTACGCCCAGCCTGCACAGACAACGACTACTTCTACACACACACGGCCTGCGATGCCAACGGAGAGGTCGGTAGCTCGGTCTCGGGCCCCTTCACCTGCTCCCTGGGTTCTACCACGTGCAGGGTTCAGCAGTCACTGAAGCTGGCACCAGAGACCCACAGAGTGACTCTAGGACCAGAGGGGGCAAAACGAGATGGCCCCGCTCATTTTTAGGCCAGAAACTGTTGCTGCATTTGTCCCCCATTGGATTCAGAGGCTCTTTCAAAAAGCTGTTTCATCTTTTGATTCCTTCCATTTGCTTAGCCCCTCTGGACAATGGCTGCCTGTCCATGCACACTTACTTCCTCATGGAACTCATCACACATATCCGTCTTCCTGGCTTATTCCCTGTTGGTTCTGTCTTTCCCAGGACTTAGACCTCAAAAAGACCTTCCCTCGTAGTCTGCGTGTTTTGAGGATGAACCACTTTGCAGGCAGAGAGGGAGGCAGAGGCTCTAGGACAAGTCCCAGCTCCTCCCTCAGGGAGTGTGGAGACAGGATACAGATGGGCCTGACCAAGGCAACAAGATGTGCAGGGCACTGGGGACCCCAGAGGATGCATGACCAGGACTCCCCAGGGCGGGCCTCTCTAAGGAGGTCATTCGTTCATTTCAACAGTCTGTCACTGTGCTGAGCACCAGGGACACAGCAGTTAACCAAACCGAGGGAACTTAGTTCTTGTTGGGGAGCAAGTGCAGAGAGACAACAGATAAATAAACAAGTGGATATGTGACATATCCGATGGTAACGTTGTAGGAATAAAAAGTAACACAGGATTAGAAGACAGAGAATGACGGGGGGTGGAGAAGTTACTTTAGACAGGGTAGGGATGGCCTTTTGGAAGAGGGGACACTAAGCAGAGACTGAGTGAGTTGAGGGGCAGCCACAGCATCGTCTAGGCAGAGGGCACAGTCATAGAGAAGGCCGGCCTGTGCCCAGCGAGTGCCAGGACCAGCAGTCAGCAAGCAGGGATGGGGCTCAGGGCACACATGGGAGGGTCTGTCGCAGGTCAGATACCCTGATGAACTGTCTGCATCTCTAAGGCAGAGCTTCTCCAGAGTCAGGAAATCTGCATGCAGCCCGGAGTATAAGCTTGGCTATTAGCATGCATTGGAGTTTGCTGGCTGGCTGAATTCTCTGCCAACAGAGCAGAGGAAAAAGGCTGGTCCCTAACAGTGACTGTTTTCCACAGCCACCTCTATCTTTTTTTGCAGCATCATCTCCTTCCCCAGCAGCCAAGTGAGAATGGCTGTACAGCTTATCAGCTGCGCCCCAGACTCAGTTCTGTAGTGTCTGGTGTTCTGTATGACCTTGTAAAAATGATCATTTGGTTGCCCTTAGTTGACTCACTAGTTACATGGGACAGTCCTGTTCTTCTTCTCCTCTCTGGGCACACGTGGCTGAAGGTAGCTGTCTTTGTTCCCTCCTGCTGCACTCCCTCCCGTCCCACTTAGGCCACAGGCTTCTAGATCTGTCGTGTGCTGCTCCCTTGTCCACTGGCCTGATGGCTGTTCCTCTTGCCCAACCTGCCCACACCCAGCTTTATTGAGATGCAGCTGACATGTAACGTGGGGCAAATTTAAGGTGTATAGCATGTTGATTTGATACACTTGCATACTGCAAAATGATTACTACTATACCGTTATCTGACACCTCTATTACTATATCACATACTTACCTTATTGTGAACTGCAATCACCATGCTGCATGTTACATCCACAGAACTTAATGGTCTTATAACTGGAAGTTTGTACCCTGTGACCAGCATAGTCCTTCTTGCCACCATGTCCCACAACCCGGCACCCATGCCCCCATGTGGACTGATATTATTGGATACGTGACTGTCATCGTGCTTGATGGCAAGCTCCTGAGGGCAAGGGCCATGTCTCTCCCGTTCGTTTCTGAGTGACCAGCTCTAGCATATAGATGTACTCGCTCTCTACAGATGTCTACTGAAGAAGTGAAAAAGCAAAGAAAACACCCAGAAGACAAACTGGGACAGTGCAGCCACCCCCCTTTCCCCTGGGGTAATGTAGGCCACCTCCACTCCATGTCTTTTGTGCTCCCAGGTTTTTACCAGCTGCTGTTACTGTGACTTTGGCTGTAATAAGATTCCACATTAGACTCAGATCTTTCTCTGGAGACAACTGGCAGCACCCCCACCCCCAGTCACACAAGTCTAATAGGTCTATCCATCTTCAGCCAATCAGCCTGCACTCAACTTGCATTTATTGGGCACAACCATGGCCAGACACCTGGCTAGGTGCTGGGGATACATCAGTGACTAAAACAGAAAGCCCCACCCTGGTGGGGCTTTCATGATGCCCAGAATCTCCCCATCCTCAAGGGAAATTTCCCTAAAGACGTGCTGAGTTGTGCACAGGCTGAGCCATTTTTGATCCATTTCTGCAGACGCAGCTCATGTACAAGTGGGCCCACCCGAAAATCTGTGGCGAGGACCTTGAGGGGGCGGTGAAGCTGCCCGCCTCTGGTGTGAAGATGCGCTGCCCACCATGCAACCCAGGCTTCTTCAAAACCAGCAACAGCACCTGCGAGCCCTGCCCTTACGGTTTTTACTCCAACGGCTCTGGTAACCCCTTCACTGCCTGCTACCTGCCTCTCATCCATCCCCAAATCGCCCACAAGAGCAGGCCGTGTGGAAGCTCAGGGTGGCCTACTGTCCTTCTGAGGGAAGCAGCGAGGGCCAGGGGGCTCCTGAGGCCTAAGTTTAGGAGAAGAGCAGTCAGGGTGGGCTCCGTCTGTAGGTCACAGTCACACGTGAGAACTGCCTGCTCTTCTCATTCCACCTGTGACCATGAGTCAGGCCTGCAGGTTCCCTGTTATCACCATAGAGGCTTCCAGAATGTGGCTGGGATGCTAAGCAGGTCTTGGGGGCTGGGATAGCCAGCTTGACACATAGGAACCTATAGCCCATGCTGCAAAGAGCAGTTAGGGGGAATTTGTGTACCTTTTCAGGTAAATGCATTTACTACTCACTAAGTGACAACATGAACTATATGAATCAGACTAGAAGATAATTCAAGTTTTGAAAGGAAAAATTAGGTGGGCAAGGAGGATAGCTGGAACATGGCAAGGAAGGGTCAGTGTTTTCAGCTGGAGTTGGTTAAATACATTGCCAGAATGGTTTTGGTTATGTAAGTTGACATAACTGTGCAGCGGTGCTCAGCACCACCTTTGTCCGGCTGCCTACAACTGCTGCCACTTGTCCATATGACAGCAGCTCCGGTCAGGGTGGTTGCAGCCTTCCTGCTGAATGCAAGGATCTTGTGGTCCCCCAGATTGTAGCCACTGCCCAGCTGGGACAGAACCTGCCGTGGGATTCGAATACAAATGGTGGAACACGCTGCCCACGAACATGGAAACGACTGTCCTCAGTGGGATCAACTTTGAGTACAAGGGCATGACAGGTAAGGGCCCTGCCCCTTGCCACGGCTCTCAGCTCCCTGCACGCCCCCAGGGGCCCTTCCAAAGTCATGTTTTCATACTAGCAATGGCTGGAGGAAAAATGAGCCAAGTAGGCCATGCATTCCCTGGGAAGTCCCACTCCTCATGGGCAAATATTCTGCCAAATCTCAGTTTCAGAGACAGAAACTGAACTAGAAACAGCAAGCACACATCCTGGAGGTCTTGCTCTGAGAGCTTCAGTCTCTGACTAGAGTAGTGGGGTAGGTGTCACATGGTCTGTGTTCAGCAGTGGCTCTGGATGCCTCAGAAGACTGTATTACCCCTCTTCTAGGGTGTCATGCAGGTGCACATGTGCCCTGAACCTGACACCCCTGGGGCACTGACTCTGCTCTCCTTTTCCAGGCTGGGAGGTGGCTGGTGATCACATTTACACAGCTGTGGGTGCCTCTGACAACGACTTTATGATTCTGACTCTGGTTGTGCCAGGATTTAGGTGAGGAAAACAAAACCAAAAGGAAGCCCGAGCCACCTTGGTCACGTCCACATCCCATACACCTTAGGCCGTGGTAGGGGAGAATGCTCTGGTTTGCTGAAGTGTCAGCTCAGGCGCAGGGAGCATTGGCAGTGGCCCGCAGAGTGACCCTGAGCACTGCCCACTCTCCCTCCCCATCCAGCTTCTTCCATTGACTGGCCACATGCCACTTAAACTTTTCCTCCTCACAGCATTAGATAAGATTAAAAAAAAAAAATTTAAAGTCAGAAGTGCCCAAAGATAGTTCATCTTTATTTGGGAGGGATTATTCTTACTGTCATATTTATCTCCTTATTCTGTGAAGATCTAGGACAATAAGCAATTTGTTTACCATTAAAAACATACTATAGACAGTGTGGTAATGATGGAACAAGCACTGGATGGGAAGACGGGGCACTTGAACTTTGCCACCTACTGGCTTTGTGAACTTGGGAAAGTCACCATGCCCCTGTAGGCTTTAGGCTCCTGGCTGTAAAACATGAGGGACTGGCAGCCTATAATCTGCGCTAACTCACATTGAGATGACTCTTCCAGTCCATGTGTCAGCACAGATGTGTAGTGGGGCGCTTGGACCTGGAGGTGCTCAGAATTCAAGAAATGGCCAAAGCCAGGAAAAAGCCATAAATAGGCCTCTAAAGCCAAGTGACCTCTTCTGCCCACATGCACTTTAAAGATGAGAGGAACCACTGACTGGCACGGTGCTCAGTCCACAGTAGCGGCTTGGAAGGTATTAATTGCCCTTCCCTTAACTTACACTGCTCAAGGCTCAGAGATGCTGCCTGTTTGAGAGGTAAGAAAATGTTTTAGGCTTTTTGGGGTAACATTCCCAAAAGTCCTTTCCAACTGGCAAATCTGATCACTACAGTCCAGGCTTCTGCACTTGACCGCCTCGCTCCCTCACCCCATCCCCCCACCCCTCTGGCTCTGCACATGGCTCTCTTCCCCAAAGGAAGGACCAGCCTGAGACCTTCGCTGAAGAGATTACAAGTTAAAATATCCACTCATTCAACCCAGGCAAAGCTCCCACTATCCCAGAGAGTGAGCAGCTAAGGGAATGCAGACAATTTACATTTTATGATAAAGGTGCTCCTTAAGCTTAAATGTCCCTATGCATCACCTAGAGATCTTGTTGATGTGCAGATTCTGATTCAGAGGTCTGGGGAGAGGCCTGAGGTTCTGAATGTCTAAGGAGCTCTAGGTGATGGCAATGCTGCTGGTCTAGGCACCACACTGCTTGGGAGACTGCACTTTACATAGAACTTCCACATCCGCTTTGACTTTGGATCCCACCACAATGATGGGAGGTAAATTAGAGAGATACTATTACCTGCATTTTACAGACGAGAACACTAGAGTGTGGCTATGCCAAGGTCACATAGCTGAAGTGACAGACCTGCACTTCGTCCATGCTCCTTCCAACAGCCTCGGAGCTTACTCCTGCCTCCAGCTGACCCTTTGCTGCTCTCTGGCTCTTTGGTAAGCACCACCTGGCCCCTAGAACTCACTTTTATTTTCTGGCCCACAGACCTCCAGAGTCAGTGATGGCAGACACTGAGAATAAAGAGGTGGCCAGGATCACATTTGTCTTTGAGACCATCTGCTCTGTGGACTGCCAGCTCTACTTCATGGTGGTATGTTTTCCCTTCTTTGCCTGCTATAGGATTCACGGGCAGCGGCTACTAGGAGGGTTGGCCCCCTCGACACCTTTGGTGCATCAACATAACAGACACCCCTGCTCATAGCGATTTCACAGAGCAAAGGCCCAGGCTGTCTGTCAGGGACTTCCCAGTTTAACGTGGGTCTGGCCAACTGTGATGGCTCCAGGGTGGCAGCAGTATGAGTGCCCCCTTCCCCACCAGCCACCCAGGCATCATGCCTTCTTCACTTGTCTGTATTGGGTTCAGGGTGCAAATTCTAGGGCCAACACACCTGTGGAGACGTGGAAAGGTTCCAAAGGCAAGCAGTCCTTTACCTACATCATTGAGAAGAACGCTACCGTGACCTTCACCTGGGCCTTCCAGAGGACCACTTTCCATGAGATAGTAAGTTCCTCTCCCTCCTCTGATAGTGGGCTCCGAGAAGCAGCCTCTGAACCCAGGAGGACTCCTAGCTTTAGTTTAAGTAGGGGCGTGTGATTTAGAATCCAAGGGTTAGGAGGACCTTAAGGAGTCAAGCAGAGATCGATCTATTCCAGCCCCCTGAGAAGCATCCAGTCTTGTCCAGGGGGCATCCAGGTAAGCTCCTTAAATTACCTGTCTCTCCCAGCAGCCTCCTGAACACATATGGTGCCTCACCCAGTAGTCCCTGTGCATTTCCTTTATTGTTTTTAATAATAATCACCCTGGTTTTATTTATCTTTTTAACTCAAAGTAGCACAGGTTAATTGCAGAAAACTCAGAAGGTACAAAGACACAAAGAGAAGAATTAAGTCACGCATAATTCTACTACCCAGACATAACCCAGTTAACATCTGTGTACCTCCTATCTAGGAGATACTCTACTTTTTCCTTTCACAAGGAAAAGACCTGCTTTTTTCATATAATAGTATCTACTGCATATTTCCCTCATGGCACTTAATATTTTCATACACCATTTTAAATGGTTCACATTTGTTTTAAAATGACAGAAAATGTACATAAAGAGCTACTGTTCAGTGAATAAAAAGAATAGGATGCTTATCAGATTTTTCTCAAGTATTATAGGATAAAAAAACAATTAAGCTGTAATTTCCTATTTCCAGAGAACTCAACTGCCGCTTGTGTCTCAGGCTCTGCCCTCTGTCCTATTGTTTCCTTATTTCCAGGGCAGGAAGTACACCACCAATGTCGCCAAGATCTATTCCATCAATGTCACCAACGTCATGAATGGGGTGGCCTCCTACTGCCGACCCTGTGCCCTGGAAGCCTCTGATGTGGGCTCCTCCTGCACCTCTTGCCCTGCTGGCTACTATATTGATCGGGATTCAGGAACCTGCCACTCCTGCCCCCCCAACACAGCCCTGAAAGCCCACCAGCCCTACGGAGTCCAGGCCTGCAAGCCCTGCGGTCCGGGTACCAAGAGCAACAAGGTGCCAGCAGCATATCCTAACCTTGGCCTCTGGATGAACCACCTCAGAGGGTGCCAGGTCCTAGGAGGGGTTCTTTAGGGGCTGATTCCCAAGAACCCCCTTTGAATACTCCCAGGGTGAAGTCCTAGAGGACATTCATCCGGGCTGTGACCATGGATGGCAAGTTCTTACCTGCAGCAGTTGGTTTAAAGGGTCTAGGCCTCAGTCATGGGCAAGTCTCATCTTCCAGGGATGTGACTGCCTGGTCCCCAGGGCTATTTGGCATTTGTAGAGACCTGGTAGGAAGAAATAGTGGGACCTGTGTTTCAAATTCAGACCCACTTTACTTGGGCCAGTTATCACTGGAATTTGTCCCCTCTGCTTTGGGAAGGTAACCCACCTCTGCTGGGGCATACAGTTACTTGGCATTGCTGTCTTCTATCCCAGTGGTTTCTCATAAAGTGGAAAAACTGCTATTGGCCATGTACTGTATGAATCTAAGAGAGTGCTATTACTAAAAGCTCTTTAGCAGTCATTAAAGCTTTTAAGTGAGTTTGTTTTTCACCAATCACAACCACATGGACATACATCTGAAAGGCATAGTTTGCAAACGCTGCTCCATTTAGCTGTGCGGTAACTGCAGCAATTCCACAGGACCCCGGCAACATTTTATTTTCAAGGCACCCTGGCCTTTTGCCTCAAACTTCTCCTGGGGCTCCCTCTGCTGCTAAAGGAGGGAATGACAGTTGTGTCAGGCAGCTCCTGCATGAGGATCCTAAACTGAGGCAAGGAAGTTATGGGGAATGAAGCCCCATCTGAAGTTCAGTTTCCTACAGAGACCCTGGGGAAGAGGAAGCAGGGGTGTGAGAGTTGGAAATGGGGGGAGGAACAAGGCGTGTGGTTTCTCTCCTGGACGCCCTTCTTCCATTAGCACCTCGTGTCTTCTGCTTGAAAGAAGGGCTATCTTGTGCGTTGAGAGTTCTGTAATCTAAGACTGGGGACAGGGCTATAGAATCTTACCCAACTGCTTCCTGAAAAATGACAGGTTTGGGTTTGTACATCATATATGTACTAATAACGGAATGTCAAGATGTACATAAGCCCTACAGGCCACTGATCCACTTCCTTTAATGCCCACCTGCAATCTGTACTTTCTCTTCTTTCACCCCATTTGGGCTGGACCAGGCTGGGCCCCTCAAAGGCCCTGCCCCAGCAGCCAACCGGATGGCCCCTCTTCCCTCAGATCCACTCTCTGTGCTACAATGATTGCACCTTCTCGGTCAGCACTCCCAGCAGGGATATAAACTACAACTTCTCAGCTCTGGCAGACACCATGTCTCTGGCTGGGGGGCCAAGCTTCACCTCCAAAGGGCTGAAATATTTCCACCACTTTACCTTCAGTCTCTGTGGAAACCAGGTAAGGTGTGTGAGTGCCGGTCGTGCGAGAACTGAAAGAAGTTACCAGGGGTTCAGTGGCCAGAGAGGCATACGGAGGGAAAGCTAGCAAACCTTCAGGCAGCAGGGGATTGAGGAAAAAACAAATTTTTAGATGATTATTATTCTCTTTTAGTACTCTCTTCTTTAAAATTAAATCATTTGGATTATAAAAATTAGGAGAAATAATAGTGTTTAAAATAAGGTGTCCATTTACTCCTCCCTGATCTTCATTCCCTCAAAATGAGTATATTAAAAACTATGAAGAAAGATGTTTTTTCCTTAAGAAAGCAGTTTTCACAACAACAATAAAATAAAACCTAAGAAAAGGCAAGAACCTAGTATAAAGGAACCATGGACATGGACAACAGGGGGGATTGACTTTGGGGGGAGTGGGTGGGTGGGGAGGGGGACAGAGGGGAGCAAAAGGGAATGGATGTAATACAACAACAATAAAATTTAAAAAAAAGAAAAGAAAAGAAAGAAAGAGAAAGAAAAGAGGAAAAAAGTAGTTTTCAGCCCTGGCTAGAGTGGCTCAGTGAATTGAGCACTGGCCTGCAACCAAAAGGTCACTGGTTCAATCCCCAGTGGAGGCGCATGTCCTGTTTGCAGGACAGGTGCCCAGTTAGGGGCAATCACAATGATGTCTCTTTTTCTCCTTCTCTTCCCCTTTCTCTGAAAATAAATAAAATCTTTAGAAAAAACATACAGCCATTTTTAGTAATTATGGTACTTGTCATTTGTTTCCTAGAAGGTAAATAAAATAAATTATTCTTAGTTCATCTACACTTGTATATCTTTGCTGACAATAGAAAACAAAGTAACAAGAAAGACTTCACTTACACAGTAAGGAAAGAATGTTACCACCAGTCATTTCATGCTGCTGCAAATATTTTGTATCCAAAACTCAAAGGCAGAAAAAGGTAATCACACCACTACAGCAACTTGATTAAATTACAAATAAGCCAGGATTTGCAGTTGGAAAATTAGTTTCCAAAGTTACAAAATGAAAAGCATCTTGAGCACTTAGTCTATGACTGTGGGCAGAGGTAAAGCCTTGACACCATGTGGCTTCTACCCATCTTCTGCAGCAAGCAAAAAATAATAATAATAATAAATAAAAAAGAAAAGGTTGAATTGTGCTTATCATAGGACATGTCAAGAAATAATCTGTAAAAGATTAGAGAAGGATGTCTCTATTTTCTTTTTAAAAGTTTCATTGGGGGAGATGATGATGGCAAATTTGGAGTTTGTGGGTTTTCTTTTTTTTTTGCCTTTGCTTTGCTCCTTAATTCTTTTCAGAAATGCTTACTGTGTACCATCATACTACAGACCCTCAGTTCAAAGACAGCATTAATATGTTTTATTATAATTAAAGGTTTCTTTCTGTTTTCATATTCTTTATTTCTTACATTCTAGAAAACAGATATAGCAACTTAGCTCAATTTTTAATAAAATGCATATTGAAAATCCTACATTCTAAATGCTTAATGCACTTTAAAATATTGAACAAATAAATTTTTTAATTTAATTTTATTGTTGTTGTATTACATCCATCCCCTTTTTGCTCCCCTCTGTCCCCCTCCCCACCCACCCATTCCCCCCAAAGTCAATCCCACCTGTTGTCCATGTCCATAGTTCCTTTATATTAGGTTCTTGTCTATGAACAAATAATTGTATATTTGCAAACAAGGTATATATTGGTATTTTATAAACAATATATTTGAGGGAATATTATTTCAGTATTTACTCTATTTTAAAATCTCAAGGAAAGAATCTCAACTCCTACCATCTTCCACATTTCCTATACCATGAGGGTGGCTAAAAACTGAAGGAGAAGACAATTGTCTTCTCTTGATGATTTTTAAAAAATAGAGTAGGTTCCCATTAGTCCTAAGATGTCCTATCTCAAGGCAGGGAAGGGGCTAGTGATGAGGTCTGTTTTAACCCCTGGAAGTTCCTGTCTGGAAAGTGCTTCTGTAACAAGAACAGTGGAATTGCTGCCCCAAGGGAGACATGAAGGAATGTAAACCAGGTCAAATATTCAAAAGTATCATGGGATCAGTTATATATTTCAGTATCTGTCTAGAAAACTGACTGCAATAAGGAAGGTCCTTAACTGAGAGATTCGATCTCCAAATCAGCTGCCACCATTACAGTCCTGTGCATGTAGGGTCCCCACATGACTATAATGAAATAAAAAGACTGGAGTCCCCTGGGCCAGAGTTCCAGAAACTAGGACACCTAGGTATTATTTTTAGCTTTTTTCGTTTCTTTTCTTAAGCTTCTTATAATTAGATTTGGGATGAACTATTCCACTGCAATATACTAAAAATGAGCCCTGGCTGGTGGCACAGTGGATAAGGTGCCGACCTGCAGACCCAAAGGTCGTTGGTTCGATTCCCAGCCAGTGCACATAACCCGGCCTGCAAGCCAGGTCTCCAGCCAGGTCTGTAGCTAGAGGCTGGTGAAAAGCAACCATACATAGATGTCTCTCTCCCTCTCTGCCTCTCTCCCTACCCCTCCCTCTAAAAATAATAAAAATCGTAAAAAAAAAAAAAAAAAAGGCTAAAATATTTTAACATTAAAAAAAAGAAAAACCTGTCCCCAGTTCCCTTTTGGGAGCTCTGTGACCATCCACTCCTTCCTATTTTTTCCCTCCCCTCCCCCACATCCCCTGTGCAGGGTAAGAAAATGTCCACGTGCACCGAGAATGTCACTGACATCCGGATTCCTGAGGGGGAGTCAGGCTTCTCCAAATCAGTCACAGCCTACATCTGCCAGGCACTCATCATCCCTCCAGAGGTGACGGGCTACAAGGCTGGAGTGTCCTCGCAGCCTGTCAGCCTTGCTGATCAACTGGTTGGTGAGTGACCGAGTGGCTCCAGTCTGTCTGAGTGTGTATGTATGGAAGATCGAGCTAGGCTACCAGGCTGTGAGTCAAGGGCCCCAGAGGAGGGGCCCAACTGCTGGACCTGTGTTCCATTCCACCCTGAGGTTCCTGGTGCCCCGGGTCCCAACAAACCTGCGGCTCACCCTTGCATGAGCCACCAGGGGATGATAAGATGAAGGGAGGTTGGATGTTGACAGGTACTGAAAGAACTAAAGTCGCCAGCTAATGCTACTAGTGAGAACTAATTAGGACTCTGATTCGGCAGGGGTAACAACAGATACGACTGTAGATGGAATAACTGCCCCAGCTGAACTTTTCCACCTGGAGTCCTTGGGAATACCAGATGTGATCTTCTTTTACAGGTGAAGATGGGGGAGGCCAGGCTAATGCCAGTGAAACTTGGGGCTCCTCCACAACTTCTGTCGCACCTCCCCACCTTGAGCTATTTAATACTTATGATGCCAGACATGTCCAAGGTCTAGCAGGTCTGCCCAGCAATGCCAGCTGAAGGCTGGGAGTTCCCCGATCCCAGCATCTTGGGTACTCTTGGGGCAGGTCTTCAGGAGGCAGTGAAAACTACTGGATGATCTGTAGACTTCCCTTTCTGCCCATGGACACTTAAGTGTTATGTACATGCTAACCTTCCCTAGGCCAGTGCATTTCCCTGGACCAGATCTTCCTGGTCCCTGCTCTCTCCAAGTATAAACAAGGCCTCTGTACCAAGTCCCAACTTCCCAGGAAGACACCTGTTCCATGTTGGCTCCATTTAGTGATTCTCCAATGGCACACACAAATAAGTGGCTCATTCCTTCATGGGAACTGCCTTTCACTGCAGGTCCAACGAAGTGACTCAATCCTGCAGTTCCGGGAGATCTACCACCATCCGAGTGAGATGCAGCCCACTGAAACCTGCCCCTGGAAGTCTGTCACTGCCCAGGTAAAGGGATAACCAAGTCATCCTTCCTTGGACGTGTTCCATCCCAGAAGCCAAAGATCACCGAAAAATAGAAAAAAGATAAAAGTCTTGAGTCCCATGATTGGGCTCCTGGAGATATGGTCACGCTCTGAACCCTCAATCTTCACGTCACGAATGGGGCAGAAAGGAGAGTTAAAGCTGTCGTCCCATTCCCAGGCCATGATGGGTGCAGCTGCAGAGCAAAGTGCTGGAAGCAATGTAGCTCCTCCGCTGACTAGCGCTGTTCAGTGGATCCATTTCCCATTTTCTGTAGGCCTCCTTCCTTATTTATTTCATGGAAATAACAGCAAGTTCCCTCAGGGGTTCTTGTGAGAATTCAGTGAGACAGTGAGACTTAAGGACATCTCATGATGCTTAGTGTGTACTTGCTATAATTGGGATTAACAAAGGTTTAGGAAATCCTAGAAATCTCCACAACAGAAAGACCCAATTCTGAGTTTACCAGCTGAGTGTGCTCAATTGGGAATTCCCAAACAAAGAGGACTGCAGCAACCCTCCACCCCCACGTTTTTTTCTCTCTCATAACACCAATTAACATCTCAAGGGGCACTAACGCCTTGAGGAAGATGGTTTGGGAAATGCTTCTCCCAAACAAGTGACTGGAAGGATAGGGTAGGAAAGCAAGGCATCTGACCCAACAGCGTAAGATCACTGTTCCCATTGTTGTCAACATCACAGGAAAGTAAATCACAGACAATCCATGACCTTACGTCCATTCTTTAACCCCACCACCAGAAAGCTGCATCAAAGTGGCTTCTGCAAAATGTCAATGTCCCTGGGGGCAACAGGGGCCTAGAAGGGGTTAGCGGGAGCTCAGGTACCATACACAGCATTAGCTCTCATCTTACGTCAGCAGAAAACATGTAGGGTGGGGAGTCCGGTGGAGACGGGGAACACCTCTTGTCATCAGGAAAGTTAGAGAGAAAAACTGAATTAAGGACTAGTTGGAAGGATCCTGGGGGTGCTAAGTTTGTCAAGGACAGCAGGATGGATGAGGCAAGCTCTGAGATGGCAGGACTCCAAGCAGATCTTCCCCACCCATCCAGCAAGTGAGCTCGTCTCCTTTTTGCTGTCTAGCACGTGCTCCGATGGGACCTGTGATGGCTGCACCTTCCATTTCCTTTGGGAGAGCGCGGCCGCTTGCCCACTCTGCTCAACTGCCGACTACCACACAATCGTCAGCAGCTGCGTGGCTGGGGTCCAGGTAGGGTTCTCTGCTTGGAGACTTCCCAGGAGAGAAGGGAGTGTGGTGTGTGAGTTCCTTGTTCTCCCCAACAGAAGACCACCTATGTGTGGCGAGAACCAAAGCTGTGCACGAGTGGCATTTCCCTGCCTGACCCGAGAGTCACCATCTGCAAAACCATTGACTTCTGGCTGAAAGTGGGCATCTCTGCAGGCACCTGTACTGCCATCCTGCTTGCTGTCCTGACCTGCTACTTTTGGAAAAAGAATCAAAAGTACGTGATGATGGGCTACTGGAGTTGGGGATGGACAAGGGCTGGATCACTGAGCTGGAAGAGACCATCTGAGAGGACAAATTCACAGGGCTATTTCCTGGAGTTGGCCACAGATCCTGTGACCCTGGTCAGCGACTTATCCAGGACAGCCTTGGCTGTCCTGACTCCTGAACAGGAATGGTACCATGTGGCAGTCTATAAATGGTTACTAGATTCCCAAAAGAAAAAGCAAAGAGAATCCCTAACTTGTTATTAATAATAAAAATGACTGGCCCTGGCTGGTGGCACAGTGGATAAGGTGCCGGCCTGCAAACCCAAAGGTCGATGGTTCGATTCCCAGACAGAGCACCTAACCAGGTCACAAGCCAGGTCTCTAACCAGGTCCATAGCTGGAGGCAGGTGAAAGGCAGCCATACATTGATATCTCTCTCCTCTCTGCCTCTCTCCCTTCCCCTCTCTCTGAAGATAATAAATAAAATCTTTAAAACTAATAATAATATAAATGACTATATGATTACAATATTTCTATTAAGCTTTGAACTCAATAAAGAAAAAAAGATCACTGACCTGGGAGTCAAGGTTCCTTAGCTACATGCCCAGCCCAACACCACTGTGCTAAGCTTCAGTTTATTTACCCACAGTTTATTTACCCACCTTCTCTCCTTCCCTCCATTTACTCCACATTTTGGCATCTTGTCTTTCCCATTCCCATTTCACAGACTAGAGTACAAGTACTCCAAGCTGGTGATGAATGCTTCCCTTAAGGACTACGACCTGCCAGCAGCTGACAGCTGCGCCATCATGGAAGGCGAGGACGTGGAAGATGACCTCATCTTTACCAGCAAAAAGTCCCTCTTTGGGAAGATCAAATCATTTACCTCCAAGGTAGGGAGCCTGGCTAGTGCACTGAGGTCAGCCTGGAGGGCTGGAGAAGACACCAGTCCTAGGATGCTGAATGGCCCCACACTGTTCCAGGACCACTACTCTGCTCCCCACTTGCTATACTCTTCTGTCCTCTGACCCTGAAAATCCTGGCTTGTGCCTTCTATATTTTCACACCAATGCTCTTTCCCCTGGGGCCCAAGGCTGCTCTTGACCAGGCTCCTTCTCTCCCAACATGCACGCCAGTTGATGAACTGTTTGGGCCTTTTAACTTCCAGAAGGAGTATTGAACCATCCACGTTGTAAGAATCATTTACCCCCTTTTTTTCTTTTGGAGGGAGGGGAAGAGGTGGTGTCTAGGAACAACTTCTGATAGAAGTGAGGCTCTCCTCTGGCCAGTGGAGGGTGCTGTCCCCCAGATGGTTAGCCCCAGTCCCTTGGGGGCTGAGTCATGGCTAGGTCTAAGTTGTTCACTAAGCAATTCTGAGCTGGGAGCACTGGCTTTGTGTGGGTGGGTGAGTGAGTCTGAAGCTCATAAATACAAGACAGACAGCACAGTCACTGGGCATGGGGCCAGCAGAGAGCATCCAAGCAACTCCCCCAGGGCCACAGCCCTCTGCAGCCCTGCTTGGCCAGCACCCACACCTCACTGCTGCCCTAAGCCAACTCATCCAAACGGGTGTGGGCGGGGAGGGTGGTGAGACAGAAGGGGAGGACGGGAGGGACAGGGAGGAAAGAAAGAAGGTGGGTGTTTACATTGCCAAATCTCATTCCCTTCATGCTGACCTACCAGGGCAACTCCCTTGGCCTCCTTAGACCTTGATTGATTTTTTTTCCCACTGGTGGGAGAACAATTTACCCCAGGACACTTGAATCTTTCTGGAACTAGACCTAAGATGCCAAGCAGAGGGTTTTAAAGATTTTCTTTATCCTCTGGCTGATGGCAGGGAGCAAGAAAAGAGGGTACCTTATTTGTGTTTCCACAAAGCCATTCAAAGCAGGAATTCCATAAGGGTTGCTTCTGTCACCTATTTCCATTTCTCTCCTTTGTTCCCCACACTTGTCCCTGCACAGCAGCCAGCTCCTGTCACCATCTCTCTTTCAGAGGACTCCTGATGGATTCGACTCGGTGCCACTGAAGACGTCCTCAGGGGGCCCAGATGTGGACCTGTGAGAAGTGCCCTGTCTCCCCGCCTCCTCACATGGCATCACCTTGCAAGCCTGTGACGGTGTGGGTACCAGCTTCCTGCAACACCCATGGCTGGAAATCTCTTCACTGTGGCCTTATCAGAAGAAGTTTGAACTTCAGATCTTTTCTTTGTTTTTTTATAGAGTACCCAAACCCTTCTTTCTGCTTGCCTCAAATCTGCCAAATATACCTACACTTTGTTTATATATCACTCCCTTGCTTGCTTTTCCCCAAAATGGTCCAGCTGCCGGAGCCATAGCTTTATCTGCTCATTTATAGCCCTGGAATGAAAAAGATTTTGCTCTTATTCAGTATAGAAATTATTCCTCTGCCCTCTTATTTAAGGGTAGAAGCAACTGGGAGTTTCCCTGATCATGTGTCCTCAGCTCACAATCTTTCTAGGAAAAGACAAGGGTATCGGTATCCGGGACTGACGGACCATCTTCATGGTCGCCTGGATTCATCTCCCCTGGTAACAGCTCAGGCTGAGTGCAGGGAACAGGCTGAGGGCCAAGTGCATGAGACCTGGGTAAGAAGAGGCTCTCCAAGCACAAACAGCAGCAATAAGGTTTTGTTTTGTTATTTTAACCAGATACTTCATTCTCTGCCTCTTAAGTAAGAGATAAATGTTCTCATTGTAGCCAAAGGAAAACATTCGCTGAGAAAATGCCCAAAGCCCTGGTGGATCTACACTCCCCATTAAAAAAAATCTCTATCTCCCTACGATACTAAAGAAACCTAGGTAAGCCCCAAACCCAGATGTTCTATGTCCTTTCAACCACAAAGATGACAAACCCTGCCCGTGGGGACAATTCCCCATCCTTGGGTACCCCACTCCTAGAGCCTTGGGCCATACCACGCAACAGGGGTATCATATTTTGAAAGAATGCAAGGAGACCACGGTTTTAAGGGGGCCACAGTGGGGGATCCAGTCCACAGTGGAGGTAGAAATGTCTGTTTACAAGCTTAATTATTCTACTCAGCCATGGAATAAACAACTTTGAGGCTGGCCAAAAAGGGAATTGACTCGTAGGCCCAAACCCTAGCAAAAGAACCAGATCAGTCTTCAAAGGGGAAAACATGAGGGGAGTTTACAAGGTGTTTACCAAACTGGGACCCATCACACATTTGAGCCCCTGTCTTTCCCTTTTTCCTGTTCTCATTTTCTTTGCGTGCCAAACAACTAAAAAGACTTCTGGCCCCAATTTCTGGCAGCATCCCTTTTGAAAGGTGAATAAAGCAGGTGTCCTCTGTGTCCCTTTTCTCCACTTTTACACAAACTTTTACACTATTCAGTTCAGTGCTGAACTTTAATTAGAATGGTAAAACGAGAACAGGAGTTTAAATTTCCTTTTTGTGTCTACTACTGACAATTCTCTCTCCCTTGCAATCAGGCTCGAATGGCCATCCCTTGGTCAAGAGCCCAGGTGTCCATGGCTGTGCCTGTCTCCTTTCTTAAGCGGCCATGGGTGACCGGATGGTAGGTATAGAATGAAAATGGCCTAAGTGGTTTGCCTGCCGCAGAATGGTTTGCTGGTCTTATTTACCATTGCTGTCCCAGAAATGGTCTTATAAAAGGGTCAGTGAGAACTGAAACCCTGCTGTAACTTCTGGCCAGCAACAGCATCATTGAAGGCAGGTAGTCATTTTGATTCAATAAATCTAAAGCATTTCTTTGGGTATCCAAATCCTTCCTTCTCTTGTGGGAGTCAGGCTCTCAGAAACCGTGGCCAGGTTGGAGTTTTTCCAAAAGGACACAGACAGCTAGCTCCTGAGCTACAGCCCAAGATTTTCTGCAGCCTCAGCAACACCCTGGGCATCTGCTTGTCCAGTAAATAACTTGCTTTTGTGACAAAGGCCACAGAACATCCTTAGACTATTCTAGAAGCAGTAGGACAAGTTACATACCCTATTTATTTATTCTGATATCTTGAAACTGAGTATCCTCAGAGCAGCCTCCGATTCCACTGATTTAGTCATAATACTTATTATTTTTATTTATTAAAGGATTTTATTTATTTTCAAGGAAAGAGGAGGGGGAGACAGGGAGAGAAACATTAATGTGCAAGAGAAACATCAATTGGTTGCCTTTTGCACACCCCCAACCAGGGACCTGGCTGCAACCCCGGCATGTGTCCTGACTAGGAATCGAACAGATGACCTTTCACTTCACAGGCTGGTGCTCAATCCACTGAGCCACACCAGCCAGGGTAGTCACAAAACTTTAAATATCTCCTCTTTGCTGAGTTAAGCTGCTGGGCTTACCTGTTGCTCCCCTGGCACCTTAAATACATGTTAGATACTTGTTAATAGCTCTTTTGAGCTGTAGTTCAAATATATATAATTCTCTCTATTAAAATATACAATACAATAGATTTTAGTATACTCACAGAATTGTGTGTCCATCACCAGTTTTGGAACAGACATGCTAAATGGCACCTGGGAAAAGCCTTATGCCTTGAAATTAAGGCTATCGTGGTTTGCACAAGCTTACTGGGGGAGGGGGAGTGAGCTCAGGAGAGAAAATATTTAAATCCCATTTAGTTACCTAAAGTCTCAGAACACACAAGTAACTCTCATCACGTAGATGGCGCCTGTATTTGGCTGGGAAAACAAAAGAAGGTTGTGGCATATTCACGGATCAGGGGATTTCTCATGCCAACAAAACCTTTTCTTTTTCTGTCTGACTCCATTAAAGATAAGACTAGCTATATTTATACAACAGAGACTTTGTAACCAATTTTTTCAGCTTTGTGAAACCAAATTTTTGTCTCATCAGGACTGGTTGGATTTCCTTTTCTACTCTGTATTCCAAGAGTTTGTAGTTTGTTAGGGGATGGGTATTGCATGTCACTTTGTTGGGGTTTTTTTTGTGAAATAAAACCATACCTTTCAAGTTACTTTTCTTGAATGTGGGCAGGATGGCTGGATGGGTGAAAAGTGGTAAATGTCTGTGAAGCTTACATTGCATGGGGAGGAGAGTTCCAAAGTAACAGAGGGAAGAGCACACTCCAAAGTAGCATGGACCTCGCTGGCAGCCGCTCCTACCTGTTCCGGAATCAGCCAATAAGCAAAGCCTCAGTTTTCACGATACAAAATACAAGTAACGGAGCCTCACCTCTAAGGTGGAGTGAGGTTCACAGGAAAAGACACCTAAAACTCTCCACCTGATCAGCCCCTTCCCTTCCAGTTGCACCTTCTCGCAGGAGACACTAAGGCCAGCCACAAACCAGTGCCCACAAATACAAGTAAAATTAGCTTGTTTGGGGCCGAGGTGGGTTATTACAAACTAGATGTGGGTAAAATTCTAGAGGGTGTCAAGAACCATTTCCCAGGACAGCTGGGTTTTCCTGTGTCTGTATTTTCCTTCATTCTTAATCCCCTGAAAAAAATCCCCTCAACTGGTTGGTTGTGACCCATATCTGTTTTGACTGGGTAGTACCTAGGTGGCAGTGGTGGTTAAATATTTTAAGTATTTAAGGGTGAAGTCTATAAGCAGGGGTGATAGTTACTTTCCTCTTCAGAAGGAAGACAGGAGAGGATGCTGTTAATGAGGATCTCTGTGTGTGAAGCTTGAACGGAGTGCTTTCACAGCATGGCCCACTTAGTTCTCAAAATGGTCCTAGTAGCAGGTACTACTTCCATTATAACAGATGAAGAAACTGCACCACCAACAGACATAGTCAGGCGCATGTAAGGTCCTGGAGGAGCCCACCTTCATACTCTCACCTTGCTAAACTTTTGACTGTCCCTCAGTCATAAGTCATTTCACACCTCCCTGCCTGGCAGTGCCTCTGCCCTCCTCTTCCTTTTCACCTGACAGACCCCTGCCCCTTCTTTAGAGTCACCCCACTCTGACCTTTCCCAGCTCATCCCCTGGGATACAATAGGGAAGAAACAATTATATGAGCATAGTACAGTTAATTTACTTGAATTCAACCATAAACTGGGTGGTGTCTCAATGCATCAAACAAGAAGCAGGCATGACCCAGCTTGAAACTGTAGGGGGAAACATATGAATGACTTTAAGGGCTTCCCAGTCACTGACAAAGAAGTGAAAGGCACTGTCAGGTGACCAGGCAAGAAAATACAACGACTTGGTTTAAAACTTAAAGAAGACATTTCATTGACTGAACACCACTGAGCAACAATGGCTATTACAGAGTTACAGAAGTTGATGGAAGATTGCATATACAGAACATTACAGGTAACTGAAACATTCAAGGTTTGTCTGGAATGTAATTTCATTTTCATGCTGAAGTTAACAATCCCACAAAAATTGCAACTCCCTGAACAATACAATATGGTAGGATAATTGGCACCTCATTCCAATTTTAACAGAGAAAGAGGCAGGATCAAAGTCACCCATGTCCTGGCAGGTTTCCTTGACTCTGTCATTCTTAAATGCTTCTTCCTTGGTTGCCCAAGGACAAGGACATCAACTACTTTTGTTACTGTCTCTCTCTGATAGGAGGGAGTGAGGGTCCAAATATTGGAGGTTGGGTTGTCAGCTCCTCCTAAAACAGTAGGATAAATGTCACTGTACTGTGAGAACCTAGAACCAATCTGGGAGGGGGATGTAAAGAGAGTATCAGAGAAGGCTTCCTGGAGGAAGAGGGAATTAGCCAGTTTGGAGGAAAAGGGGAGGGAAAGAGAATTCCAGGCAGAAGCAGCTTGTATGAAGCCTTGGAGGCAAGGGGGGTGGTGCCACAAGTAGCTCAGGGGGGAATACCAAGAGATTAAGAAGGAGCATGTGAGGGGGCAGATCGTGAAGGGCTTTGCAAGCTATGTTTGAAGCACCACAAAGTATCATGCTGATTTGTTTTTGTGTTAGCTTCGGGCAGGAATGACTCAGTGGAGTAACACTGGTTATTCCCTGATAATCAAAAATTCCAGTTGGATGCAATATACATCTTACTAATAAGAAGGGAAAATTAGTTTTTAAAAATTCATGTTTGCTAGACCAAGGTATCTCAAAAGATGAGGGACAAGGTGATGAAAAGATTAGGAATTATTAGCTTTAGCAGATAGCTAAGATTCCACTCTAGCTCTAAAAATCTTATGATTCTAACATGATAAGTGAAGTATGCTATTACGTTAACTTTTTAAAAGAAATTGTTTTTTTGTTTTAAGATTTATTTATATTTAGAGAGGGGAAGGGAGGGAGAGAAATACCAATGTCTCTCGCATGCCCCCAACGGCCCGCAGCCCAGGCCTGTGCTACAGACCTTTGGCTTTGCAGGCAATGTCCAACCCACTGAGCCAGGCCGGGTCAGGGCCATTATGTTAATTTTTTATACATATCACATGAGCATTTTAAAGGAAGATGTTTGGCCCTGGCTGGTAGCACAGTGGATAAGGTGCCGGCCTGTGAACCCAAAGGTCCCAGGTTCGATTCCCAGCCAGGGCAACATAACTAGGTTGCAAGCCAGGTCTCCAGTCAGGTCTGTGGCTGGAGGCAGGTGAAAAGCAACCATACATTGATGTCTCTCTCCCTCTCTGCCTCTCTCTCTTCCCTCCTTCTAAAAATAATAAAATAAAATATTTAAAAAAATAAGATAAAATAAAGGAAGATGTTTGTAATCTAATGATAAGACTAATAGTGAAAATTTCTAAGAAAATTTGGAGAGGCTAGAACATTAAGGTCATCCTTTCAACTACACTAATGACTTCCTTAAAGTTGGGGCACAGTAGCCCACATCCCCAAGGCCTGGGCCTAGGTACAGCCTCAGAACATCCATCATTGTTTTGAAACTTAGCAGACAAGACACTTTAAAGGCAGTACCTTTGCTGGCATAGAAGCAGTCAGTTCCCATCAGATTTCAAAGAACCCAATGTTTTCCAATGGTTTTATTTTTATATTTTAAATATTTCATTTATTTATTTTCAGAGAGGGGGAGAGAAACATCATTGTGTGATTGCCTCATGCATGCCCCCAACTGGGGACCTGGCCTGCAACCCAGGCATGTGCCCTGGCTGGGAATCGAACCAGCAACCCTTTGGTGTGCAGGCCAGCACCCAATCCGCTGAACCACTCCAGCCAGGGCTTTTCACTGGTTTTAAATCTAACATCCTAGGCAAGCTGAACCTGGGGTGGCAAACCCAGATAACCCAATGTCCTAAGCCTCACTCTGGATTGCTACTTCTCAGCTCCACCACTGCCCTAAGCCCTGCCCTACATCCCAGAGTACACTGGGCAGAGGCTTGTTGGGGAGCAAGAATAGCTGCGCCCCCACCTCATCACAGGAGCCCAGGCAAGTGGTGGGCGACGCACGGGGCGACGCACGTCTCAGCACAGCTAGCTTTGGGGCCTTGGGGAGTGGGGCTCTAAAGTCCCAGTAAGGTGAAAGGGTGGGGAAAACAAGACGCCTATTCTCAAAAGCTCTGGTCGCTCCTTATCATAGAGATTCTTTGTTAACTTTGGCTCCACCAGCAACCAGAGTATTTACTGTAAGGGCCTGAATGTTACCAAATGAAGGCTGAAAGCCTTCGCTCAAGTTTTCTCCTACTGCCTTGTACTGCCCTCAAATCCGGTAAATATGCCCTGGCTGGTGCAGCCTCAGTAGGTTGCAGGTTCAGCTCCTGGTCGGGAGGCCAGCAAGAGGCAACGCATTGATGTTTCTCTCCCACAACTCCCCTTCCCTTATCTCTAAAATTAATTAAGCGTGTCCTTGGGTGAGGATAAAAAGTAAAAATCCGGTGCCTTTGGAAAAGTCTCCTGCCTTTCTCTAAAAGATTTCAATTGCATGTTCTTAACCCTATGGCCTTAACGCTTGGAAAAAGGACGATCCAGTTTGCCCAATAAACAGATTAAGAAGTGTATCGCGGCCCTGGCTGGTGTGGCTCAGTGGATTGAGGCCTAAGGTCAACAGAAAGGTCACTGGTCCATCCCAGTCAGGGCACCTGCCCGGGTTTCCAGCAGGTCCCCAGGGGGCATGAGACAGGCAACCACACACTGATGTTTCTCTCCCTCTCTTACCCTCTCTCTAAAAATAAACAAATAACCTTTTTTTAAATTAAAAAAAAAAAATGTATCTGGCTCTAAGGCGGGAGAGTAGGAACCTTGAATTGAGGTAACCCCGGGGACTAAAACCTGTAGCCCCACTTTGGTCTCAAGGTGGAGAAGACAGCGGACACGTCGGCTGGCCTCAGTCTAGCCTGAGGAGGAAACCGAGGCACTCACCTTCACGGGGCAACGAGAGCCCCCAAAGAGGGGGCAGAGCTGGGGAGGGAGCGCAACAAGGGCACAAGGCGGGAGTCGGGGCAAACCAGGTGGCAGCCCTGGGAGGCCCACGCCCGCGCACCCCGCCTCCTCCCGGCGGCCCCGCCTCCCACGCAGCCGCTTCCGGCCGAGAGGGGGCGCCCGCGCGCTCCCGCTGCGCCTGCGCCTGGAGAAGCCGATCCGCGCGCCGGCGCAGTGCGTCAGTCACAGGCTGACACCCTTGCTACATCTTCGTTTCCCTTAGTGTTGACCCGGGAGGAGGAAAAATGGTGCTGGATCTGGATTTGTTTCGGGTGGATAAAGGAGGGGACCCGGACCTCATCCGAGAAACGCAAAAGAAGCGCTTCAAGGACCCAGAACTAGTGGATCAGCTGGTGAAGGCAGACGGCGAGTGGCGAAGATGTGAGTACTGGAATGCGCAGGATGTCCCCGATCCTGATCTCAACTGAAGCTCTCGGATCTCGTCACCGCTCCTAAGGCCAGAGCTTCCGCCCCTTGTTAGACCCCCTCCCAGGTTGCGGGTGGCTCCAAGGCTTTCCCTGTCCCCCAAAACGCTCGGGTAGCCACTTTTTCGGTCTGCCGGATTGGCGCGAGCTCCCATCCTCCTGATCTGTGATCATGCCTTAAAAAATCGAGAAGTCTTTCCCCTGGTAGGTAACACATGGGGCGACGGGTAAAAAACTTGTAATTACTAAGGCTGTGTAATTGTGATTTGTGGACATTTCCAGGAAAGACATTGCAGAGTTTGACCCAAAACCTGGAACTGAAAGTAAAATCGTGGAACGCTTTGCCTAGGTGAACTGAGCAGTCACCGATTGGCCGGATGCTGTCAGGGACATGTGATTAATTTTGTCTGATGCAATAAGTCTGCAACCAGTTGAAAGCCAAGTTTATGACAGCACACTGCAAAGACAGTCACTGCCCAAGAGTGTGGTGGCTTTCTATTAGGAATATTGATATTCCTAAATTTGTAAGGGTATTGGATACCAAGAGAGTATTTGTTTAACTAGGGTTGCCTGCTGATTCTGTTCACTGCCTGAATCTGAAGGTTTGAGGTCCAATGGATTTAAGTTAATTGGAAGGAAGAAACTAGACTGGACACTGTTTTACTGAATCAAAAGTATCAGATTTTTGTATGTGGTTATCCACTGGTCAGCACCAAAAGACTTTGAATGTGTTATCTCATCTCCTGTGTTATTTCCTCTTAACTTTTACTGCACACTCCATCCTTAGAATAACTAACTGCTCCTGTTTCACTCTAGTCTCACCCCCAGTCCTGGGCCACACCCAGAACATACTATCTTTTTTTAATGCAAATTCAATCATTTTGCTTCCAGGCTTAAGTCTTGCAATGACATACCTGCCTTCATTCTGTCTGATAGAAATACAATGTGATGCCCTGGCATGATGCCCTGGCTGGTGGATCAGTGGATAGACACAGGCCTGTGAACCAACCCAAAGGTCACTGGTTCAATTCCCAGTCAGGGCTCATAGCCAGGTTGCAAGCCAGGTCTCCAGCCTGGTCTGTAGCTGGAGGTAGGTGAAAGGCACCCATACATTGATGTTTCTCTCCCTTTCTTTCCCCCTCCCTTCCCTGCTCCCTAAAAATAATTAATAAAATCTTAAAAAAAAAAAAAAAAAAAGGAAAAGAAATACAGTGTGAACCACAGGTGTAATTATGTAAAGAAAACCAGATGAAATTAATTTTTAAGAATATATTTTATTTAACCCATATATCCAAAAATTATATTTTTAACATGTAATCCATATAAAAATTATTGAGATATTTACATTTTGTTTTCTTTCTTACAGGTCTTCAAAATCTAGTATATATGTTTACACTCATAGTACAGTTCAATTTGGACTTGCCATATTTCAAATGCCCAAAAGCCTCATGTGGCTAGTGGCTACCATGTTGGACAGTGTAACCCTAGGGCATGAAAATCCAAATTTCTCAGCATGATTTATGAAGTCCCACATTCCTTCCATGCCACTCTCCCACATTTGCCCCATGCGATTTGTTCTAGCCTTGTTATGCTACATGCCCATGCTGTCACATGTCCAGGACTGTTGCCCCTCCGTTTATTTATTTACTTATTGGAAGGGAGGGAGAAAAAGAGGGAGAGAAACATCCATTTGTTGTTGCCTCTCGTACTTACCCCAACTGGGGACAGAACCCACAACCCAGACATGTGTACTGATAGGGAATCAAATCAGTGATATTTTGCAGGACACCCAACCAACTGAGTGACACTAGTTGGGGCTGTTGCCCTTTCTTGAATGTCACCTCCACTCCCGTCACCTCTCTTGGACACCCAACTCTACTCCCATGGCACTGCCTCATTTGTTGAGTGCTCTCCTTCTGTCATCTCTTACACCTCTGTTGTGGCATTTAAACTACTCTCATATACAACCTTTTAAAGTGTACTTTTAGCCTCGACTGGTGTGGCTCAGTGGATTGAGCACCGGCCCGCAAATCAAAGGGTCACTAGTTCGATTCCCAGTCAGGGAAGATGCCTGGGTTGCAGGCCAAGTCCCCATTTGGGGACATGGAAGAGGAAACTGCACATTGATGTTTCTCCCCTCTCTTTCTTCCTCCCTTCCTCTCTCTCTAAATAAATAAAATGCAGTTTTATTGAGATGTTATGTATTCAGCGAAATTACAAATCTTAATGTGCAGCTTGCTGGATTTTACAAATCTATATATACCCATGGAACCATCGCTTAAATCAAGATCTAAAATATTTGTAGCACACTGGCAGGCTCCCTCATGTCCCCTCACAGTCATTTCTCCCCTCTAAAAATAGTAGCATTCTTCCCTCTACCACCACAAATTACTTTTGCTTGATTTTGAACTTCATATAAATGGACTTACACACTTTTGTATGTGTCTTCTTTTTCTCAAACTGTTGTTTGTAAGATTATTCCATGTTTAGCAGTGGCTGGTTCTTTTTCGTTGCTGTATAGTACTCTTATGTAAATATATCAACCAATTCTACTGATAACTATTTGGCTTGTTAGCAGTTGAGGGCCTTATGAATAAGGTGCTATTAGCATTCTTATGTGTATTTTGATAGATGTAGGCACTCATTTCTGTTGGGTAGGAACCCAGGAGTGGAATTGCTGGGTCATAGTGTAGACATACATTTGGATTCTATAGATATTACCAGCTACTTTTCCAAAGTGTTGTAGCAATTGGTACTCCCACCAGCAATCTAAGAGTTCCAATTGTTCTACATCTTTGCCCTTGATATTGGCAGTCTTTTTAATTTTAACCATTCTGGTGGATATATAGTGCCATCTCATTGTGTTTTTATTTTTTATTACTTATTTTTAAAAAGATTTTATTATTTTTAGAGAGAGGGTAAAGAAAGGAGAGAAGCAGAGAGGGAGAGAGACATCAATGTAGGGTTGCCTTTTACCTGCCTCCAGCTATGGACCTAGCTGGAGACCTGGCTTGCAACCTGCTCATGTTGCCCTGGTTGGGGAATCAAACCAGCGACCTTTGGGTTTCGCAGACCGGTGCCTTACCCGCTGTGCCACCAGCCAGGGCTTAACTTTTTATTTTAAAATAATCATAGATTTATAGGAAATTACAAACAAAGCACAGAGAGGTTCTGGGTACCCTTCACCCAGTTTCCCCCAATGATAACACCTAACATAACTGGTACAATATCAAAACCAAGCAATTGGCATTGCTGCAAATCCACAGACCTTATTCAGATTTCACAGTTTTACATGCACTCCTCTGTGTGTGTGTGCGTGTGTGTGTGTGTGTGTGTGTGTGGTTCTATGTGATTTGATCACAGATTTGTGTTCCACCACCACAGAGACCCCTCTTGCTATCCCTTGGTAGCTCGTTCCCTTGCCCCTCCCCCATCTAATCCATGGCAACCACTAGTATGTTCTCCATCTCTGTAATCAATGTAAATAAGTGAATGAGAAGGTAGTTTTATCATTTTGTTTAAAGTTTAGTTGAAATTTAGTTCAAGTTTGGCAAAGCCTTAAATAGTAGCTATGTCTACATGCTATCTTATTTCTAGTCATCATTACACCTGTTGAATGCTTGATTTTTACCATATGGTTCCCAAAGCTTAGAATCAAGCTTAGAATCATTAGTCAGGCTAATGAACCGATGTGTTGATATGTACCAATATGTTAATTTGGGCCAGAATACCTGTGTAGCCTAAGTACACTGTTTTCCCCAAAAGAAACCAAAATTAAATTAACCTGAAGGCTGCCAGGTGAGCGTTGTGTCAAAGCAAAGAGAATAACATTAACCACCTTTAGCATAAAGGTGTAATAACCAAGTGCATGGGACCGGAAATATGAATGCTCTCTTTCTAGATTCCCCTGCACATCACACAGTAAGAGAATTGATCAGGCTATAGTTTTGATTACGTTCCAGATTTCTCAGATGTGCTACCCACAGTGGCATCATCCAGTTATGATACTTTTTCATTTCAGTCTCAGAGAGGCCTTTTCCTTGTCACCAAACTTTGGGGAACCCTACTGTAGTCACCAGTATATGCCAACTAAATTTTGGGCTCTAAAGCTGCAAGATTTCACAACTTCCTGAGCAGATCCCATAGATCCCCCTACACTCAGGCCAAGGGCTGAGATCAGTCCTAAGGAGCCAGGATTAGGAGACAAAGGGACCTTTATTATATGCATGTCTTTGAACAGTCTTGGGTTCTTTATTCTTCAGGCAGATTTCGGGCAGACAACTTGAACAAGATCAAGAACCTGTGCAGCAAGACGATTGGAGAGAAAATGAAGGTAAGGGAACTAACAACCTTGAGAGCTTCAGCAGAGGTATCTCATCTTATAGTGTCTAATTCTGTGGGATACTGAATTTCTTACCCAAGTAGGGGAATTATTTTTAAAAGAAAGGAAGGAAGGCAGGGGGGGCGGGGGGTGGGAACTAAGGAGCAAGTCCCTCTCTTGTATTCAGATATGTTTTAGCCTGTATGGCTGCTGTAGGCTGAATGACTGATAAATACCAGAAATGTATTTTTCACAGTTGAGGCTCTGTGATCAAGGCACAGGCAGGTTTGATGCTTGGAGAGGGCCCACCCCCTGGTTCATTGTCTCCTTGCTGTGTCATCGCAGGGTGGAGGGAGCCAGGGAGCCAGCTGTCTGGGGTCTCTTAGGAGGTTGCCCTCATCATGTCACCTGATCGCCTCCAGAAGACCCCACCTTCAAGTACCATCATGGTTGGGGTTAGGTTTCAATATAGGAGTTTGTTGATTTCCACATTGAGTCTAGCACAGTAAGGTCCTTGCCACACTAATCCATTGTTTAGTCTTTGTTTATAAAAAGAATGTAGCTCTGGCTGGTGTGGCTCAGTGGATTGAGCACTGACCTGCAAACCCAAGGGTCGCTAGTTCAATTCCCAGCCAGGGCACATACCCAGGTTGCAAGCCAAGTCCCCAGCCAGGTCCCCAGATAGAGGCAGGTGAAAGGCAACCACGCATTGATGTTTCTCTCCCTTTCTTCCTCCCTGCTTTCCCCTCCCTCTAAAAATAATAGAATCTTTTTTAAAATGCTCTATATTAAAAAAAAAAAGAAAAAAAAAGCATATAAATTGCATAAGTAATCTTTTTCAGTTATTTCTTGAGTTCAACGTAGAGTGCCAGAAAGAACTTCTTAGGGCAAACTTCAGATTCTTGGTTGAGTGCAGCCAAGGTCCTTTAGGAACGAGCACAAAGGCCCTGGACTGCTGGCTGCGGGACTTTGAGGCATGTTAATGTCTAAGCCTTAGTTGTTCCATCTGAGATGACAACAGTAACATCCACCTATAGAACAGAATTGTGAGAAGGAAATTTTTTTGATGTAGAGAACCTGGCACAGTGCCTAGAACATTGTATTCGGTTGTGAGTAACAATGGGTGGCCTTCATCCAAAAACTTCTCCCATGCTTGAAGAATGTTAAGTTTCAGTTTGGCCTTTGGTATCGAGGATAGTACTTTTCTTTCTTTTTTAAAAATTATTTTTAGTGAGAGGGAAAAGGAGAGAAGCAGAGAGGGAGAGAAACATCAATGTAAGGCTGCCCCTTCACCTGCCAGGGCTTTAAAAGGATATTTTTGAAGAAAGATTAAAAATGTACCATCCGTCCTAGCTGGTGGCACAGTGGATAAAGCGCTGTCCTAAGAACCCAAAGGTCACCGGTTCGATTCCCAGCCAGGGCACATAACTAGGTTGGAAAGCCAGGTCTCCAGCCAGGTCCATGGCTGGAGGCAGGTGAAGGGCAGCCGTACATTGATGTTTCTCTTTCTCTCCTTTCTGCCTCTCTCCCTTCCTCTCTTTCTGAAATAATAAATAAAATATTTTTTTAAAAATCCTTTTAGCCCCTTAATCACTTTTTAAAAAACATATTAAGTGTATCCTATAGGCTGTCTTATTTTTAAGCTGTAAGCCTCTGAGCTAAACAAAACAAAACAAAAATTAAAAATTAGAAACCTGAACTAGTAAAGAACAGAACAGAAGATTCCCCTCAGGATTCCAGCAACTTAGACTTCCTGAATAGTCCTTATCCTCCTTTTCACAGCATTATGTTACACTTTCAGCTCATGACTGGCTGTAGAAATTGATAGAATCATACTTTTTTTCCTATGGAAGCTGTGATGCTTAATCATTTGCATGCCAGAGGCCCCATAACCATGTTAATGGCCATGTATACTCCTGCCTGTATGTCATGGGCAGCACATATGCAGACAGTGATGGCCAGGTGCTGTGTTTTCATTTGTAGTGACATTCTTAGATCCCTTTATTGCTGCCACTGTAAGGAGCGTTCTCCTTTGCTGTCCATTGCAATGGTGCAGGCTTTTACTTATATAGCTCTTTAAAGTATTAAAAACCTTTTTATATACATGTCATTTTGATTTTGATCTTTGCTGTAAACCTGGAGTGTAGGTAATACAATTATCAGCATTATTTAAAGGGCAGCGGGCCCTGGCTGGTGTGGCTTAGTAGGTTGAACACTGGCCTTCGAACTGAAGGGTCACTGGTTTGATTCCCAGTGAGGGCACATGCCTGGGTTGCAGGCCAGGTTCCCAGTTGGAGGTCTGTGAGAGGCAACCGATAGATATTGCTCTCACACATTAATGTTTCTCCCTCCCTTCCCCTCTCTCTAAAAATAAGTAAATAAAACCTTTTAAAAATATATATACAGGACAAGTGAATAGGCTGAGGAAATGAAGCAGCTTGCCTAAAATCACATTAGCTGCATCGTTAAAACTTGAACTCAGAACTTGAATTTGCTGCCCTGTGGGATTGGCAGGTAATAAGAGAGTCTCAATTACCAAATGGAAAATACTGAGATTTAGGCCATCTTTTTCCTACTTCAGGAGTCTTTACTTGTTCTTATCAAGACTCATACTGATATTTTCAGACTTTCCCAACCTT
The DNA here is from genome assembly GCA_004026585.1 of Noctilio leporinus. NCBI lineage: Eukaryota > Metazoa > Chordata > Mammalia > Chiroptera > Noctilionidae > Noctilio > Noctilio leporinus. Next base: position 319,339 of record PVIW01000429.1, on the reverse strand, counting down.
TCAAGATGATTGCACTTGAGGGTGTGAGTTGGTGCTCGCTTGGGCAGCACATGTACTAAAATTGGAACAATACAGAGATTAGCATGGCCCCTGCACAAGGATGAAGGGTGTGAGCTGGATTATGGTGGAATCCTGACTTCTCACTTCAGTGGATGAGAATGTGTAATGAGTCTAAAGGATTTCTACGCTTTTACCCTTAGAGGATTTTATCCTTTCTCATGATTCAGTTTTGTGTGGTGGGATATGAGGTTATATAAACATAATTGCCTATGTTTTTATGTATAGAATTTTAAAAATCTTTAAGATGTTGAATATGGTTTCTACGCACTTTATACTTTGCAAAGCAAACCCTAAATGTCAGCTTTTTTTCTTTTTTTAAAGATTTTATTTTAGAGAGGGAGAAACAGGGGAGAAACATCAATGTGTGGTTGCCTCTTGTGCTCCCCCAACTGGGGACCTGGCCCACGACACAGGCATGTGCCCTGACTGAGAATCCAACCTGTAACTTCTTGGTTCACAGGCCTGCACTCAATATGCTGAGCCACACCAGCCAGAGCGCAGCTCATTTTTATACAAGTTTGGCTGAGGTCTTACATACGTCCTGTTATAATGGCCTTTGATAATTTAATTTAGGAAGAATTTGACTCTAAAGATTATCTTCCCCGTGGCTGTGGGGAAGGATTGGGAATGAAGTTTTGGCAGAACATCATCAAGAGGGGTGAAGCAAGAAACTAGAGGGAAGGAAAAAACGAGCTCTGGGTACATCCCTGCTGTTTTGCCAACTTGCATTGACTGCTCTGAAATTAGTTCCAGATTTTGGGATGTTTTCCCTCAAAAATGTTGCTTTCCTTGTCTCCCTAATGTCCATCATCCCACCCATTTTTCTTCCCTTAATCTGAGTGATAGGACTGTTCTAGCCAGTGGGCAGGGGATCCCAGATTGACACTCAGGCAGGGTCTGCCCCAGTGAGGCTCCTAGGCACCCAGCATGGGGTGTTCTCTTGTCCCTTGGCACCCATAACTTCTACAGCCAGGGTACCAGGGCGGGTGGTGTGCTGCTCAGATCCCCGATGAGGTTAGCCCGCTGACACTACCTGATAGATTCATCAGTCGGTCTAGGATCAAAAAGCTAAGAAAGTGGCAGAATAGAGACTTGAAATTCTAGCTAATGTTTCTCCCACATGTTGCCTCTAATCTCGGAGTTATGTGGAAAGTTCTGTGATTGGTGTATGACATTTAGTGTGCACTGATAAAACAATGTCAGAAATTTTTTTTTAATTTCATAGTGTCATTTGTTTCTTTTTTTCCTGCAGAAAAAAGAGCCAGTGGGAGATGATGAGTCTATTCCAGAGAACATATTAAATCTTGAGGACATCACCTCTGACACATTAGCTGTACGTAATTGTCCTTGTCTAGGTTGGGATTACTGTTCTTTTCTCCTAACTTTCTTCCTAGACAAGTAAATGCTAGCACTCTGCTCCACACAGCATTGTGGTATCCAAGGATTTCTGCAGCTGGGACATGACCCTGTTACCCTCTGTGCTTTGTTTCTGAGGCAGCAAAGATTGAGACAGGTGGAATGGAAAAGTCAAGGCTGGGAAGAAAAGAAAAAAAGGAACCGAATGATGTTTAGAGTATTCTAGTTTCACAAAGCCAAGGAATTTTCCAATTTACTGTAATTCAGTAAATACTCACTATATAATGGGTGCAGCACAGTAATTTTCAGGTTTTAGTTACTAAACCCTTTCTTATAACCCATAGCATAAAAGTATAGTAAGAGCACACATAGCACAAAAAAGCAGAGTGGCTGTTTAGGGGTGCTAAAGGCTCCCCCCAAGAAATACGAGTACAATTTGAAACACCTGTGGTAGGAATAAAAAATTAGCTAAAGACGAAGTCTCTTGCTCCTAGTAAATGTATAATCTTCCTAGAGAAGGTTAAGTGCAGTGCATAATAGAGTGCTAAATTGGTTTAATCAGGAAGAAAGCACTTTGAAAAGAGCTACATATTAAAATTCCTGAGATATATAAGAACAAGAAGAGTGGCCAGAATCGATCCATCTCTGCCTTAGGGCACCCTGAAAGGAAATGCCAGTGGACTTCTGAGGGCAGGAATGTATAGATCCCTGTGTGAAAAAAGCCTCAGTTCTTTAAAAGCCTTCATTGTCAGTTTTTAAAAGGCCACGCAAGGGTTGTCATTAGAGCACAACAGGGTGAGGGTGACAGAATCTCGTTCCTACTCTGTCCTTGACTTTCTGTGATCTGGTGCGGGCCTGGCTTGTTCATCTACAGAACCTGAAAGTGTCACAGATCAAAAAAATCCGACTCCTCATTGACGAAGCCATCCAGAAGTGTGACTCTGAGCGGATCAAGCTGGAGGCTGAGCGGTTTGAGAACCTTCGAGAGATCGGGAACCTTCTCCATCCCACTGTGCCCATCAGCAACGATGAGGTAGGCGGAGGCGCCACCTCGCTAGCATCGTCCCCTGTGGGAAGGAGGACAAGGAGACACTGACACTGTCCTTGTAACAGGCCTTGGGTCAGAAGCAGGCTGGTTGCGTATTCGCCCTGCCCACCAATTGAGACTTGAAAGCATCAGATCCTTGCCTGATTGGGAAGTGGCCGAGACCATAGGTAGGAGACTCCTGGTGCAGCAGTCTATTCTAAATCCAGCTGCCGTCCTCCCCTGTTGCCCTTGGTAGCAGTGAGTCTCGTGGGAGGGATCTGCTAAATCAACCTCACCCCTCACCCACACCCTGCTGCGGAGCCGCAGGTTGAAGGGGAATCTGCATGATAAAAGTTCCCTGCCGAGTGGGAGCTTCCCCAGCACAAAGCAGCTCTGAGCCCAGCCTTTGTTCCCTGACACCCCAGCCTGAGCGAGGCCCATCTGTGCCTCTCCCATTCATTCCCTGGTGAACAGAATGTTCAACTCACTGCAGGCTGGGGGGCAGACTCGGGAGGTCAGGGCTGGGAGCCCACCCTCAAGCGGCCCGGGGACCAATGAGAGCCTGGAAAAATAAAATTGACATTCTCCTTTGCACCCCAGGCAATGCTGAGTGTCCAGGGTAGCAGTAGGGGTATCCCTGTGTAGGACATTTAAAAGGGTAAAACAAACAAACAACAACAACAAAAAACCCCACCCCAACAACATATCTTTTGGAAAATCGTGATTTCAATTTCATGGCTAGAACTGCTTCTAGGAATCTGAAAATGATTACTTCTCTATTGAGCACAAATATTCTAGTAAATTCCCTTCTCTGATGCTTGAGTTAAGCCATGGCTTCACGAAGCTCTAGGTGGTTCTTAGGACAGGGTTTGGAAAGATGGAGGTTATGGAATTCAGAGGTCCTGCATCTTTCTCTCCTGGTCTTATTTCCTTAGGATGCAGACAACCTAGTGGAGAGGATGTGGGGTGATTGCACCGTCAGGAAGAAGTACTCTCACGTGGACCTCGTGGTGATGGTCGATGGCTTTGAAGGCGAGAAGGGGGCCGTGGTGGCTGGGAGTCGGGGATACTTCCTGAAGGTGAGTCAGGAACCAGTTCAGGTGGGATTAGAAAGAAGGAACGGTTTTTAAAAAAACAGCAGAAAACACAATCTGTTTAAGGGGTCCCACAAATCTACCACTTGAGCTCGCCTTTCTACTACCACTTGCTGTCAATTAGATGCAATTTTCTTTCTAAGGCAGGAGAGTGCTTATCAGGAGTCCCCAGAACAAAAGCCACTATATGGTGCTCTGTAATGAATATTTGTCTTGCTGGCTGAATCAGAACAGTCTCCCATTTGAGGAGCTGCTATAATCGGACAGTCAGACAAGTAACAAAGGGTCAAAACCACTGTGGTAAATGCTGTTAATGTAAGAAACATCCAAACCTGTAGAGAATTTTTATGAGTTTATTTGAACCAAACTGATGACAACTGCTGGGAAGCAAAATCTCAACGGATTGAGAAAATGCTCCCAAAAATCAGTTTTACAGCTTATTTTATACATTAGAATCAGAGGCAGCGACATAAGGAAGGTTACATGAAATCCATGTAGATTTGGGAGGCGGGAGAAAGCAAAGCTGGGAAATCTCTGAGACTGGATGGAAAGTAAAATGAGACATACTTTTACATTGGCAGGTATAGGATAATTAGTAATTAACACCTATTATAGCACATGACACTGGGAATAAGGTAACAATGAGAGGTCTGTGTTTGGGGGGTAAGCCTGAGGGGTCTGGAAAAGGGATTACTTTGCCATTTCAAAGGTATGTTGTCTTAGATGCAGAAAGACAGTAGACATGCTTACTCAAGGTCAAGACGGACTTTTGTCAAGGAAGCTACAGGCCTGCCATTAGTTAGGAATTTTTGCGCTCAGACCATCCTGTGTGGCTCTTCTTGGTGTCTGAGATGGTCAGGCTACCATGCAGGCCTCCCTTGAGCTTGTTGGGTTTAGACTATGGTCCTCTTTTGTCCACAACTCTGTGACATAAGCAAACCCAGAGTGCTGTGCGAACAGCTAGGCAGAGGCAGGCAGACTCAAGATTAGCTGGGACAGAGGGCCAATAAATTCAGAGAAGCCTTCTTGAAAGACATGGTAAAATAATTTGAAATTACAGTTTGAACTGTACGAGTCCCCTTATATGTGGATTTTTTCCAATAAATACTGTAAATATGTTTTCCTTATGATTTTATTTACCATTATAAAAATAACATTTTCTGCCCTCCCCTACCTTCCCCTTCCTTTTCTTTCCCTTCCCTTCCCTTCCCTTAGAGGAAAAAATAAATAAGAAAAAAATTAAAAATAATAAAAAGAACATTTTCTTTTCTTCAGCTTGCTTTACTATAAGAATATAGCATATGACACACGAAATACATTTTTGCGATGGTATTGGTAAAGATTTTGGTCAACAGTAGGCTATTAGTAGTTAAGTTTAGGGGGAGTCAAAATTTATACGTGGGTTTTGACTGTATAGGAGGATCAGTACCCCTGACCTCTTAGTTGCACAAGGGTCACCTGTGCTACATACAGGTACATATGCATACTTACCATTATGCAGCCAAGGCCGGTGTTGGAAGGATTAGTGCAAGAAACCTTTCTCGTGCACCCAGGGCCAGTAATCCTTTTCTCTTGCTTTGGTACCTGAAAGACAATCCCTTTATGATTTCCTGGGGGACATGCTGGGGACTGACGATAAGGAAGACTCTTGAGTTGGTTGTTGGGGTGCATGGTCTTTGCTGGCCTTCTGGGCGCCTCTGGTAGTCACATCTTCCTGGCCTAGTCGCCTCAAAGTGTGAATTCCAGTGGTGGAACTCGACTGCGGCAGACCCACTCACACAGCACTGTTCCTCCTCCTACAGGGGCCCCTGGTGTTCCTGGAACAGGCGCTCATCCAGTACGCCCTTCGCACCTTGGGAAGTCGGGGCTACACTCCCATTTACACCCCATTTTTCATGAGGAAGGAGGTCATGCAGGAGGTAGCACAGCTCAGCCAGTTTGATGAAGAACTTTATAAGGTGAGGAGCCTGGGGCAGTCGGGCGGGGGCTTCTTCGGTTGGGAAGTTTGGCTGCAAGGGTACAGAGCAGCACCAACCCCTCAGACTTCTGTGATGATGGAGAGGGTCCGTGCCTGTGCTGTGGAGCTTCCCATGATGGTGGAAATGGTCTGTGTCTGTGGCTAGTGCCACTGAGGAAATAATGTGTGTGTGTTTTAATTTTAATTTTAAAAGGTGCACATGGCCAGTGGCTACCAAGTTGGACAGTGCAGGCCTGGAGCCTGTTTGATATCTCCCCCAGAGAATCCCTACGATGATTCTAAATGAGCGTATTTGAACACGACGAGCTTAGAAAAGAAGCACGTTTACTGAGTGGTTGGACGAAAGGAAAGTACAGAAGTGGCTGATTTTACCAGCCCTTTCCACTCCCAACCCTGGCCTGGAAGCTTCCATATGGCAAAACATACTTTGCTTGGGAACATGTGGATTCTAGTTTGTGGCTCCTTGTCAACCATGGACCATCTCAGTGAGAGCCCGAGGGTTGAAATCAGGGTTCAAAAGATCATCCTAATCAACTGAACACCAAAGTGACTGCAGATTGTAACTCCTAGACTAACCCAAAAGCATCAAGAAAGCACAGACCACGTCTCCTTCCACCCAGCATTGGCAAAAAGGACTCAGCCCTTTGTAAATGCCCACAAACCTTTGTGGGTCACATTATATTGCTACCCGATTAGGTTTTATTGTACATCTGCCATACTTATCTGCCATAACTTATCATCTACAAATTCATTAGATAAGTAAAAAAATGAGAATTTTTAATCTTTTTTTAATTTCCTTTTCTTGGACCTCTATGAGGAACACCATCTGGGACTGATCCATTCCCCTTCTTGTCTTTAGTGTCCCCTGCTTGCTCCCATGCAGGGATTAATGAAACTTCTCCCTGTCCCATCACTTGTACCTTCTCTGTGGTTTCCCAAGCTGAGGTCCTCCTGCCTCGCTCTAGCAAGAGTCCCTCCTCCTTCAGGTGATCGGCAAAAGCAGTGAGAAGTCTGATGACAACACCTATGATGAGAAATACCTGATCGCCACCTCTGAGCAGCCCATTGCTGCCCTCCACCGAGACGAATGGCTGCGGCCAGAGGACTTGCCCATCAAGTATGCTGGCCTGTCCACCTGCTTCCGCCAGGAGGTGGGCTCCCATGGCCGTGACACCCGTGGCATCTTCCGTGTCCATCAGTTTGAGAAGGTACGTAGAGAGGTCAGAGTGAAGACCCTTCTGTCTGTCTATCCAGGGCAGTTAGAGAAGAGACAGGTACTGCGTCACCCCGGCCTACCCTTGCTGCCATCCTGTGCCCCTGTCCATCTCCCCTCCGTCCCCCCACCCCTTGCCTGCATCTGTGTTTCTGGGGAGCAGCCTGAGCAGCAGGGCCCAGTGGAGTGGTGACCAGCACAGACTCTGGAACCAGGCTGCCTAAATCCAAGCCAGCTCCACCACCTGCCATCTGTGCCACCCGGAACAAGTTGCTTACCTGCTTTATGCTCAGTTTCCTCCCTGTGAAAGGAGGGTAATAATAGTACCCACTTCGTTAGGCCTACTGTGAGGATTTAACTGATTACTATGGGAAGCACCTAGAATGGTACATGGCACATGTGCGGTAGGCTTTCCATGTGTTCTTACTGCGCCCAGTCCAGTGCAGCACCCTTCTCTCTTGCTGGGGGCCGCAGCCTCGCCTGGCTGCCACCGGTAAAGAACTGGTCTTCACTGCAAGAGTCTCTCCCACTTGGGTCCTTTAGTTTATTCACACCGCCCCGTTGTTATGATCTCCATCGGTCCCTCTTTGCAGATTGAACAGTTTGTCTATGCGTCGCCCCATGACAACAAGTCGTGGGAGATGTTCGAAGAGATGATTGCCACCGCAGAGGAGTTCTACCAGGCTTTGGGCATCCCGTACCACATCGTGAACATCGTCTCAGGTATCGGCCTCCCTCTCCTGCATCCCGTGAACACCACCCCCGCCGCACAAAGAAATAGCTCCAATTAGTTGCCCGCATTAATTAAAATATCACACTCTTCTCACTTGGGGGTGTTTGCTGATAAAAATATCTGGGCATGATTTCACTTCTGGGACTAGGATGTGAATTAAAGAACAGAATGGTGCATGTTTGCTAAAGGTTAGCCTTCTGAAATACCATCCCTCCTTCATGAATTCGGGGGGTTTTCCTTACAGGTTCTTTGAATCACGCTGCCAGTAAGAAGCTTGACCTGGAGGCCTGGTTTCCGGGCTCAGGAGCCTTCCGAGAGCTAGTCTCCTGTTCCAACTGCACAGACTACCAGGCTCGCCGTCTCCGGATCCGATTCGGGCAAACTAAGAAGATGATGGACAAGGTAGAGGGCCCTGGGGAGGTGGGCAGCAGGGCCTGAGGTGCAGAGGGGTTTGTCTTACTTCTCAGCCCCTGGAGTCCATTATTTCCCAGCATCAGGGAAAACCTGCGCTCGTTGATCTAGATGAAAAAGGAAACCTGAAACTGACTTGCAGTGAATCAAGACTGAGTCCTTTTAGATAGAAGCTGAGATCTAGCTAGTCATTCTCACTTTTCTGTTTTTGGCTTTGTTTGTTTAAGGTTTATTTATTTATTTTTAGAGACAGGGCAAGAAATGGAGAAAGAGATGTAGAGAAATATCCATCAGTTGCCTCTCACACGCCCCAAGCCAGGGACCTGGTCTGCAACCCAGGCATGTGCCCTGACCAGGAATCGAACCAGCGACCTTTCAGTTCCCAGACTGGTGCTCAATCCACTAAGCCGCACCAGCCAGGGCTTGGCTTTGTTTCCTGTAACTCCAAATAAAGAATAATCCCCATTTGTCTGCCCTGAATAAATTGGAGGTGATGTCTTCCCTCCTCTCACCTAAGATCTGGGTTGGGAACTTCTCTCTCTCTCTCTTTAAGATTTTATTTATTGTTTTGAGAGAGAGAGGAAGGGAGGGAGGCAAAGAGGGAGAGAAACATCAATGTGTGGTTGCCTTTCACCTGCCTCCAGCTATGGACCAGGCTGGAGACCTGGCTTGCAACCTGGTTGTGTGCCCTGGCTGGGGATCAAACCATCGACCTTTGGATTTGCAGGTGGGCACCTGCCTGCTGAGCCACCAACCAGGGCTGAAACTTCTCTCTTCAAAGCCAATTTCCAGGCCCTACTTTTCCAAGTAAGGGACTTGAAAGGGGTTAAAAGGAGTGGCCCCTGTGGTAGTGTTTTATTTTCCCCTCAAAGGGGAACTGTCCTGCCAATACTGGGACCACCACTTGTCACTCATGGAGACATGAGGAATCTTCTGGACTTCTCCAATAGGCAGTAAACACTGCATAGTTCTGGTTTAGGAAAAGCCCAGTGACGGGTTGAGCCTGTGCTTTTGTGTTGGTTCACTGCAGTGGGGGGCCAGCTGAGTGGATGCCCCTGGCACCAGTCAGACCACTAAGGTTTGAGCTGAATTGCTGTCTCCTCACAGGTGGAGTTTGTCCACATGCTCAATGCTACCATGTGCGCCACCACACGTACCATCTGCGCCATCCTGGAGAACTACCAGACAGAGACGGGTATCCTCGTGCCCGAGAAGTTAAAGGAATTCATGCCTCCAGGTAAGACCCCAGCTCAGCCTACCTTCCTCCTCTTCTCTATCTTCACACTCCTGAATCGCAGGCCCCTTTCAGCATGGACCCAATTTTCTTGTTTATGCACAGTCCCCAAAACCCTGCCTGCCCTCTGGCGCTGGGTGTTGCATGGGCAGAGCTGAGAAAGCAGCTGGTACAGGCATGATATTCGGTTGAAATGCAGCTAAAAGTCAGACCGGGGAAGGAATGTATAAGTGACCTGCGTGCATGGTGGGTGCCCTCTTGTCAAAAGGCATTGTGGCCTTCGGGCACTCACCGCAGCAGTCCATGGGCTCTGACTTTTGAGAAATGAAGGGCTCTTCCCTTCCAGGTCTTCAAGAACTGATCCCCTTTGTGAAGCCTGCACCCATTGACCAGGAGCCATCGAAGAAGCAGAAGAAGCAGCACGAGGGCAGCAAAAAGAAAGGGGCAGCAAGAGAGGTCACCCTGGAGAGCCAGCTGCAGAGCATGGAGGTCACTGATTCCTGAACATTCGTTTCTCCCTCCCAGTGCTGACAGCTGGGACCCCAGAGCCTACCCACTTGCAGGGAAGCCAGGCACCCACTCCTCACCTGCCCCGTCTGACTGCTGTGCTAAAAGGGAAATGAGCCATCTGCCATATACTGCAGTGTTCCTGTCCATGCACATGGGCCTAAGATCCAATCACTGAGGACTGATGCAACCATGTAATAAAACATCCCTGGGGGAAGACTGGGCTCTTCCACAGCTTCTCCTGGGGCACGAACCCTGTCTCTCACAGTTCTCCCTGGAACCAGACTCACTTTTGCTTTTCCTTCTAAGATTCTTCCATTTAGCAACTCAGAGAACCTTTGAAAAGGTAGGTGAAGGCAACAGCAGATTTAGTAAAGGCTCAAGGGCAAAGGGAAGACTTTGAGTCTTAGACACACAAGTTTCTAGGACAAGAGCCAGGACCCACTTTTATTAATCTGCCCCTGTTAGAAAGTAGATGAAGTAGATAAGTAGAGACCAGCTGATACAGAAAACCTCACAGCGCTTCTGTTCCCTAGGAAGGGCTCTGGAAAGGTAGGAAGCCTGTCTTGTCTCAAGGGAGATGAAACTATATTTAGTCCAAAGGAGGTCCTAGATTCAGGAGCCCCAGACAGGCCCTTCCTGGCAACTGCTTCTCTGCCCAGTCATTCTGAAATGGGAGCCCCAGTGCATGGCAGCTCATCGCTGCAACTCCAAAGGGTAGGGGCAGCCAGCAGGAAGGGGGTGATGCAATGGGGTGTTTGAACCCCTTCTCTGGAGCTCCCACTGTGGCCCAATAGCCAGCTCACCCTTGCCCTGGGGAGGGTGATGTTTAGGTTCTCTGTTTGCCTGCAGACTTTCATCTGCAATCTCCAAACACTTTTAATAACCCCCTCTTGTCAGTTGAGTGCTTCTCTCCTAGGAGCCTAAAATACTTCCTATAGATGATCTCTTTTATCTCTGTGACAGTCCCAGAAGGGAAGGTGGGGATGTGATTATACCCCTTCCTTCTGTGGAAGACAGAGTACAGGGAAGGTGAGGGGGCTGAGGCCTGGCCAGGTGGGAGCCCTGATGCTTCTATTTCCTTGGGAGGATGAGAGGAAGACACTGAACTGGCCTGTCACTTTGGAGCCTTCACATCACTCAGCTTCCTGAGTCCCTAAGCAGCAGCCTCCCCAGGTGGGCTGCTGCTTGGCACCCCAAGAAGCAGCCATGGGTTTGGTTTTCCACTGGGAACTTGGGGCTGGTCCTATTCATCTTGCTGCTGGAAAGCCTGTCAAAAGTGGGGCACCCAAAAGGGTGACCGCAGTGACTGCTATAGGCAGGCTCAGCCAGGCCACCTGGGGTAGCCTGATTCCCTCAGCTCTAAAACTGCAGGGCCAGAGGACAGAAGAGCAAGCTGCTCCCACTTGAAAGGGGCAGAAATCCGCATTCCTGTAGCCTCGGCCACTTGATCTGAAGAAAGGCAGTTTACACAGGGCACCGGAGGGTGACCCTTTGAAGAGCCCATTGGACTTTGGAGTTAGAAACTCAGATGGCCTCGAGCACCCTCATCTAGCCATACTGGCCACTGCAGCTGCCCCTCTGCTCCCCAGTCCCACCCTCTTCAGCACCTGGTGCCTGTGACCTTCCACCAGGATGGCCCAGCTCTTAGAACACTGGCTGGCTGCCTTCTCACCTGACTGGTTTTCTGGCCCTGGTTGCACCTGGAATTCCCTGCTGCTTTACACAGAGGGCCTCCTGCCCTGTGCTGTTGGCAGCCCAGCTCCATGCCAACCTTCCTGCACCTGCCTTGGGGCCAGGTCAGGGTGTGGATTGGCCTGAGAGCCTGCCTAGTGAAAAGGAATACATGGAGGCTTGGAACATAGCTGCTGTGGGGACCAAGTAGTCTGTTAGTAGAAAGTCTATCCCCAACTTCTTCCAGAACCTGGAGGAGAAAAAGCCAGTAGTTGGGAAGGGAAGGGTGACCCTGTGGCCAAGGTCCCTCCCTGCAGGCTGTATACTGGAACACAGCTGATGAGCACCTGGGCCCACACACTCCTGTACTGAGTGCTGACCCTTTGCCAGGTGCCATTAAGAGCAGGGGTTAGAAAAAGAATGGGACAGTCCTGTTTCCAAGAACTCAGAGTCATTGGGACAGGTGTGGCCTGCCTTCCTCCAGTGTGAGCAGAAGCCCCAACTTCCTCCCTCCCTGCCAGGGCGGGATGGGCTGGTGCAGGGCTGGCTGCCTGGCCTGGAAGTGGAGCCCTTGGGACCAGGCCCAGACAACCTTGACTCCACCCTGGCCGTTGCCTGCGCAACCCACAGCTGATGCCCTCAGCCCTGGCACCTTGACCAGCCCCATCTCCAGCCGCAGCTGCCCAAGTTACCTAAGTTAGCAAACAACCCCCAGGGGCTGAGTGGTGTGAGTCAGAGCCCTGGGTCCCTCACAAACCCTTGGTTCCCACACCCAGGAATTCAAGACCCAAGACGCAGGTCTGGGTGCTTCAGGCAAGAGAAGAGGCCAGGCCTCTCTGCCAAGAGATGAAGACAACCCAGGGCCGGACTTACAGAAATTTGAAATCAGGCAACTGTGTGGGGACCCTATGTGTGACCAAGGAGCCTACCTGGTGCACACCTGCGAGCACTCCTGGGCACTTCCCCTGTGACCTGGCGCGCGTTCCCTGAAGGTTTCCTGGTTTACCTAGGTCCCCAGGCAGCCTCCCTCCTCCCACCCCAGCACCCCCTGGCCGCACTCCCAGGAAGAGTCTGACAGGCAGGGCTGGGATGGGCCCTGAAGAAATGTGCTGCATGTCAGAGCATGTGCCAGGAGAGGGGCCTGCTCTGCTCCCCCACGCTCACCTCCCAGCATGGGGTTCCCCCAATGCTCCTCCCAGATACACAAAAAGGGAGGGGCGCAACCCTGCATCGCCTCTGCCTCTGACATTGCCCTTTTAAGAGCCCCCCCAGGGGGCGGGGGTGCTGCTGGCAGGTTCTTGTTGCAGAAACCCAGGACTGAGCTCCCCATCAACCTGCAGAAAATAAGGAGACCCAGACAGCAACCCTGCCAGTTCCCATACGGAGGTAGAGGATCCCAGAGAGCTCTGATCTGAGAAAGTCCTTTTTTCTGAAGGGGAATTCCTTTCACTGCTCTGATTGGTTGGCAAACAAATCTTGCATTTTGGAGAGCCTCGTGGGCAGGAGGGGGGGTGTCCCTCCATAGGCTGTCCCCACCCCCCCCAGTAAGCCTGCTGTCAGAAATGGTCTGGACAATGGTTTTCCTGGAGGTGTAAATTGCTGATAAGACAGTGTGACCCTTCAGGGAGACCAGTTGTTTTAATCTCAAAGAAAAGAAAGAATTTAGCACCCGTTTAGAATAGTGTTCAATCCTTTCCTCCTTCCATCTTCTCTGAGGAAAAGAATTTTTTTTCTACTCTCTCCCTGAGTCTCTGAGTTCCAAGTTCCTGTTCTTCAGCCAGCTCTTCTGTCACTCTTCTCCCCACTCATTCCCCTCAACAAACCAGCCTGCTCACACAGACACAGGCATGCACACACCCCACCTTAAAGCAGCCTTCCTGCCACACTGCCCCTATTGGGAAGGCTGGTCCCTTCTGGCTCCTTTCCCTCCAAGATTAACAGTGGACACTCCTAGCCTCTGCTACCTCTTGACAGGTGGAGCCCCACCAGCTCAGAGGGTAGGTGGAATGTTCCAGACAGAGGGAACAGCATGAGGGGGCAGGAAGCAGGCCTGAGTACTGGCTTGCAGAGTGCGTAAGTGTGTGGGTTGGGGTGGGTGGGCCGTGCAGGCTAGAGAAGAGGGCAGGGTAGTAGTGTAGCGCCTGCCCCTAACTGCAGGCTCCCAGGTTCCCCAGGCACGGCTTCTCCCTGCTTTCTCTGGGTGCTCTGGACCTCTGATCACAAATCCATGCCTTGGCAGGAAATCATGCTTCTTCGGCCCCAGCTCCCCACCTCTCAAGTTCACATTGCGCCTCTCCATCACCAGGATGGAAAACCAAAAAAGTCTGACCCACCCTCCTCTGGTTATTCATGTACCCATAACAAACGCCCAGGAGTCATCCAGAGCCACCCCTCCTCATTCCTAGTGGCCAGCCTCACAGTCTCACTGACTCTGTCACTCAGACCACCAGGCCAGCAGCTGTCAGCCCCACCTGGCCTGCCAGTCCCTCCCCCGTCAGGACTCCTCACCTCGCCGGCCAGTGGGCTGTGGATGCTACAGCCAGGGTCGTGCCTCCTCTGCCAGAGTGCTTCTGGTAGGTAGCTCCCTCAGCTTAGCAAACAAAACCCAGAATTCTCAGCCACAGCCCAGATCCAGCCAACTGTGGCCACAGTTCAGATGAACAGACTATTCTGCTCTGCCTTCCTGCACCCGGAGCTCTAAGCACCAGCCCACCTGGCTGACGTACACCTCTCCCTCTGTGTTTGTTCATGCTGTTCCTCTGCCTGGATGCCCTTCCTGATGCCTGTCTGTGGAATTCCTCCTTCCTCTTTGGGGGGCTCATATGCCACCTTTCCAAAGCCTTCCCTAACCCCCTTCCACCCCACGTAGAAATATTAACAAATACAACTCTACCAGGACATTAGTCTCTTTCCACATTAGACTGGCTGCTCCTTAAGGCCAGAGCTGGAGTTACATTCACATGGGTCCCTCTCACACCTCACCTCTCACCTTATTCTGATAAACTGAACAACTAAGGCTGTTGAAGGTGTTGCTTTGGGGTTTGCTGCCCATGGCTCAGCCCCAGGCTCCATCTCTTCCCCACTGGGCTCAGGAGCCAAAAAGTATCTCAGAGGAATCTTAGGTAGACCTATATTGCTGTGGAATGCTGAACTGTTTAGCCCACTGCAGCAAGCAGCCCAGGCACTGTGGGCTGAAACCATCACTGGGTTAAAGTATCCAGCGCCATCTTTTAATGAGCTTCCTAGAAAACCGATGTAACTTGGCTGGGACCACAGGCCAACGACTCCTGGCCTCTATTGGTGCTGGAAATGGAGTTCTGTGGTTACAGTGAATGAAGGCAGGGCTGTCCACATAGGAGCCTCAAGTCTCAGCTGGTCTCCTAGATGGTGGCTCCAGGAATGGAGGGACACCTGGTCACTCCTCTATGCCATCCATCCATCTGACCTATATTTACTGAGCGCCTACTATGTGTCAAGTACCATGCTAGGCGCTAGGATTTCAAGGCACACGTGTTATTCCTCCTCCTGGACCTGACTGCTTACTAGCAGGTAAAGCAGATGTTAACCAAGTAAATTAACAAATTAATATTTTATGTGATTACAAATTGCTATACCTGCCACGAAGAAGGGAACATTTAAGACTGCCAAATTCAACAACTGGAAAGAAGCCAGAATGCCTAGAACAGAGTGAAGGGGGAGGAGTAAGAAGAGGCTGGGCCCCCTCACACTGGGCTTTGTGGACCAGTGTGAGAAAGCTGGCTTGTGTTCACGGCCCAACAGAAAAGCCCCATGCGAGGTTTTTGGGAAGGGGGCAATGTGTTTGCACTGACTTTACAGTGTTACTCTCTGAAGGACACCACGAGGGCTCCTTCTGTCAGATAAACCCAGATGTGGCACATCCATCAAGAAAACTGGCCCGGACTCTGCAAACAGTTAACATCCAATATCGAACGAACGAAAGAGAGGGGGCTGGGGGTGGGGGTGGGGGAGGAGAATGAAGGTAGGGAGAGAGGGAGGGAGGAAGGAAACTAAGTAACATGTGACTAAAGGTAATGCATACATTTCTGGTTTGAAAGTAGCGGCTCTCAAAGACCTTTGAGGGGCAGTGAGGAATTTGAATCCAACCCACCAGATAGATGACACCAGGAACCCTAGTTTGTCTTTGGGGTGTGGTAGGGGTCCTTTGGGATATGGGAGAGGGTCTGATCCTGACTTTTAGGGGCTGCACGCTGAGCGGCATAGGGTTGGGTGCCTTGGCACTTCACTTTCCCTTCATTCTGCACAAGTTGTGGGAGAACTCACAGTGTCAACAGTAACTGAATCTCAGTGCTAGGCCACTGGGGATGCATCATACTATTCTGGCAATTTTTCTGAATCTTGACATTTTCCAAGATAAAAAAAAAAAAAAAAAAAAATCAGGGGAGATGTTTTCTAAATTTAAAATATGTTTATTAAAGGCGCCGGCCTGCGAACCCAAAAGTCGCAGGTTCGATTCCCCAGCCAGGGCACATAACAAGGTTGCAAACCAGGTCTCCAATCAGGTCTGTGGCTGGAGGCAGGTGAAAAGCAACCATACATGGATGTCTCTCTCCCTCTCTGCCTCTCTCCCTTCCCCTCTTTCTAAAAATAGTGAAATAAAATCTTTCAAAGAAAAAAAAAAAAAAAGCTTTCTCTTTCAGAGACCCACCATCTTTAAATATATATATATATATATATATATATATATACGTTTATTAATTTAAAAAAAAAAAAACAAAAGATGACTTTGGCTGGTGAGTGGAGACTGTTCTGGAGGGGCAGCAACCACACCAAGACTCGGAGTGCCCTCTCTGCGCCAGGCATGGAGCAGGGGGCTGAAAAAGGCAATGCCCACCCTCAAGGAGCACCCCTTCCAGCTGTAAAAATAAGTGGGGGTGGGTGGACTAGGCACACAGATCCTGCCTCTGGCTGCTGGTCCCTGGTCACCTTCCATCCCACCCTAGAGTCCCAGAGCCACAGTATCTGGGGGTCCACCTGGCTGTGCTCCCTCTTCCCCATCTCTAGGCCTCTTATGAGCCCAGGAACAAGATCAGGCACCAGGACCTCCCCCCTACTTCTCTCTCCCACCAGAGAAGCTACCCTGCTTACCCACCGAAGGTCACTGTGACCTTTCCCATTGGCAGCCACCCTCTACACCTTTTCTTCCAAGCAGGCTATTGGTTCTAGAATTTCAGCCCACAGGTCTCTACCAATGACTGGGGTCACCTGGTTCTTCCCAATGAGACCTTGTCTTCCCTATCCAGTGTACTGGCCACTATACACCCAGTGCAATTTTGGTTTCAGCCAGATGACACTCATTTTCGTTCATTCACAGTGTACTGCATGAGAAGAGCACACACCCTGCAGCCAGATTCCTAGGTTCAAATCCCAGGTCTGCCATCTACCAGCTGTGTAACCTTGAACAAGACCCTTAACCTGTAGGTTAAATGAGTTTGCTGATGAACTTCACTCACCAAGAATGCAGTTTCTGATTCTTCAAGAGGCAACCCAGCCCTGGCTGGTAGCACAGTGGATAAGGCGCCAGCCTGCCGAACTCAAAGGTCGCTGGTTCGATTCCCAGCCAGGGCACATAACCAGGTTGCAAGCCAGGTCTCCAGCCAGGTCCTGGAGGCAGGTGAAAGGCAACCATATATTGATGTCTCTCTCCCTCTCTGCCTCTCTCTGGAAAAAATAAATAAAATCTTTAAAAAAAAGAAGAAGAAGAAGAAGAAGAAGAGGCAACCCACATCCCATTTCCCCCTGGAAGCCCAGCAGGATTTCCTCCACCCTCACTGCTCTCTCTTCAGAATTCCTTTAGCCTTTTCTGTCTCTGTTGCATCTAGAGCACTTCACCCATGCTACCCCATTCACCTAAGAGCCAGGGTTATGCAAGCTGTATTGTATGTAGGCCTGAAGGACCCCCAGGGGGCAGCAAGAGGGTCTAAACCCTGTAAAAGCTGAGGGAGAGCCAGGGCTATAAACAGATCACTTCCCTTCCAGAGCCTCCACTGTTGTCAAGAGGAGCAGACTCCAGGATCTTGCTTCACCTTGGTTTTCTCCCACATAGGAGGGAGGTCTGAAAGTTCCTTAAAACTGGAAAGTTACATGAAGTAGGAGCCCCTCCCTCCAGCCAGGGTCAAGGAAGATGTCACCAGGGCAAGCTATAATTTGAGGCTCTGTGATGCAGAGAAGACCTGGAAGTTTCCTTCCTGCTTTTGAGAAGTGGAAGTAGCTGAGCAGGTGAGAGTGGACTGGGAAAGTGGCTCTGTCCTGTGCCCCTGGGGACAGGGTGGGGAGAGGATTAAGAACTATTTGCCAAGCGTGCTGGGAGATGAAGGGAGAGGTTCCTTGCATACTCCAACCTGTCTGCCTTGAGGCAGGAAGGTCACTCACCTGGAGGGGCCTTTCCTGCCCGGTGCCTTCCTTACAAGGCACCTCCTGCCATGGAGGCTCCAGAACAAGGTTGCAGGATCCAGAGCCAAGGCTGCTGCTCTCCCACACAGAAGCTCATTTTGGTGAAAAGGAGAGAGATGAACAGAGAGCTGCAGTTTCCTGTGTCGGCTTTAGCCTTCAGTAGAAATGAGAGTCTCGTTACCCAACCCTGATTCAAAGGATAATTAACAGATGGTATAATTTCTGAGCATTCACCAACCACATGGCTATTAGGTGAAGAGCAAAATGCCCACGCAGCCCCTAGGTCCTCCCAAACTACCAAGTCAAAGAAAGTCCAGAAAGGAAAAGCCACCACTCCATCTCTGGAGCTGCTCTTGGGCATTGACTAAGAAGAAAGCTCATCTTGGTTAAAGGGGAAAGCAGTTCCCTGAGCCATGGGACCTCCTCCCACTTTCTTCTTGTCCATCACCATTACCAGGAATGTAGTCAAACCCTAATCCCCTCTTGCTGTCTTTAAGGCCTTTTCTTTCCCCCTGGAAGAAAGAAAGAAAGCTGATTTCTCATTCTCGGCATCACTGTGTGGTCACACATAAGTCCTTTGGCCCTGGAGGCCCCAGTGAGGGGATTCGTACATAGCTCCTCTGTTGTGACCCACAGAAGGTGATCATGCTGTGACCAGAGCACAGTGTGGGAAGGGAGTTTCTGGTTCCACACTTTTTACATTGGACTTCTCAGGGCCCTCAGACTCCACAGGACGTCCCAGGAATCTCTTGGTCTGGGGAGCAGTGGGGATGGGGCAAGTTTCTTTTCCCCTCCTCTTGCAGTGACTCTGCAACACCTACCTTTATCTGTTTTATATTCGGGGCTTCAACTTCATATGTTTTTTAGCTGGGGGGGGGGGGGTTCTACTGCTAAATGCACTTTGTAAACCATTAACCTTATATCCAAACCCATCATTTTACAAAAGGGAAATTCAGGCCCAGAAATTTGACTGTGGTTACACAGCTAGGGGCCTGGCCTCCTCCTCAAGCCAGCCCCTCCGACAACCAGGCCCCTTGCTGCTCATCCAGTTGGCCCTACAGTCCCTGGAAGGGGCTCCTAGTTGGGGTGTGAGAGAGGAGATCCCCCTCTGGAGCACCCCTGCCGGCTCTTCTTCATGGTCAGCTTCCATGCCAGGACCTCCCCCTGGAACTCCCGCACCCTAGCCCAGGGGCCTGCACTCGGAGAGACCCTGGGCAGAGCTGTTTGCTGGTCACCAAGCTGTGGGGAGAAGGAGGGCAATGACAGCTGGATATGGATGGGGAGGGAAAAAGGGGCAAGAGGTCATCTCTCCAGACAGAAGGCCCTGTTGGGCAGTGAAAAGCCCTGGTCTAGGATCCAGAAAGACAATGTTAAGGCTTGGCTCCGCCTCTAGCCTGCCTTGTGACCCTCTAGGAGTTCCCCTTCTCTGGGCCTCAGAACTGGCAATATTAGCATGTTTCCACCAGCTGGCTTCTGCCTCACCCTCCCCGCTCACCTGCCCCTGAACGACCCAAGTGGTGTCGGGCTGATACTGGAGTTATTTTGCCCAGAAGTGGGACCCCAAGGAGCAGCCTGGTTAGACCACAACTTGATGAAGGGAAAGGTTCAGGACCACACCCTGCATTCCCAGGGAGGTGGGGTGTTAAGGAAGGCCATTTTAGCTCAGCCTGACCCCAGGCGTGTGGAAGAGGACAGCAAAGGAGGGTTCTTATCAGCAACCAGCGACAGCCAGAAGTTATAGGTGGTGTGGGGTAGGCACTTTATCTTCTGAGAGCCCCCCAACATGTTTTTGAAAACCTATAAGCATACTAAGGGTATGGCCAGTATCCTTGTCTTTCGCTGTCTGGCTTCTGATTGTTGACGTTCGTTTCTTTCTAGGAGGTGGTAGGGGTCTGGCATTGGGATTCTGGACAGCAAGAATCCTAGACTAGATAGAGAGCATCCGTGCGGAGGAGGGCGCTGGGTGGGGCCCACCTCCTTCGGTGCGGCTGGCGTCGCCACTTTAAGACGGCGGCGGCGCGAGCAGGTCTATGGTAATGAGCCGCTGCCGCTGCCGCGGCTCTGCAGAGCTCGCCGGCCCGCCCGGGAGGCGGGGGAGCGTGGGGCTGGGCCCGGGGCCGCGGCGACAGCAGCAGCCGCGGCGGGGACGCGAGGCGCGAGCGGGCAGCGCGGGGCCGTCCGGGACGGCTGGGTCCGGGTGTGCAGCTTCGCGGGCTCAGGTGGGCGATCCGGCCGGGGCGGAAGGGGCACCTCGGGGATCGGGAGGCCGGCAGGGCCTGGGGCGCGCGGAGCTCGCGGGCGCAGGTGGCGAGAGCCGGGCTCGCAAGTGGAGGCGCGGCGCCAGCCCGCGGTGGTCGAGGTGACCCGGCGCGGGCCCGGCTCGGGGAACGGTGGGAGCCCGGGCGCATCGGGGGACGCAGCTCCGGCTCCGCCGAGGCATCCAGCCGCAGGCCCCCCGCGGGACGCACGAGTGGCCCCTGGGGACCAGAGCCCCGGCCCGGGAAGGGCATGAGGCGCGGCGGGGCCGGCAGGAGCCGGAGGAGGAGCCGCCGCCGCCGTTGACCGGGCCCACCCGGAGCAGGGAGAAATGCGGAGCCGGGTGGCCCGCACCCTCCTTTCCACGCCGCTGCCGCCGCCGCCGCTGCTGCTGCTGCTGCTGTTGCTGCCGCTGCCGTCACTCCTGGGAGACCAACTGGGGCCCTGTCGTTCCCTGGGGACTGGAGGACGCAGCTCCTCCGGGGCCTGCGCCCCAGTAGGCTGGCTCTGTCCGGCCTCAGCCTCGAACCTCTGGCTTTACACTAGCCGCTGCAGGGATGAGGGGACCGAGCTGACTGGCCATCTGGTGCCACACCACTATGGTCTGAGAGTCTGGTGCCCAGAATCTGGGGCCCACATCCCCCTGCCACCAGCCCCAGAAGGCTGCCCCTGGAGCTGTCGCCTCCTGGGCGTTGGAGGCCACCTTTCACCACAGGGCAAGCTCACCCTGCCCCACGAGCACCCATGCTTGAAGGCCCCACAGCTGAGATGCCAGTCCTGCAAGCTGGTGCAGACCCCAGGGCTCAGGGCAGAGGAGAGATCGGCAGAAGAATCCATGGGCAGGCGCCAGAAAAGGAATGTGAATACAGCTCCCCAGTTCCAGCCCCCCAGCTACCAGGCCACAGTGCCTGAAAACCAGCCAGCAGGGACCCCTGTGGCATCTCTGAGGGCCATCGACCCAGATGAGGGGGAGGCAGGTCGGCTTGAGTACACCATGGACGCCCTCTTTGATAGCCGGTCCAACCATTTCTTCTCCCTGGACCCAATCACGGGTGCTGTGACCACAGCTGAGGAGCTGGATCGGGAGACCAAGAGTACCCACGTGTTCAGGGTCACAGCGCAGGATCATGGCATGCCCCGACGCAGCGCCCTGGCCACACTCACCATCTTGGTGACGGACACCAATGACCACGACCCTGTTTTCGAGCAGCAGGAATACAAGGAGAGCCTCAGGGAGAACTTGGAGGTAGGCTACGAGGTGCTCACTGTCAGAGCCACCGATGGTGATGCCCCTCCCAATGCCAATATTCTGTATCGTCTGCTGGAGGGGCCTGGGGGCAGCCCCTCCGAAGTCTTTGAGATTGACCCTCGTTCTGGGGTGATCCGAACCCGTGGCCCGGTCGATAGGGAAGAGGTGGAATCCTACCAGTTGACCGTGGAGGCAAGTGACCAGGGCCAGGATCCCGGTCCACGGAGCGCCACAGCTGCTGTTTTCCTGTCTGTGGAGGATGACAATGATAATGCCCCCCAGTTCAGTGAGAAGCGCTACGTGGTCCAGGTGCGGGAGGATGTGACCCCTGGGGCCCCAGTACTCAGAGTCACAGCCTCAGATCGAGACAAGGGCAGCAATGCCCTGGTGCATTACAGCATCATGAGTGGCAATGCGCGGGGACAGTTTTACCTGGATGCCCAGACTGGAGCTCTGGATGTGGTAAGCCCTCTGGACTATGAGACAACTAAGGAGTACACCTTACGGATTCGGGCACAGGATGGTGGCCGTCCCCCACTCTCCAACGTCTCTGGCCTGGTAACGGTGCAAGTCCTGGATATCAACGACAATGCTCCCATCTTCGTCAGCACCCCCTTTCAGGCTACTGTTCTAGAGAGTGTCCCTTTAGGCTATCTGGTTCTCCACGTCCAGGCCATTGACGCTGACGCTAGCGACAATGCCCGCCTGGAATACCGCCTCGCTGGAGTAGGGCATGACTTCCCCTTCACTATTAACAATGGCACGGGTTGGATTTCAGTGGCTGCTGAACTGGACCGTGAGGAAGTTGATTTCTACAGCTTTGGGGTGGAAGCCCGAGACCATGGCACCCCTGCGCTCACTGCCTCAGCCAGCGTTAGCGTGACAGTCCTGGATGTTAACGACAACAACCCAACCTTTACTCAACCAGAGTATACGGTGCGGCTCAACGAGGATGCAGCTGTGGGCACCAGTGTGGTGACCGTGTCGGCCGTGGACCGCGATGCCCACAGTGTCATCACCTACCAGATCACCAGCGGCAACACCCGGAACCGCTTCTCTATCACCAGCCAGAGTGGTGGTGGGTTGGTGTCCCTCGCGTTGCCACTGGACTACAAACTTGAACGGCAGTACGTGCTGGCTGTCACTGCCTCCGATGGCACACGACAGGACACCGCCCAGGTGATGGTGAACGTCACAGATGCCAACACCCATCGTCCCGTCTTTCAGAGCTCCCACTACACTGTGAACGTTAATGAGGACCGGCCAGCAGGCACCACGGTGGTGCTGATCAGTGCCACGGACGAGGACACAGGTGAGAATGCCCGCATCACCTACTTTATGGAGGACAGCATCCCCCAGTTCCGCATTGATGCAGACACGGGGGCTGTCACGACCCAGGCAGAGCTGGACTATGAGGATCAGGTGTCCTACACCCTGGCCATCACCGCCCGGGACAACGGCATTCCCCAGAAGTCTGACACCACCTACCTGGAGATCCTGGTGAATGATGTGAATGACAACGCCCCTCAGTTCCTACGGGACTCCTACCAGGGCAGCATCTATGAGGACGTGCCCCCTTTCACCAGTGTCCTGCAGATCTCAGCCACCGACCGAGACTCCGGCCTTAACGGTAGGGTCTTCTACACCTTTCAAGGGGGAAATGATGGAGACGGTGACTTTATCGTAGAGTCCACGTCGGGCATTGTTCGGACACTTCGAAGGCTGGATCGTGAGAACGTGGCCCAGTACATCTTGCGGGCATACGCGGTGGACAAGGGGATGCCTCCAGCCCGCACGCCCATGGAAGTGACAGTCGCTGTGCTGGACGTGAATGACAATCCACCTGTCTTTGAGCAGGATGAGTTTGATGTATTTGTGGAAGAAAACAGCCCCATTGGGTTGGCCGTGGCCCGGGTCACAGCCTCGGACCCTGATGAAGGCACTAATGCCCAGATCATGTACCAGATTGTAGAGGGCAACATCCCTGAGGTCTTCCAGCTAGACATCTTCTCTGGGGAACTAACCGCTCTGGTGGACTTGGACTACGAGGACCGACCTGAGTACATCCTGGTCATCCAGGCCACATCGGCTCCCCTAGTGAGCCGGGCCACGGTGCACGTCCGCCTGCTTGACCGAAATGACAACCCACCAGTGCTGGGCAACTTTGAGATCCTTTTCAACAACTATGTCACCAATCGCTCCAGCAGCTTCCCCGGGGGCACCATTGGCCGTGTGCCTGCCCACGATCCTGACATCTCAGACAGCCTAACTTACAGCTTTGAGCGGGGAAATGAACTCAGCCTGGTCTTGCTCAATGCCTCCACCGGCGAGTTAAGATTGAGCCGGGCCCTGGACAACAACCGGCCTCTGGAGGCCATCATGAGCGTGCTGGTGTCAGGTAAGGAAAGGCCCAAGGGGTGCTAGGGTGAGTGTGGGCCTGGGTGGCTGGCCAAGGAGGAGCTGTTCTTGCCTGGCGCCTGGCAAAGAGGTTGAGGGGCAGAAAGGAGCCCCCAGAGTCCTGGCAACTAGTGCAGGCTGCAGCAGCGCCCAGGCTGACTGGGCGGCTTCGGTTGGCTGCCGCCTGCCTACCAGCCTGTGACGTGCTGGAGGAAGTCCCGAGAGGCTGCCCTGGCTTTGGCTGCCAAGAAATGTGAAAAAAGGCGCGAGGATGACTGGGGGGCCCGGAGAGCTGGGGGAGGGGATCAGAGGCCAGTCGGCCCCTTCAGCACCCTTCACTTGGGCAAGATACTCTTGTGCTCTCATACAGAACTGAGGGTTCTGGGGGCACAGGGTTACCATCATGGGGTCAGGACCCTGCTGCTGGGCCTCTTTGGGCCCCTTCTGGCCAGCTGAGGGGGACTTTGTCTCAGGCATTCTCTTCCCTCCAGGCAGATAGAGCCTGGCCTGGCTCCCCCTTCAGAGCTCCCACCGGAAGTGAGGCCAGAGCTCATTGTCTCTGTCCAAACAGACTCCACTGTCAGAGGCCCTGGTTCGGTCCAGCTTGGGGGAGGGGCTTCAGTAAAGCCAGGGCCAGGCTGAGACCTCCTGGGCCCCCTTGCCACCCATGGGCTGCTGCTCTTAGGATACCAGGCCTTCCCTGCTGGCTGTCACCAACCTGGGCTCAGGGAATGGGGTGTGGAGACCAGGATGAGCCAGGGGACTGATGGCCTCCGAGGGCAGAGGCCTCTGATCTGGCGGAGAGAACAGAGTCCTGGGGCGTGGGAGCCTGGCCGGGACCCAGACAGGGCATTCCTGCTGCCTGGCCAAGCGCTCAGCCTGTAGATTCCCTGGACAGAAGGTAGGGGGAGGAGAGCTGGGGTGGGGGCAGCCTTGTGTCTTTTCCTTTGGCTATGGGGAGTGAGCACCATCGGCAAGGAGGGGCCAGCCCCTGGATGCTGAGCTCCTTCCCCACGCCTGGGAACAACTGAGGTCCCTTGTTAGCTGCAGACTAGAGATGGATGGGTCACCAACCCCCACTCCACACATATCAGGGAATCTGGGCCTGAAGGGAAGAAGAGGCAGGAGGGTGTTGTGGGGCATGGCTTCAGCCTCCCCCTAAATCATAATCCTTCCTGGACAGACACTGCTCCTGCCCACTCCTCTGGCGGCCATGGGAGTCAGGTTGTGGGAGCTTTCAGAGGTCCTGGACAAGGTTCTGTGCCTTTGAAGCTTCAGCTTCCCTTCCAGGAGGAGGAAGTGGGAAGCTGGAGTTCCTATATCCTGAGTCCTTTTCTGCGTTGGGAGGCCAGGTCATGGGAAAGACAGCTTCTCCCTCTTGTCCTTGCCCCAGCCCACCCTAGGTAACTGTGGCAGGACCCTGAAGGATGGGGACAGAGAAGGCCCCACCCAGCCTTCAGGGTCCTATCAAGGCTGAGCCCCAGGCTTCAGCCCGCTTGAGATAGAGGAGATGAAAGGCTTCCTGGCCTCCAGCCTTAGCCCCACCCTCTCCGCTCAGCCCTGACCCTTGGAGGCAGTCACCAAGGCAACTCCAAAGTTCATGGAGGCTGGGGTGAGGGGGAATTGACCCCCGCTGCCCCTTTGTTTTCCTTCTCTTATTCTTTGACTCTTCTTTCTTTCCCAGCCCTGCTCATGGGGGCCCTTCTGCTCTGTCCCTTCCCAGCACCCTCTCCCCATCTCCTGTGTGTCTCTCCCCCTTTCCTACTTTCTCTGTTGCTGGCTCGTTTCCTGGACCTTTGTCTTTCCCTGTTGGTCTCCATGTTTCTGCCTCTCTGGTTTCCCTTCTCTTGTGCCCACGGGCTGCAGCTGCCCCAGCCTAGGCTGATGGCTGTCCTGAGCCTGAATTCTCCCCGCCTCTTTATTGCTTTGCTCAGATGCACAGGAGCTCCTGCCCACGGCCTGTTCAGCCCCTAGTGTGGCAAGGCCTCCAGGCCTGCCGCCTCCACTGGCGCATCTGCCAGGGGAAAACAGACTTGGAGTCTGATTCTGCCCCAGTCCGAGACCTGGCACTTGTCCGGGCATGGCTGGCTGGGCTCTGGGATCAGGTAGTGTTTCCTGGGGTCAGAGGCCACCGCAGCTGCTTTGTGTCCAGGAGGATGGATCAGGCAATGCATTCCTCACCCTCGTTCCCACCACTGCCTTTGCACCTGAGGGGTAACCCAGGTCAAGGCAGGGGAGAGGAACAAAAAGGAAGGAGAGAGCAGTAGGTTAACTGCTAGGAACAGGGGACAAAAGCAGAGGGGGCAGGTGGCCACAGATGGTGGACCAGATGGGAAGCAACAGTGGGCGAGGGACACAGGCAATGTCTGGAATGGTGAAGGGGGGATGTAGGGAGGAGTGCTTGTTCCCAGGGCTGAGTGGTGGTGAGGTTTCTCTTGCTCCTTGGCCTTGACTGTCCCTTTCCCTCCCTTTCCTAATCAGTTAGGCGCACTCTGTGTAGACTGTTTCTAGCTGAAGTGTGTATACCCTCAAGGAATCATCAGGTACACCAGAGCCCTGTGCCAGCTATGCCAGCTCCCTTACCTGAGTACAGGGGATCTGAAAAAGGAAGCAAACGAAAACCAAAGGTCATAGATTTGGGCAGGCTTCCCAGAGTAGGTGAGGTTAGGCGCCTGTGTAGGCCAGGTAGGAAGGAGCAGACTGAGACAAGAATGGAAGGAGGAGAAGGGGATGATGACAAGCAGGCTGGAAGTGAGAGCTGGCAGACCTCAACATTTCAAGTCTGGAGGCAGGAAAGCAGGTGGGCATCGGGCCAAGGACCTGGCTGAGACGGCCTTCCCACCTTCAACTGAGCCACCCAGTATAGTGAGTCACCTCAAGTGGGCACGACAGAGAAGCAGTCTATTCGTAGACCCCTCCTCTATTCTCACCCATCCCCAGAAATGCCGTCTTCTTCCCCATTCCTGCTAGGGTGTCCTTTGTAATATCTACTCAGGGCCCCTCCTGCTGTGGCTTAAAGACTGTTTCTTCACCATGGAGACTGAAGAGATCCTCATCAACATTTGAGTATTTACCCCACACCCACTATGTGCAGGATGCTGTCAACAAAAATATGAATATTCCTTGTAGCCTGTCAAGCCATTTCCCTTCCTCCTGGCCTCCAGCTTTCGTTTTTGAGCTAAATGAAACTCAACCTCATGTGCATCAGCTATGCATGGCACAGTGGGCTTAGGGTGTGTGGGGAATGAGAGAGTGGAGTGTGTGAGCACTTAGCCATTTGTAAGTGAATGTGTGGCCAGCATCCTGCAGTAATGCCGGGAGCCAAGTGGGATGAGTAGCTAGCGGCCCTCTGGCCAGAGAAGACTTGAGCCCAGTGAGGCTCTGTCTAGATTCTCAGCTGCCCAGGCCTTTCCATCTGTGCTCCTCCCAAGCTCCCCACAGCTTCTGAGCACTGGGTTATACTGCCACTGGGCAGGTGGCTCTGCTGGATTTCCTGGGGTGAAGTCCCCCTAGGCTACCCTTGAAAACCTAGAAAGTTGGGCGGGAAGAATGCTTTGTGTGGGGCGTTGCCATGGGGATAGTGGCCTGCGCTCAAGCAGCCATGGGGCTCAGTGGGAGGAGGACCAGGTGGTCCACTGACCCAGTTCATCCCCCACTCTCTGCTGTGGTAGAGGAGGAGGGAGCCCAGCCAGGGTCAGGGTTATGATAGTGTTGAGAGATAGAGGCTGAGGGGGCATGAGGATTATGTTTGTGGCTCTCTCATGGTGCTTTGATCCTGTAGAGAGGTAAGAAAAAGGCGAAATAGGGTTCTCATGCAGGGAAGCCCTGAGTCTAGTTAGTGTAAGGGAGCAGTATCCATGGCTTGGGCAGGGATAGATGCATAAATATTAAAAGATGTGCCATGCTTTACACAAGAGGGTTTGAAGAAAGTACGCAAAGAGAACTTAGGAACATTGACTCCCCTAGGTATCTGTGGGGGCTGATCCTCAAGGAGTGACTAGCCTACAGGTGACATACCCAAGGGGCCCCTGAGCAACGGGAGGGTGTGCGGCTGGATTTCAGCCCCATTCACTCTCTCTTCTTGGTGCTGCTGCCCAGGACCAGGTATGTGGTGTGGCACCCCAGTCTTAGACCAGGTTGTGACCCATGTCGCCCCTCTGCAGATGGCGTGCACAGTGTGACGGCCCAGTGCGCCCTGCGCGTCACCATCATCACGGATGAGATGCTCACACACAGCATCACGCTGCGCCTGGAGGACATGTCGCCGGAGCGCTTCTTGTCGCCACTGCTGGGCCTCTTCATCCAGGCTGTGGCGGCCACCCTGGCCACGCCCCCGGACCACGTGGTGGTCTTCAACGTGCAGCGGGACACGGATGCCCCAGGCGGCCACATTCTCAACGTGAGCCTGTCTGTGGGCCAGCCGCCGGGGCCGGGGGGCGGGCCACCCTTCCTGCCCTCGGAGGACCTGCAGGAGCGCCTGTACCTCAACCGCAGCCTGCTGACGGCCATCTCGGCGCAGCGCGTGCTGCCCTTCGACGACAACATCTGCCTGCGCGAGCCCTGCGAGAACTACATGCGCTGCGTGTCGGTGCTGCGCTTCGACTCCTCCGCGCCCTTCATCGCGTCCTCGTCCGTGCTCTTCCGGCCCATCCACCCGGTAGGGGGGCTGCGCTGCCGCTGCCCGCCCGGCTTCACGGGCGACTACTGCGAGACCGAGGTGGACCTCTGCTACTCGCGGCCCTGCGGAGCCCACGGGCGCTGCCGCAGCCGCGAGGGCGGCTACACCTGCCTCTGCCGCGACGGCTACACGGGTGAGCCGAGAGGGGGGTTGTTGCGGCCTTCCCTTCCAGAGTAAGGTACAGGTTACCCACTTGCTCGTCTACACCAACCTACTGAAGAAGGCGGAGAGGGGAGTCCTCCTTCTCCACTTCCTGCCCCTGAACCCTGCGCCGTGGAGCTGAGGTCAGCACTAGCTCTAGAGCCAACCTGTTTGCATCTGTATCCCAGCTTTGCCACTAGTAGCTGTGTGTCCTTGAACAAGTTACTGAACCTCTCTGTGCCTCCGTATTTTAAAGTGGAAATGATCGATCTGCTTGCATCATACAGTGGTGGCCAGGATTAATTTAATTAATTTACTGCATAGGTGGAGCTGGCCTGTGGAAAATGTTGGCTGTGATTTAAGGGAATGTTGAGATCAGGTGACTTGCTCCAGTTCTCACCTTGAAGCTTGATGAGAGATGAGGCTGGGCTTCTACTTTGCTCTCCCTCCCCACGCTGGGTGGGTTACCTGTCTGAGCTGCAGTGCTTTTCTTCCCAGGCATTGAGGGGAAGTCACGAAGAGCTGGGGACACCAGAGGGACTCAGGTGTGGGGATAGGGGAGTTTCAGAAGATCATTGCATCTGTGCAACCCTGAGCAGAATAGTCCTAACCTGTCCAAGTACGGAAAAGACAGTACTGACCAGGAGGCGCCCCTGTTGGCCTGTGACCCAGTCACTGCCTCTGCCTTGTGCTCCTGAACTCGCACTGCAGGCTCACATTTCTCCTCTGACACCCCTTTGCCCTCTGCCTCACGGCCCCCCCTTCCCAATGCCTTAGGCCTCACTACCTCTCCTCCAGAGCCAAGCCCAGGACTCAGCCAGCAGTGGTAGGCAGCCATCACTGCCCCCCTTGCTGCATCTTCCTGCCCAGAACTTCCCAGACTTGACTCCTCACAACTGCTGCTGTGGGTGGTGGGGGAGAAGGGAGGGGTGGGCTTGGGGGAGGGGAGTGGAGTCTTTGTCCAGGAGGATGACAAGGGGGGGCTTAGAGTAGGCGAACAACAGTTTCCATGGAAACAAGAGCCAGTCACTAGGCACAGGAGCTGGGAACCTATCTCTAGAATCTGGGAATAGGGAAAGAGAAAGGGGTGGATTTTCCTGTTGGAATGTTCAGCTCCTTCACTGAATCCTGGTCTGCTCCCAGCACCCAGTTCCAAACCTCGCTTCTCCCAAGTGCACAGCGGTCCTCAGTCTGGATCTGAGGGCTCAGGGTGGAATTTTCCTGTGCCATTCTTGGGGAGTCCCCACCTCTCCCCACAATACACACCTCCCATAACTGACAAATCCAAATGGAAGCCTGGTCTCATCCCCAGGGAGGGTAACTGATCTTGGCACCTGACAGGGACAAAAGCACCAGTGGGAAGGAGGGTGGAAGGGGGGTTGGCACCAGACTTCATGCTGACCTACAGGCCCTTCCTTTCATGCACATTCACCCCTGCAGGGACCAGAACACCCCCAAGCTTGCTTGCTACCAAAGGCTGCTGGCATCTGGGCTTGATGGTCAGGGACCTCGCAGGTCTATGCTCCTGAGGCCCAAAGGCGTGAATGGGAGGGACTGGGAGCTTCAGGGAACTTGCTGCTGAGTGGTATGTGGGATTGTGCTAAGAGTGGCCCAGTGGGCCGGTTACAGCTCCAGGAAAGGCTGGCGTTCTTCAGAGGAGATGGAGGAAGAAGGGGGAGAGTTTGAGAGCATTGCGGGGTCACAGGAAGACATGAGAGGTATCGCTTGTTGGGGACGAGTCGCGGTCCTCCGCCTCCTCTAAGGGACTTGGTCCTTACCGTGCCTTCGTTCTCATGCAGGGGAGCACTGCGAGGTGAGTGCCCGCTCAGGCCGCTGCAGCCTGGGAGTCTGCAAGAATGGGGGCACCTGCGTCAACCTGCTGGTGGGTGGCTTCAAGTGCAACTGCCCATCCGGAGACTTCGAGAAGCCCTACTGCCAGGTGACCACACGCAGCTTCCCCGCCCGCTCCTTCATCACCTTCCGTGGCCTGCGCCAGCGCTTCCACTTCAGCTTGGCCCTCTCGTGAGTGTCTGGCCTGGGGGTGAGGGGCATGGTGGGAGCCTGGGTGCCTCCTGTTCTGCAGACAGGGTGAGCAGGCAGGCAGCAGAAGTGCTCGGAGCAGGTTGTTGGCGGAAGCAGGTCTGTGCACTTGGAGTTGCTGGTGCACTTCTCCAGCAGACTTTCCTCACCCACCAGGGTCCATCTGTCACTCCTTCCATCAGCCCTTGAGGGTAGGGAGCTAGGATGCCAGGGTTCTGGTTCTGGTTTGGGCTCATTTTTCATGTTCTAGCCCCATGGCCCGTGGCCCATGGCTTTGGTAAGGCATTAGCCCTCTGGGTGGTACTGAGCAGGATCCAAGGCTAGTTGGCTGGCTGGGTGCTGACATCCCAGTGGGTGCACCATTCTCCACTCCGATCCCCAACTCCCACCCAGGTTTGCCACCAAGGAGCGTGACGGTCTGCTGCTGTACAATGGGCGCTTCAATGAGAAGCATGACTTTGTGGCCCTCGAGGTGATCCAGGAGCAGGTCCAGCTCACCTTCTCTGCAGGTGAGCTGGTTGACCTATGCCCTCGCCCATCTCCCAGAGGCCCCACACCTCTCTGCCCCGACCTTTAAGTCACACAATCTCCCGGGGCCAAGCATGAGCACCCATTCCTCCTGTCCCAGCTCATCTGGGTCCTTTCCCTAGGGGAATCAACTACCACCGTGTCCCCATTTGTGCCTGGAGGGGTCAGTGATGGCCAGTGGCACACGGTACAACTGAAGTACTACAATAAGGTGGGTGTGGAAGGGGGTCATGAAGTTGGAGGGGGTCTGTCCTTGGCTCAGGTGCTCCCCCAGACCTAGGTGGCACTGCCTCTGGGATGAGGGGTGTCATGCACTTTTGGCTAAAAGAGAGGGAGGGGGTGAACATTTGTCACCTTGCTGGGGTATTTGCATTCCAGTGAATAGTGCTAGATGCTCCATGTTCCCTTAGGCAGGCCACATGCAAATGAACATGGACTTAAGCTCCTAAGTTATGTGAGCACACGTGGGTACAAAAAGGGAAGGGACATTAGTGTGCGCTGGGTCTTTGTCCCTGGCCCATGAACCTAGTGGGCTCCTTGCCCACTGTTTCCCTTCTCTGCCCTTCCCTGTCCACAGCCCCTGTTGGGCCAGACAGGGCTCCCCCAGGGCCCATCTGAGCAGAAGGTGGCCGTAGTGAGTGTGGATGGCTGTGACACAGGGGTGGCCCTGCGTTTCGGAGCTGTGCTGGGCAATTACTCCTGCGCTGCCCAGGGCACCCAGGGTGGCAGCAAGAAGTAAGCAGGGGAGAGGGCCGGGGACCAGGGTGAGGTGAGGGGTTGGGTAGGGAGGGACAGTCAGGAGGGGAACCCTGAAATGGGAACCAATTCAGATTAGGGCCTGTGCTCACCTTGCTTCCCCACCTTCTGGGTGGGAGCAGGCAAGATTAGAGGATCGGAGCAGGGCCTGTGGATTGGTCTGGGGAGGGGGTGGGTATGAGATGGGAGCAGCTTCAGGTTGGGGGTATCTCCCTTCCCCCTGGTGCTGCTCTGCAGGGCCCCTTGGACTCTGGGGCTGCTCCTCTCTCTGGCCCAGTGGTGGGCTGTGGGGAGAAGGAAGAGGCACAAACTGCCCATTCCGCCTCATGTCACCACCATTGTCGCTGCCCCAGGTCTCTGGATCTAACAGGGCCCCTGCTGCTGGGTGGGGTGCCTGATCTGCCCGAGAGCTTCCCTGTCCGGACACGGCACTTCGTGGGCTGCATGAGGAACCTGCAAGTGGACAGCCGGCACGTGGACATGGCTGACTTCATCGCCAACAATGGCACCACACCTGGTACGAGAGCCTGGGGTGGGACAAGTCCAGGAGCCTCATGCACAGAGAAGGGGCTTTACCTGATATGGGGACACCCGCACTCAGAGCCTCAAAGCCCCTCCAGCTGTTGCCACAGAACAACCGCTTGAGCCCCCTTCTTTCCATCCTAGGCTGCCCTGCCAAGAAGAACGTGTGCGACAGCAACACTTGCCACAATGGGGGCACCTGTGTGAACCAGTGGGATTCGTTCAGCTGCGAGTGTCCTCTGGGCTTCGGGGGCAAGAGCTGTGCCCAGGGTAGGAGGAGGGGCCGGGACCCGGGAGCTGTCAGCAGTGCTGGGAACCCTGGCAAGGGCAGGCACTTGGGCAGGGCCCAGCCTAGCTGGGCTGTGGGTGGAAAAGCGTGTCTGGGCAGAGCTTGGAGAGGGTAGCACAGGAGACAAAGGGCCCAGTGATAGACAGGCCTAGGCACAGTGTGGGGTGGGCCTAGGGCAGGTAAATGCTCCGGAGGGTGGGGCTGACGAGGGAGGGGCACTAGGAGAGGCAGTGCCCTGCCTCCCATGGAGCTGCCACGGAGCATCATACCTCCTGAGGCACTTGGCTGCTCCGCCCCTCAGTCTGCCTTTATCCACCTCCCCAGAAATGGCCAACCCGCAGCGCTTCCTGGGCCGCAGCCTGGTGGCCTGGCACGGCCTCTCGCTGCCCATCTCCCAGCCCTGGCACCTCAGCCTCATGTTTCGCACACGCCAGGCTGACGGTGTCCTGCTGCAGGCGGTCACCAGGGGGCGAAGCACCATCACCTTGCAGGTGACGCACAGTGGGGAAGGGGCTGGCGGGCATTGGCTGGGGCTGCTGGTCAGCGACTGCGGGGCAGAGTCCTTCCTGGAAATGAAAAGGCCGCTGCATCAGATTGGTGGGTCACTGCTGCCATCTAGGGGCCCAAAGGAAATGACACCTTGTCCTCTGGCCTTAATGGGGCAGCAAGATGGGTTTGATGGTTCCGAAAGGGGGACTGTGGGCAGGACCCCTTAAAGTGGTCTGGTGACCCTGCCTTCTTCCCTTCCGGTGCCAGCTGCGGGAAGGCCACATAGTGCTGAGTGTGGAGGGCACCGGGCTCCAGGCCTCGTCTCTCCGCCTGGAGCCAGGCCGGGCCAATGACGGCGACTGGCACCATGCGCAGCTGGCACTCGGAGCCAGCGGGGGCCCTGGCCATGCCATCCTGTCCTTCGACTATGGGCAACAGCGGGCAGAGGGAAACCTGGGCCCCCGGCTGCATGGACTGCACCTGAGTAACATTACGGTGGGAGGAGTGCCTGGGCCAGGCGGCGGTGTGGCCCGTGGCTTTCGGGGCTGTTTGCAGGTGAGTGTCCTCCCCAGCCTTCCCAGCCCCACCACACCTGGAGGCCTGATCCACAGAGGGCCAGCGCTCCCCATGTCTCTTTCAGGGTGTTCGGGTGAGTGAGACGCCCAAGGGTATTAGCAGTCTGGACCCCAGCCGTGGGGAAAGCATCAATGTGGAGCGGGGCTGTAGCTTGCCAGATCCCTGCGACTCGAACCCGTGCCCTGCCAACAGCTATTGCAGCGATGACTGGGACAGCTATTCCTGCAGCTGTGATCCAGGTGAGCCAGGGAGCCAGGAGAACGGGGCAGGTGAGCATAGCCAGCTGGTATGGTGCACCTCCGGAGGTGGATGAATGCAGGTTTGAAGAAAGTGAGGGGGGAGGGTGGGAATGGAGCCTCTCCTATCTTTCTGGTCCCAGGTTACTACGGTGACAACTGTACTAATGTATGTGACTTGAACCCATGTGAGCACCAGTCCACGTGTATCCGAAAGCCAAGTGCTCCCCATGGCTACACCTGCGAGTGTCCCCCAAATTACCTTGGGCTGTACTGTGAGACCAGGTAAGTGGACCAGCCACACAACAGCAGGCCCCAGTGGCTACTACTTACCTCTGGTGTGTTCCTTAGAGCACTGAGAACCTGGCTGAGTGGCAGCCCAGGTCAGAAGAGCCGCACAAGGCCACACAAGGCCACACCAGGCAAGGCTGGCAGAAGGAGCTCATGCCTGCCTGGGTTCCTCTCTGCAGGATTGACCAGCCTTGCCCCCGAGGCTGGTGGGGACACCCCACATGTGGCCCATGCAACTGTGATGTCAGCAAAGGCTTCGACCCAGACTGCAACAAGACAAGCGGCGAGTGCCACTGCAAGGTGACAACTTGACCTAGGCCTTGACCTCTGTTCTGCACCTGCTGGGCCCTTGAGGGCAGCAGTGGGTAAAGACTTCCTGCAGAGACTGAGGGCTGTGCTCCTTGGCTCTAATGGGGCAGGCAGCTAGGCCTGTGTCTTCATGTTTGTCTCGGGGGCTGGGGGGACCCAGGACCTATACTTAACTAGTTAGCTCTAGGCCAACCAGATTGGTTGTTTGCTGTCTGCCCTGACAGGTTGGTTCTCACTAATGGGCTAAACCCCCAATTATGGTCTGTTGTTAAATTTTTTGAATACTCTCCTTGGGGTGCGGGGCTGAGGTCAAGGAGCCTCCTTCCAGAGGGGCCATAGCTGAAAGGATCCATGAGCGTCCAGGGAAGGGAGCCTGAGCCAGTGACCCCCTCCACCCCTCCCTCCCAGGAGAACCACTACCGGCCCCCTGGCAGCCCCACCTGCCTCCTATGCGACTGCTACCCCACGGGCTCCTTGTCCCGAGTCTGTGACCCTGAGGATGGCCAGTGTCCATGCAAGCCGGGCGTCATTGGGCGCCAGTGTGACCGCTGTGACAACCCTTTCGCTGAGGTCACCACCAATGGCTGTGAAGGTGGGCTCCCTTGATGGGTGGGTGGCCTGCCCCATGGTGTGCCAGGTCCTGGTGTCCCAGGGAGGCCAGGAGCAAGCCCTGGTGGCAGACCTGATGATGCTGAGGGAGGGCTGGGGAGACCTGCCCCTGGTGACCATGTGTGCTTCCCTGCAGTGAATTACGACAGCTGCCCACGGGCCATCGAAGCTGGGATCTGGTGGCCCCGTACCCGTTTTGGGCTGCCTGCTGCTGCCCCCTGCCCCAAAGGCTCCTTTGGTAGGTGCTGAAGGCCTAGTGTGTGATGTGGAGGACCTAGCCTCTCATCAGTGGGGTGAGGGTGGAAAGGCCCTGGCTGCACATCCTGGGTCTCCCTTTCTGGCCTTCAGGTCCTGGAGACTCCATGCCCATCCTCCCATGGATCATGGCTCCTCTACTCTACAGGGTGCCCAGATGAAGGGCACCTACATCTTGAACTCTTAACAGAAGTGCTGAGAAACCCGCAGTGTGCCCAGCATAGGGCTTGCTGGTGCCAATTCAAAGATGAATCCCACAGGGTTCTCAGCCTGGCCCTCCGGTTATGCCAGTAGACAGATAGACAGGCTGGGGAGTAGGGGTTGTTGGGTGCTGTCCCAGGGGACCCAGCCTGGGCTAGGGGTTGGGGACCCTTGGATTGATGATGAGCAGAAGATGGTAGCTGGAGAGGGACAGCAGTGTTGAGGGTCTCCGAGAGGCTATTCACCTGTGCTCCTGTGCCCCTTGTTTGGGCTGATCTGGCAGAGACTGGCTTTAGTGTTCTCTATACCTGTCTTCCCATTTTTCCCTGGGATACAGGAGGGCCCTTGTTTGCCTGTCTTCTCTCTCTAGCCCATGAGATCTCAGTGGCCTCAGGTGGGCCTCTTGCTTTCTTCCCCCAGGGACCGCGGTACGCCACTGTGATGAGCACAGGGGGTGGCTACCCCCAAACCTCTTCAACTGCACATCAGTCACTTTCTCAGAGCTGAAGGGCTTTGTAAGTGAACCTTCTCATCTCTATCTCTTCCCCCATCCTTCCCCCTTCCCCGTCTCACTTGGCCCATCCAACTCTGAGAAGGGGATTCTGGAATTCCAGCTCCTGCCTCCTGAGGCCTCCCCCACATTGGAGAGGCTGCTTCTCCCCTTTGCTGAGGGCTCTGTACTCCAGAGTTCCAGTTCTGCCTGCTTGGTACCTCATCACCACCCTCCTGCCCTGACCCCCTGCCCTCCCCTCCCGTCTGGCTCTGTCCTAGGCTGAGCGATTACAGCGGAACGAATCAGGCCTGGACTCCGGACGCTCCCAGCGGCTGGCCCTGCTTCTGCGCAATGCCACACAACACACGGCTGGCTACTTTGGCAGTGATGTCAAGGTGGCCTACCAGCTGGCCACCCAGCTGCTGGCTCACGAGAGTGCCCAGCGGGGCTTCGGACTGTCAGCCACACAGGATGTGCACTTCACCGAGGTGGGGCTCACAGAGGGTAGGGGGCTGACAGTTTGGTGGGGTCTCAGTGAGTCAGCAGGCCCCTGGCCACCTGGGGACAGGGTCAGGAGTACTCCCTGCCCTGGTCTTCAGTCAGCTCCCAGCTGGTATGGGACATCTGTGAGAGCTCTCAAGCCATGGCCCGGTACTGAGGTAACTTACTTCCAGCACTTTTTATAACAAGGGGCCCGTAAGAAATAATGTTTGTACTGGAGCTCAGTCTGCCCAGGCATCCCTGCCCCCAGTGCCAGGGTGGGAGGCGTCAGCATCTAGTACATTGAACTGGTCCAGGCACAGGCTGGGGCCCAGGGTGGGAATGAGAAGTGTGGGGCTGCGGGCACAGCCCACCATGACCATGCCCACCCCCAGAACCTGCTGCGGGTGGGCAGCGCCCTCCTGGATGCAGCCAACAAGCGGCACTGGGAGCTGATCCAGCAGACGGAGGGCGGCACTGCCTGGCTGCTGCAGCACTATGAGGCCTACGCCAGCGCCCTGGCCCAGAACATGCGGCACACCTACCTGAGCCCCTTCACCATCATCACACCCAACATCGGTGCGCTGCTGCCCGCGGCGGGAGGGGTCTGTGGAGAGAGTCCCCCCCCAGGGTGGCGGTGCTGGGTCTGTCTGACCTGTGTCGACCCCCTCCCCAGTCATCTCTGTAGTTCGCTTGGACAAGGGGAACTTCGCTGGGGCCACGCTGCCCCGTTATGAGGCGCTGAGAGGGGAACGGCCCTCGGACCTTGAGACAACGGTCATTCTGCCTGAGTCTGTCTTCAGAGGTCAGCAGGGGTCTCAGGGGCGGGTCAAGGGCCAGGCTGGGGTGTCTGGCAGGGCCCGGATAAGTGGATAGTGTTTCTATCCCAGAAGCAGCTCCTGTGGTCAGACCCGCAGGCCCTGGAGAGGCCCAGGAGTCAGAGGAGCTGGCACGGCGTCAGCGGCGGCACCCGGAGCTGAGCCAGGGTGAGGCTGTGGCCAGTGTCATCATCTATCGCACCCTGGCGGGGCTGCTGCCCCATAACTATGACCCAGACAAACGCAGCCTGAGGTGAGCAGCTGGAGAGAGGGGTAGGAGACGTGGGGGTCGGGGTGCAGGTCGGTGGGTAAGTGCTGGGACATCGAGCAGGACCCGACATTAGGGCGCCCCAGTGATGAGGGGTGTGCCCCAGTCACACAACTACCGTGGTGATTGGGCACCCGATTGCCCCCCATCAGGGTTCCCAAACGTCCAGTCATCAATACGCCTGTGGTGAGCATCAGTGTCCACGATGATGAAGAACTTCTGCCCCGAGCCCTGGACAAACCAGTCACGGTGCAGTTCCGGCTGCTGGAGACAGAGGAGCGGACCAAGCCCATCTGTGTCTTCTGGAACCATTCCATCCTGTGAGCCTGTCCTGTCCTAGCCCCTGAGGCTCCGGGGCCCTGGACCCCAAAGCCTCCATGCTCCTGACCCTGCCTCCCTCCTGCAGGGTCAGTGGCACGGGTGGCTGGTCCGCCCGAGGCTGTGAAGTTGTCTTCCGCAATGAGAGCCATGTCAGCTGCCAGTGCAATCACATGACGAGCTTCGCTGTGCTCATGGATGTATCCCGGCGGGAGGTTGGACCCACGGGGGAACCTGCAGAGCGGGGGTGGAGGTGGGGTGGGTGGGATGGGAGCCCAGAGTACCAGGCTGTGTGCTCAGGCTCTGCTCTTCCTAATTCCCCTGGCCCCTTGCCACCTCCCTGCAGAACGGGGAGATCTTGCCACTGAAGACACTGACCTACGTGGCCCTGGGAGTCACCTTGGCTGCCCTGCTACTCACCTTCCTCTTCCTCACTCTCCTGCGGGCCCTTCGCTCCAACCAGCACGGCATCCGACGGAACCTGACTGCTGCCTTGGGCCTAGCTCAGCTGGTCTTCCTTTTGGGAATCAACCAGGCTGACCTCCCTGTAAGATGTCGCTCTCACCCAACCCCAGTGCTCTCAGGCTCCCTTCTAAGTCCTGCCCGCCCCTGCTGTCAGTCCTGCTCCTAACAAAGAGCCCAGCTCTGGGCCTGGCGCAGTTTTCTCTAGCGCCCCTTACTTCCCCAGCACCCTAGAAGCCCCTTCAGGCCCAGACTCCCCCTGAAGCACCTCCCAACACTGAGGCCCTAGCCCTCTGCCTGACAAGAGCTCTGGGCATGCCCAGCGGCTGACCCAGCTTGGGCCCTCAGTTTGCTTGCACAGTCATCGCCATCCTGCTGCACTTCCTGTTCCTCTGCACCTTCTCCTGGGCTCTGCTGGAGGCCTTGCACCTGTACCGGGCGCTCACGGAGGTGCGAGATGTCAACGCCGGCCCCATGCGCTTCTACTACATGCTAGGCTGGGGTGTGCCCGCCTTCATCACAGGTACCCCACCCCCATCCTGGGCCTCGAGGTTGTACGTGGTCCACTGTCATTTCGCGTCTTCCCACCCACATCTCAAGCCCAGATGTCCCACATCCCAGTGGCCCAGGTGAGGTTCTCCATAGGTACCCTCTGGTTGAACCTGGTCTCTGAAGATTCACTCATGGTCTGGGTCCCCTGGGGAGGACAGCTTTGACAGGTGGTGGGCAACATCTGTCATCTTCTGCACCTGCACCCTGTGAGTCACTTGACCACCTGATTCCCAACATTAGCCATCCTGCTGCTGTCCCTGTGCTCGCAGGTCTAGCCGTGGGTCTTGACCCTGAAGGCTACGGGAACCCCGACTTCTGCTGGCTCTCCATCTACGATACCCTCATCTGGAGTTTTGCTGGCCCTGTGGCCTTCGCTGTCTCGGTAGGTGCTAGAAAGTAGTCTGGGGTGAGTGAGTCCTCAGGATCCGAGCTTGTTAGAAACAGCTGAAGCTGCCAGGCTGTGGGGTAGAAGCTGCCAGTCCCCAGCTGAAGCCCCGCGTACCTCTTCCTTCCTCGATAGATGAGTGTCTTCCTGTACATCCTGGCGGCCCGGG
This sequence comes from Noctilio leporinus, assembly GCA_004026585.1. Lineage (NCBI taxonomy): Eukaryota > Metazoa > Chordata > Mammalia > Chiroptera > Noctilionidae > Noctilio > Noctilio leporinus. The sequence continues at coordinate 279,853 of PVIW01000429.1, read as the reverse complement.
CCTCCTGTGCTGCCCATCGTCAGGGCTTTGAAAAGAAAGGCCCTGTGTGAGTACGGGGTGTGGCTGCCTGGGCAGAGGGTGGGCAGCAGTGTGGGCGGCCTCAAGGGCCCCAATCACAGCCGCCCTCCCCTCCCCAGCTCGGGCCTGAGGCCCTCCTTCGCTGTCCTGCTGCTGCTGAGTGCCGCGTGGCTGCTGGCACTACTCTCAGTCAATAGCGACACCCTCCTCTTCCACTACCTCTTTGCTGCGTGCAATTGTGCCCAGGTACCTGGCGCAGTCTGTGCCTGTGGGAGCCCCATGGAGGCAGGAAGGGAAGTGAGTCTGTGGGTACCCGGATAAGCCCTGAGACCGTTGCTGCCTCCTGCCTGCCAGGGCCCCCTCATCTTCCTCTCCTACGTGGTGCTTAGCAAGGAGGTCCGGAAAGCACTCAAGTTTGCGTGCAGCCGTAAGCCCAGCCCTGACCCTGCTCTGACCACCAAGTCCACTCTGACCTCGGTGAGGGGGCTGGGGCTCAGGGAGGTGGACGGGTCTCAGGGGATCGGGGGAGAGGCAGAAGGCTCAAGGGGCCTGCTCTCTGTGCTTTGGCCCCACTTTTCCTCCATCCCTTCGTTCTTTGCTAGAAGAAGGAAGGGGTGGGGCAGTGTCATGTGTGGCCATGGCCTGGGAAGAGGGGAACATAAGGGGTGAGAAAGAGGATTTTTGACTTGGGAGAGATGGGCATAAAGCTTGGAAAAGTAAGGTGATGAACTGGCCAAGATAGGTAATCAGGTCATGAATGCACAACACTTGAGAACCCCCTGGGACTCTTGGTAAATTTTCAGTGTCTCCCAGGATGCTCTCAGGAGATAGTTCCCAGTGCCACTTTATGAGCAAGCCCTTACAGTCTCGTCCAGGGCGCTTGCCGTGTACAGGGCTGGGGCCCCTCTCTCCCAGACCTGGGGGTGTGGGAGGTGGGGTTTAGGGCAGGCTCCCTCAGCCCTCCTGTTTCTAGCCTTGGGGCACCCCATCTTACTCTCTGTTCCCTGCCTAGTCCTACAACTGCCCCAGTCCGTATGCGGACGGGCGGCTGTACCAGCCCTACGGAGACTCCGCCGGCTCTCTGCATAGCGCCAGCCGCTCGGGCAAGAGTCAGCCCAGCTACATCCCCTTCCTGCTGAGGTGAGCCCTGGCGATGGGAGGGTGGGCGAGGGGAGGCTGGTGCTGGGCCTGCCAGATCCTGGCCAGTCAGCTGCTGGGAGTGCACACCATGGCAGACACGGGTAGCTGTTCGAATGAAGAGCAATAAGGAACACAGGGCACAAGCTGGAACACAAGCTGGGAAATGTGGGAAAATGGAGCACTGGGCAAGGAGCCAGGCTGACCCCTCCTTCTTGGTCTTGTGTCCTTAGGGAAGAATCCACATTGAACCCTGGTCAAGGACCCCCTGGCCTGGGGGACCCAAGCAGCCTGTTCCTGGAAGGTCAAGACCAGCAGCATGGTGAGGACAGATGCCCCTGATGGCTGGTTAGGTGTAGGGTACAGTTGCCTGGGTGTTGCTGGGCAGAGGCATGTGGGCCACGGTAATTTCTCCCCCATCTCTCAGATCCCGACACAGACTCCGACAGTGACCTGTCCCTGGAAGATGACCAGAGTGGCTCCTATGCCTCTACCCACTCGTCAGACAGCGAGGAGGAGGAAGAGGAGGAGGAGGCCGTTGCCTTCCCTGGAGAGCCTGGCTGGGACAGCCTGCTGGGGCCCGGGGCCGAGAGACTGCCCCTACACAGTACCCCCAAGGGTGGGCCAGCGCCAGGGCTGTGGCCTTTGGGGGCCATGGGAGGGCAAAGGGCCTGGGGTTCCTGGGAGGCAGCTCTAGGGTGGTGATTTTAGCTGTCTGACTTCACTGGGCCTCATCTACTTCCTTCCTCCACCAGATGGGGGCCCGGGGCCCCTGAAGGTCCCCTGGTCAGGCGACTTTGGGACCACAGCAAGGGAAAGTGGTGGCATTGGGGCCTCTGAGGAGCGGCCTCAGGAGAATGGAGATGCCCTGCCTTGGGAGGGCTCCCTGGGCCCCCTTCCAGGGCTTTCTGCCCAACCCCACAAAGGTGAGTGGGCAACCTCACATCTCGTATCTGCCTATGACCAGTGAGGCTCCCACCACCTGCTCCTCATGGCACCTACCCTCCTTGCCCACAGGCATCCTCAAGAAGAAGGGTCTGCCCACCATCAGCGAGAAGAGCAGCCTCCTACGGCTGCCCCTGGAGCAGGGCACGGGATCTTCTCGGGGTTCTTCAGCCAGCGAGGGTAGCCGGGCTGGGCCTCCTCCCCGCCCACCACCCCGCCAAAGCCTCCAGGAGCAGCTGAACGGGGTCATGCCCATTGCCATGAGCATCAAGGCAGGCACGGTGGACGAGGACTCATCAGGCTCCGAGTGAGTGCAGCCGGGAAGCGGGACAGGGTGCAGAGGCCCTGGCTGGGCTCAGAGCTGCCTCCAGGCGCCCCCAGCCTGCTCTCCCCAGCAGTCAGAGGACCAATGGGCTGAGTGTGTGTGGCCCAGCTCCCTTACTGTGACGTGGCCAAAAACCACGGTGCCTTGTGGGGTTGGCCCAGCACGGCACTGGGCAAAGGGAGGGAGGCTGGGGAGCCAGGCTTGCTTTGCTGTTTTCTTCTTCTGGTGGAAGCTTCTCACTGTCCCCTCTGCTCCAACTAACCCTCTGTCTGCCTTTTCTGTCGCTTTCCTTTCCTGCCTCTCCAGATTTCTCTTCTTTAACTTCCTGCATTAACTCTGGGCCGGTGGTTCCTACACCCTGAGGCTCCCTTGCCTTCCCCAGCGGCACTCATGCTCCCACTCCTGTCTTGTGCTTTGTCCTGCCCCTGCTCCCCACGCCTGTCCGCAGCAGCGACGAAACGTCCATCTGAGGAGCCTGGGCCTTGCCGGGAGGGGCACCCACCCCACCCAAGGCCACCTAGTGCCAACTCCCTTCCCTACCATACCCCTCACTGCACTTTGGACCCCTGGGGCCAACATCTCCAAGACAAAGTTTTTCAGAAAAGAGGAAAAAAAAAAGAATTTAAAAAAGGATCTTCACTCTTCATGACTTCAGGGATTAATTTTTTTTATATGCTGGAAACTGATTCCCCCACTCCCTTCCCAAAGAGGATAGGACCTCCCAGGATGCTCCCCAGCCTCTCCTCAGTTTCCCATCTGCTGTGCCTCTGGGAGGAGAGGGACTCTTGGGGGGACTGCCCCCCTTTTGCCATCACCAAAAGGAAAGGACAAAGCCACATGCACCCAGGGTACCAAGCCCTGCAGGCTGCCCCCCGGAGGGCCTCAGTGCGGCTAGGGAGGCAGGGCAGGGGCACTCCTCACCCTGCCTGCGCCACCCTCCCCAGGAACTGACGACGCCTCGTCCGGAGAGGGGGCAGAAGGACTCAGCGCCCCCGGACCCCCAAATGCTGCATGAACACATTTTGAGGGGAACCCGTGCCCCCAGGTGTCGGCCGGGCCACCCTAGCCCCTCTCCTTTTCCTGGGCTCCGGCCGCGTGCTGAAGTCCAGGCGTTTGCTCAGTTCGCTGACCCAAAAGTGCTTCATTTCCCTGCCGGACCCACCTGTGGGGAAGGCCAGTCATGTTAAGTTGCGCTTCTTTGCTGTGGTGTGGATGGGACAGGGAGGGAGAGTAAATCTAGTGCCAGCTCAGTTGCTCCCAGCACTGGTCTCAAGTCTGGGTTCTGGGGTTCATTCACCCACCCCTCCCAAGACCAGATAGACCACCCCACTTTGTCTGACCTGCTGTGGCCTCTGAGACATGTTCTATTTTTAACCCCTTCCGGGAATTGGCTCTCTTCTTCAAAGGACCAGGTCCTGCTCCTCTTTCTTCCCCTCCCCAAACCCCCATCCCCAGCTCCCTTCGAAGAGAGAGTTAATATATATTTTTTATTTATTTGTTTTTTTGCGTTGGGATGGGTTTGTATCCGGTCCCAGGGGGTCTGATGTGGCTGTTACAGGTTGGGTGTGTACCCAGCAGTCCTGGTACGGGGCCCGAGGCCCTTCCCCTTGCTTCAGGCTGTCACCTCCCTACCTCTCATCCCTCCTCCTCAGTTGTGCCAACTGCTATTCATCAGAGTCACCATAAATGCTAAGCATGTATTCCAGACTTGTCATGGACTCCCCTATGGAGCAGGTGGCTACAAAAAAGTGCTCCTGCTTCTCATTTGTATGGCTGGTCTCTGGCTTTCCTACCATGGATCCCGCCTGCCCCACTCCCCCAATCCCACCCCTCTCCCTTCGGCAATTCCTGTAAAGGGTTAAAAATTTAACTGGTTTTTACTACTGATGACTTGACTTAAAAAAGTACAAAGATGCTGGATTCTAACTTGATACTAACCATCACATTGTACAGTTTGTTACTGTAAATATTGTAGGGTTTTGTGCTTGGTTTTGTTTTTTTGTTTTTGTTTTTCCATCTCCCCATACTGCTGAATAAACTAGTTCTGTGCGGGTTGAGCATTGTCATCTTTACTTCTGCATTGGTGCCCCATTCTTCCAGAGGGAGGGAGGCAGGACCAGGTCAGAGGACTCAGATATCAAGTGGCTGATGCAAGCCAGGCTCTATCTGCACCCCAGCAGTGCTCCCCAAAGCGCCTCATCAGCATAGAGCCCATGTCCTGGCATTTCAAAGGAAGACATGGCAGGGAAGTATCATTTTCACGAGAAGGGACTTGTATAGCTGGAGAGGAGACTGCACGGAACAGGCAGGTTTCCAGTTCAACCCCCCCAGGGCTTGCATCCTATGGGCAGGATTCAGGAGACAGGGCTGAATTGAGAGGCTAAGGGGAATTTCAAGGTGTTCAGTGGCTCCTAGCCCTACCTCTCTGGGCCACTCTGTTTTTTCCCAACTGAAATGAAACATCTACTCAAACTCCCAAGTCAACTAAGTACTTTGCAACATGACTTCTGTTCCCAGGTTTTGTGTTTTTCAAAGGTCCTTTTAACAAACTAGGTAGAGTTAACATGGGAAGAGTTGAGGGTAGTGTCGAACACAAACCCAGGAACTGGATCGAGTGACTTCCATCTCTGTGGGCCTTAGTTTCTCTGCTTGCACCATGAGGATAATATCATCTGCCTAATCGAGCTTTTATGAAAATTAAATGAGTTAACACATGTAAAGTGTTTAGAACAGTTCACAGTGCATAGCAAGCAAGAGGCCAATAAACACTGGTTTCCCTGGATGTGCTACTGGGTGGGGACCCGGGTGGATGCATCAAGAGAATAGAAAGCCAGACCAGAGGGAAGTCAACAGACAGCTAAACAAGAACTACTGTGGCAGACCTCCTGCATGTTGCTCAGTCAGAATTGAAGCAGGTTGGGGTGGGTACAAAACTCGGGACTGACCATGAGGGCCCAAAGGAACATCCTGTCCTCCCTTGGCCACCAGGTGGCAACAGCACTTGGGCCTGAAGTTCCTTTACTTCTAAAGGACCTACCAGGGCCTGGCCCACACCCAGGCCACACCTGCCATCTGCTGGACCCACCTATGTACCCTAGGCTTGCCAACCTTGCAGGGCTTGTCAAAGTGGGCATTGCTAACAGGCCCTGCTTACTAGACACCAGTGTGACACTCAGCTGGGAAGCATACCTGGTGTCCTGGCCTCTGCCAAATTTCTCCAGGGTCAAATCATCAGTGTATCTCCACATGTCCTCCTCAAAGTCAACTTTAGGAACTCCAGAGCTCCAAGAGGGTGAGGGAAAGGTGAACGTCTAGGCAGCTGTCACCATGATACAGGTGAATGTGTGAAAGGAACCTGAAGATTACTCATAAAAAGGAGAAGCAGTGGAGGGCCCCTGGCCTGGGAACAGAGTGGAGACATTTCAGTATCTAAGCAGAGCACTAAGGAGCATTTAAGGCTAGACAGGGTGGGCCCAGTTGCTTACTGGCTTCCTTAAGTTATGGCCTGGCTTTCAAGGAGGGACATTTTCTCAAAACTCATAAGGAATTGAGTTGGTTCTGGTTGCAAAATCAAAGGCTGTGAGAAGAGGGACGCCCTTAGTTAACTCTGTTATAAATGAGTCTTTGTCTTTCAACGAACACCCATCTTGTCCTCAATTTTTAAATGAATAAAATTCTCTGCCACATGCAAATCACAACCCTAGGCACTGCAGGGGACTATAAAGCCTGGTGCCAGCCCTGGAGTCTAGCAGAAAGAAGAGGAGAACACCAACAATTCTATTAAAGTAAGGCACACCATGAGGAGGTGTCCTAGTATCTTCTGCCTGTGGCGATCAGGGAGGCTGAGTACCAGGGTGCTCACTGAAGGGCCCCCTCAGCCCACTGAAATACAGCAGACAAGATGTTCAAGAGCTCCTAGGAGGCTCCCTTCTGTTGCTGTGAAAGGACACCCAAGTTTAGGATGTAAATAATTCACTGAGAACCTGGCTTGATAGCCTCACACACTATGAACTAAGCTACACTTAACTTGATCTGGACCTTTTAATGATATACAAACCCTGGGAAAAGGCAACCTGTTCCCATCTTATGCCTACAAGATGGGCAGTTACAGCCCGATTATCTGGAGTTGCAGGCCCTAGGGCCAATGCTGGCCTTTCTGCCTGGGAAAGCCCATCCTGGCTCTCTCAATGGATTCACACAGGCGTTTACTCCAAATGTTAGAAATTGGCGCAGGATTTACTTTTACATGTACAGAGAATATAAAAATACACTCATTTTATTTTAGAAAAAATGCAGGCCAAAGGAGTAGTCTTATCATAAACTTGGCCTGTTTAGAGTCATAGAATTCACAGGAAACAAGTTCTTGAGGCCAGGAGCCTGCCTCAGAGGACAGCTCCTTGGAGAGTAGGGCTACCTACGGAGGCCATGCACGTGTAAAACTACCCAGCGAGCTGCTCCCTGGGAAGAAGACCAGACTCTGTGGACTGCACGCAGTCTGGGGTGGACAACTGTTAATTTTCCCGCTGAGGGGTGACCTCTTTTCCCTAGTATTTCAATCCGAAGAGTTTGAATACCCTCGAGGCTCAACCTGAATCCACCCCCTTTCCCTGGGGCACCAACCCTGGTGGCATTTCCTTCTCTTGCCCCTGGGCCAGAATCTACACAAGTCAGGAACTGCCTCCGAAGAGTTGGGAGGCTGGAGGAGAGGTGAGTTCCAGGCAATGACAGAAGTGGCTTACTACCAAATTCTTGCTTGCTGTTCTGATGGATTTACCTACAGAGACAGAAGGAGGAACGGCTATTATTGCTCTTCTTCCTCAAGCCCATGTCACCCAGCTGAGTTCAAGTTCCTCAGGAAGAAATGGGGCAGCCTAACCTCCAGGCTCTCCTCCTCTTCCCTGTTTGGCCACACAGGATTCTGGGCTGATGTACCTCACAGCTCAGAAGTCCAGATGACAGGGGAGAGGGAGACAGCGTCTCAGCCAGCCTTACCTGGTAGGTCCTGGGACTGCAACTTTCCTGGGGAGCTGCAGATTGCTGCGAGTGACACCAGGAAGATTTGGTCGTTGGGAAACAGGAACTTGATGGGGGTTAACAAGAGAATCGAGTTGGTGGAAAGTCCATGTGACCTTCTCACAAAGATAAACACTGGATGAAGGCAGGATAAGTTTGGGAATAGTGCCTTTTCCAAGGTAAAGAATGCAAGGTATTTGAAAACCAAGGCTCAAGCTCTTGGCCCAGGCCCACATTCTTTCCTTAACTCAGTCTTGCCATCTTCAAATAGAGTTACAATGAAGACAGAGAAAATGGCCATTGATACCAGCTCTAGGAGGGTACGGTCAAGCTGGGGAAGGGCGTATATTCATACTCCTGAATTCTTGGCCTATGTCCAGTCTTCCTTACCTCTGTGCCCTGTAGCACTTGGTCTTGGAAGTCCTTTCCGAGTTGAATCTGGAGCTAGGGCACCTCTGCTGGGTGGTACACTCCTGCTGGTGAGTGGCACTCGGCTGACTGGCTTGGAGATGGCAGAGAGAACAGGCAGTCGACTGGAAGGTTTAGTAGCCACTCCCTGCGGCCGAGACAGGCGCTGAGAGTTGCCAGCAGAAAGCTGTGGGGCCAACACTGGTCTGACGGGGACAGGCGGGCCTGCAGCAGACAGTAGAATTTTAGGGTAAACTCTACATCCTCCCTTCACCCATTCACCCACAGCTTTGCTGCCCAGGTCCTCTCACTTGCTGTTGCCCTTCCACTGGGCCCAGCTTTTCCCCTGGTTGGAGGAGTTGAATGGGTTGAAGGAGTTGATCGGACTGGAGGAGTGGATCGGACTGGAGGAGTGGATCGGGTTGGAGGAGTCGATCGGGTTGGAGGAGTCGATCGAGTTGGAGGAGTTGATCGGGTTGGAGGAGTTGAGTGGACTGGAGGAGTTGATCGGGTTGGAGGAGCTGATCGGTTTGGAGGAGTTGATCGGGCAAGAGGAGAAGATGCTGAACTTTTGGATGTGGGGTACAGACTGCAAGTGGGTGACTCCTGAAACAGAAAAAAAATGAGACTAGAATGGAAAAAGAATCTGTTCAGCTGATTAAAGCACAGAGGGGAGAGTGACCTAAATCCCAGTAAAAAAACGCAGAAGTTAGCTGCTAACATCATCACTATCACCAGCACCAGTCATTGGGGGCTTATTGTAGACATTATAGAGTTCTGCATAGACACAGGGGTAAGTGCATGGCTTGTGGTATTGCATTCAATTCCAACAATTCTATGAAGTAGAAGTTCACTATTTTACCGATGAAGAAACCACTCTATGCCTGTATTACATCTGGGCTCACACATCCAGCCCAGACCCTCTAAACTCACCCTCTTCATGCTAGAGGGCCTCTTTCCAGATGCTGCCCGAAGAGCTTTGACTGACCCCTTCTTATCACTGCTCCGGAGTCGTGGTGTGTGGCTGCTTGGAGAGGGGGTGCTCCGAGCCAAAGAGCTCACAGTGGGCAGCAGGTCTCGGACAGGGCTGTCCTTCAGCACAAAGGTCTCCCGCCGAGGGCTGGGCTTCATCCTGCGAGACCCTGGGCCCTCGCCTGTCCTCTCCCGATCCTGCAGGGCACACTGCTCCAGTTGCGCCGCCAGCCTGTTGGCCTCATGGAGTATTTCCTCCAGCTTCTCTGGGCTGAGGCGGCCTAAGCTGAACCTCACACCCTGGGGGGTGGGGGCCAATGCATTTGGGTCACTTCGATGAGAGAGGCCTCGTCGAAGGGGTTTCTCTGGAATCACCAGCACTGCGATGTCTTCCTCCTCACGACTGAGACAGAAAACAAACCAGGCACCGAGTCCACACAGAAGAGGGCAGGAGACTGTGTGAGGGAGCCAGGGACCCCAAACCCAGATGCCCATGCTGGCCTCTAAGGGATGAGATACCTGCTTCTAAGAGGCCTAATAGGCCTTTAGCATTTACTGACCCTGGAAATGATGTTGGATACCGGCTTACCCTTCTTAAACCCTATAATCTCATTCCTGCTTCTCTCTTCTTCCTCCCCAACCCCATCCCTTTAGTGGTGTCTTAGTGCCCAAGTAAACCAGCCACTAGCAGCCCCAGGGCACCCAACCTTGCCAAATTGCCAACCCAGGTCCCAGAGGCCAAAAACTCAGCTGTATGGCATTAGAGACAGAGGCATCATCGGAGGAACTGTGAGTAGGATTGAGGCTGGTACCTGTCGGATGGTGACAGCCCTCCAAAGTCCAAGGTCTCATCCACTATAAACTTTACATCTGGAGGGGAGGAAAGAATGAATGCCAGGGGTGGGTCCCTAACATGGCTCTCAATGGCGGGGTCTCATTCTTCCCCGCAAGATTTCCTTACCTTCCTGCAAATCTCCCATGTTCCAGCCAGCCAGAGCAGGAATCGGTTTAGACCTGAAGTGGAGAGAAAGCATACCTTTCCTCAGGTCTCCATCCTGCCCCGGCTCCCAGGCAGACTCAGGGCGCAAGCCAGGGGTTGAAGGCCCCTGGAGTAAAGCAAGCGTCTGAGGAGTAGCAGCTACGTCGGTTTGCTACCGTTACCTCCGGGGAAGGTGCAGAGAGCTCCCCCTGAAACCCTATCCCTCTCCGCAGATTGCCATCCTGCCCCTCAGCGACCCGGCCTCTCCGCATGGGCGGGGGGTGCTCTATGCGCCCTCTTTTTCTCCCTGACACCGTCGTCCAGGTTCTTCCGCTCCCCAGAGCACCAGAGCCACACCACACCTCCAGCCTACCCTGAGTTTCCACTTTCCGCCCCGCCGCGCCTCCCACGGACTTGGCTTTTCTTCCACAATTTAGTCCCGGGAATCTGCGACCCGAGGGGGCGGGGCTCCTTTCGAATCTCCCAGGCCCCACCCACTCCACCACTTGCGCGCCGTGATTGGCGGATCTCTGCATCTTCCGCCCTCGGGGGGTGGGGCGATGGCGGGCAGCGGGCCGGAAGTGGGAAGGTAGGGGCGGTGTGGAGTGTTTCCAAGATAGACTCCATCCGGGAGGCTGGAGGCGGGAGGTCGCGAGCGCGCGAGCGCGTGCCTGGCAGACCTTCGCGGCCAATGAGTGTGGGTTTTGTTCTATGCTATCGGCTTTTGTCCGCCTCCCTGTTGTGCTAGGGGGCGAGGGGGTTTTGTCCCCGGGGACCAGCGTGGTCGCATAACGCCCCCGGCGACCGTCGGCCCTGAAACTAACGCGCTGCGAGAGGAAATTAGTTTCCTCTTGCTCACGCCACTGGCAAGCGTTGCGGTCGCCCGATTTCCTCAGTGGTGATTTTTGAAAGCGGAAGTGCCTAAACGCTGATCATTTGGTTTTGTTGAGGTGGTCCGAGAAGTACATCTTCCAGGGCTTTTAAGGCAGAAACGTTCAGAACCTGAGGCAGCCGCGGCGTAAAGCAAACCAACGAGTCACCCAGGCAGTAGTCCCAGGGATGTGAAAAGTACAGCAGAGGGAACATAGCCAATAGTATTCTGATAACATGCGGGTACTAGACTTCCTAAGTCATATCAATGTGTAACCACCATGCTATACACCTGAAACGGATGTAATACCTAATGCCCACTGTAGTTGAACAGTGTAAAAAGTGGTGGAAAGGAAAGAAAAGACAATGGGTTTTATAGACAGGGAGAACTCTGTTCAAATTCAACCGTCTCCTCGGTTTCCATGGGAGGCAGGCTCCAGTCTTTTATATTTGACTCCTTGAGTATCAAGGGAAAATCGCGACAGTCACAGCGATTAGGACTGAATATAGTCCTGCTGTTCACCTGAGAAGCTTTGGAGGGGGTTGTGAACTGCTACCTCCGAAGTCAAAGCTGTGTTTGTAACCGCTTAGGCCTGCTTATTAGGGATTTATTAGGGATCCGGTGGCTTCCAAGTGTTGCCTGTTGAATAGATGCTGGGTCATTTTTAGAGTTTCTTAGAAATGTGCTAAAAATTAAAAGGTCGACCCTGGCTGGTGTGGCTCAGTGGATTGAGCACCGGCCTGTGAACCAAAGGGTTACTGGTTTGATTCCTGTCAGGGCACATGCCTGGGTTGCCCCCAGGGCCCCTGTTGGGGGCACTCCAGAGGCAACCACGCATGAATGTTTCTCTCCCTCTTTCTCCCTCCCTTTCCCTCTCTCTAAAAATAAGTTTTAAAAATATCTTAAAAATAAAATAATAAATAAAAGGTCCTAAAAGTGGCAGAAGAGCTTCCCTGTAAACAAAGAGCCAGAACTTGTGTCTCCGGTGTTTTCATCCATTATATGGGCTATTGATAGGCTCATTTGTTTTTTCACTTCTTGGTTTTTAGCAGTAAGGCTGAGATGGTGAGGTTTTTGGGAGTGAGATATTGCTGTCCTGAGTGTCACAGAGGAGCTGTGGACTTGAGTGGAGTGATAAGGATGAGCGGGGGTGTGGGGAGTGGGCAGGCTTGCTGGTGAAAGTAGTATTTTAGTTGCTCAGTAGGATTCAGGTTTCATGGAGGTGGGGAAGCCAGAGCCAGTAGCTTTCCTCATCCACCTGCCAGTGGCGAAGGGGTGATCTGGGGGCAATGGAGGGGGGCTATTAATCAACTGCTTATTTCTTCCCCCAGGAGCAGCCTATGAGGGGAAACCTGCACTTCCTTCTTCACCCACCTTCAGGTAAGCAGGGGAAGCAGTTGCGGCCAATGGGTTCCTTCTAAGGATACTCATCTCCAACGTCCTATCCTCGAGTTATGATTTTTGAAAGTGTTGCGGTACCAGGAAAAAAAAAAGGAACTACCTTTTCTTCCAAATTATAGCAAAGCCAGAAAATACAGATTTTAGGCACAAGATTTCTTCACTTAGCATAACGCCACAAACGTGGGAAATATTGGTGCCCCTTAACTCAACCCCAAATGCTACGCATGTGTGGATAGGTGTTTACGATTCTGGATAAATAATAAGTAAATTAATGGTAGGCCTTATGCCCCACAGCATGGCATGCATTAGGTGAAGATGTTAAGGATTGCAGTGCAGTTCTCCCTGAAGGCTGAAAGAGTATCTATGACTGGGGGTCTTGTTCCGTGTGAAGCTTTTATTCCTTCACCATGAAGGTTAAGAATGGATGAATCTGAAGGGATGGCGCTTGAGGACGCCAACAAACAGCAGAGGCACAGGACTTCCGGGCTGAGGCCAGAGGTCTAATGGATCCTTAGGGCATCCTAGCTGGGTATTTCACTCTTTCCTGACCCCAGGCCCTGCTCTGCTGGAGGGAGGCTGCTCAGCCATGTGTACATGACTGGCTGGCTCTGGACTCTGCCCTGCACCCCCAGCATTCTCAGCAGGGGTTATGTGCATTAGACCCTACAAATGATTAATGTGGCTATTTTCTCAATTTTCCCAAGGATGGTACATAACTAGTCATATTCTAGATGCATAGGAAGAAGTTAATTTACGGTATATAATGGATGCCTCGCGGCTTTAGCACTTAATTCTCATAGAACTCCGATTGAGAAAGGCTGGAATAGATGCTTTGCCTAAACTTAAAACAGACCTTTGGTCTGAACAGAAAAGCCTTTCACATTCTTCTCAGCCAAAACACACCCATTTCTTCCTTAAAACTTGCCTAGTATTTACTGGATCCTGGAAATCTTTTCCTTCTTAAGCCCATGCCTACAACAGTGGAGATCAGGAGTAAGAGATGAGAGGAAATAGGGAAGGCTTGGGGTCAAACAGACCTGATTCAAATGCTAGCTCGTTAACTTAACAGCTGCATGCACGAAGCAATTTATGAACTTCAATTTACTTATTTGTAAAATGAATATTAAAAGAGACAAAGCTCTAAGTTCAATGACTTATGCAAAGAAGTCTGTTTTAGTTATGTACAAGGTGGAGCATAAGTAGATTTATGGTTGTTGGAATGGAGAATAACATAATTAACAAATAATATAAGAATAAACTATTATAAATAATACAAGAATAAACTATTTCACATACAACTGTAAATCTATTTTTGTCCCCTCCTATTACTGTGTAACAAACCACCCTAATATTCAGTGGCTTGAAACAATAGCAACCATTTATCTGTCTGCTCATGATTTTATATTTTGGGCAGGGCTCTGCAGGGACAACTTGTCTGTCCTCCACAAGGTGTAGGCTGGGCTTGACTACAGATAAAGCATCCAAGGGGGCAGCATATGTGTAGAGCCTTGGTATTGTCTGTCAGCTAGGCTGCTTGTATGTGGCCTCTCATAATTCAGTAACCATCCTGAAATTCTTTATGTGGGAGCCAACTTGCAAAAATAAGCAGAAACTACTACACTTCCGAAGATCTGGAACTGTCCCAACACCACCTCTGATACATTCTTTTGGTCAAAGTATGTCACACATGGTCAGCCCAGATTCCTGGAGAGTAGAAATTGATGCCAACTCTTGAGAAGATCATTGTGCCCACCTTGGGGTGCAAAGAATTGTTGCTATAATATTTTTTTGCAGATTCTGTCACAGAATGCCTTTGTTGTAAAAATAAAAACAGATGTAAACAAGGACACCTCACCTTCATTCTTTCCCTAGGACTTAATAAGAATATGCCGTAGTTTCTTTAGTATCTCCAAGCTTTCAAGTCTTAGTGCTCTGTCTCTAATTAGCAATGTATGTAGTACATATCTGTTCTGCTGTCTGCATCTCTGTGCTGGACGTGCATGCATCCTGTTGTTATCTAACTTTTACTAGAAAGCCCAGAGAGGAAGAGGCAAGTTATCTGCAGTATCTCTTTCAGCACCTGGTACTGTTACAGTTGAACTCAGCTCTGCCATAACTGTCTAGGGACAAGGACAGTATTAGAAACCTCTGTGGAAGAGAAAGTGGATATGAGAAGGGAAAGGAAAGAGGAGTCTGAAGGTTCTGAGATTCCATACAGTCTGGCTAAAGGATTCCAACTTTCCAAATGGTTTTCCCAAACAGAGAGGCACAAACAGATGGACACTTATGAACTGAGGAGCCACACATTTATTTAGATCAGCCTAAGCCAGATGCTGTCCTGGAGCTCCTGAAGAACATAACCTCACCAGTCAGGCTTCCTGGAGACAGAAAAGAGAGGAGGAGTTATGGCCTTCACAGCCAACAGCCAGAGCACACACAGGGTGCCGAGTCAACCTTGTGCTATGAATTCTCCACCTACCCTGCTTTGTTGATGGGAATTGGCTGGAGGAGAGAGTAAAGGATGACTGACCCTAAGAAGGCTGACTGTAACCCAACATACCACTGACAGAGGGATGGTCAGAGAACTGTCTTTGTGAGCCAGCTGGCAGAGTGTTCTCCTGAGGACTCTGTGCTTTTAATGCATCCCTTAGGGTTTTCATTTGCTATATGTCAATGATAGACTGACATAAATGGCTTCTGGGATTGAATTCATTCTCAATTTTTATCAGGAGCTGCAAGTCAGAGGAGATACTGGGAACCTGTTCTCTGGTTTTACCTCACTCGTCAGTTTGTACACACATTTCTTACATGAATGATTTAGAGTCTGCAGGCACTATCACATACTAAACAATGACCTGAGTTGCCCTTTGCCAGTAATGTGCTGCTTGGGATCACATATCCATATATTCAATTATTATTCACATGTAATGATAATGATGGTTTTCTTCCCTTGTAGGGGAAGGAATCCATAAATTTCAAAGTAAAAAACAGGCAATTGTTTCTCTCCATGCTTATGATACTGAGATAGAAACACTTAATTGACCAAGGCAGCTCCCTCTTTCCCCTTCCATGCTGTCACCACATGGTGGTGGTGACCCTTACCCACCCTCCACTTCTGATTATTTCCTGACATCTTTCTTATAGCACCTGACCGCCTCCCTCCCACAGAACCCCCTGACAATTAGGCAAATGCCATCACTCTTCTTCAGAGGGGCGTAAATTTCTATCATAAAATTGAGAAGTATGGATACAGAGGGGATGTGACAAAAATAGATATCACCTATGGTAAATTTCCTCCACAGGGATGTTAGTGTTAGCTTACAAAAAAATAAAATAAAATAAAGTAAAAGTTGTCATCAATGAAGGCAGGGTTGAAAGGAACAGGAATACACGTCTGTCTCAACAACACTAACCATAAGTGTAAAACATCCAGATGCCCTGTTTTTCTTTCTTACCTTCCTCAAGGGTTGCCCATGTCCTCTTAGGGAGCCTCAAAGAGGAGCTGCAAAAATTCAGACATTTCTTTATGTTCATACCTCAGAAATCTCTGGGAAACCTTCTTTCGAAGTCCTGGGAAGGGGTATGCTTCTCTGGTTTTTTGGGAGTCCATGGTGCTAATGAGCAGTCTTTGCATAGGGAGGAATAGAACATGTAATTGCCCATTCATTTCTGGTTCATTGTACACACAGTTAAAGAATGCCCACTGTGTGTCAGAAACTGGGCTCAGTGCTGGGGGGACAGGGGAGAATCAAATTGTCTCTGTCCTCACAGTACTCATAGTTTAATGGGGAAATGGGTCCATAAATTGATAATTATAAAAGTAATGTGCTGCCCTGGCTGGTGGCACAGTAGATCAAGGTGCCAGCCTTCGAACCCAAAGGTCGCTGGTTCGATTCCCCAGCCATGGCACATAACCAGGTTGCAAGCCAGGCCTCCAGCCAGGTCTATAGCTGGAGGCAGGTGAAAGGCAGTCACACATTGATGTCTCTCTCCCTCTCTGCCTCTCACCCTTCCCCTCTCTCTACAAATAATAAAATAAATCTTAAAAAAAAAAAAGTAATATGCTAACTGCAGTGAAGGAGATCTGAGTAAGGTAGCAGTAATGAATACATAAACTTTAAAAGAGGCGGAGAGATGTACAATATATATATTTTTTAACCAAACTGGATGGGGAAGCCCTCCAGTTTGGTTAAAAGCCCAATAAACAACCACAGCTTTCCTGGAATGAGTCAGAAGATTGTACTGTTTGGAAAAAAAAAACAAAAACTATCTGGGTGAGGACAAGAATACTTGGGCTCTTCCCATGTGGACACAGTGCCAACTCCTCAATGAACCAACATTGGAAATCTTATGTGATCCATTCACCTCCCTGTACATCAGATTTCTCTTTTGCAAAATGGAAATAGCAACTCCCCCTATATTGTAGAATTATGATGGAGAGAAATGAGATGGTGGATAATAAAAATGGCTCCTCAAATACATCTTGATGCCAACAGTGGGGAAAGGACCTGAAGGGAGAAGCAAACTAAGTCCTTCTCCATCTAGGCCTTGTCTCCACCTGAACTTTTCCACCTGTGGAGAAAGGAGATGCCTAAGGCATGACTTCTGCCCTTCCTTACCTATCACATCCACCCGACATTCCACAGATGCCTCCCCCAGGGGGTTAACTGCCTTGCAGGTGTAGATGCCCCCATCAAAGGGACCCGGCTTGCGGATTTCCAGTGAGCAGATTCCCAGACAAGTGAGGGCTCTGTACTTGGGGTTGCCTTGGATATCAATCTTGTTCTTCAGCCAGGTAATCTTTGGCTGCAAGATAAAGATGAGGAGCGGCAGCAGTGGTAACAATCCATTGTTCTTTTTGTGCCTAGTCTATGGGATACTTTACCTACAAGGCTGGGAGGCACACTGGCCAGAGGAGCAGGAGAAGTAGCGTGCTTTAGGAACAGATGGTATATGGATCTAGAAGAGATAAGGGCCTTCTGGATAGCTCCCCATCCCTTGTATTTGGGAAGGGTCTCCCCTTCCAGTACCCTCAGTAGCCTCCATGCTCCTTCTCTTGGTTGGAAAGAGCACCCGAAACCTTGCCTTATTCAAGTATTCCTGACTGGAAGAAAAGGGCTAACTTCTGTTCTATCCTAGTCTGGTCTAGGACTAATACACAAAAGGTACTTTGTAAAGGTTTTTATGCCATGTGTGGAGTGAATAGGTTGTAAATAGATAAAGCCTTGCTAAGAGGTGTGGCCAAAAGCTCAACCATAGGCAGCTCACAAGTACATGGCCTTGATCAGATAAGATGTGGTGGGTGAATAAGGAGAAAGCAATGGGACTCCATCACCCCTGCCAGAGGGACAACTTTGAAGCTCATACCCAATTGCCAGCAGATCAGAAACTGACATCTGTATACATGAAGAACGAACATGAAAAATAATATTGGGAACATTACCCACATCTGCCTGTCTTGGACTCTAAGTGTCCTGATTGCTCCTACATAACCTGCTGTGGAAGAGGCAGATGGTGGTAATGGGAACAAACATTTTGGTTAGAATGCTGTTCAACATAGCTAAGGTTAGAGCAGGAGCAGGAAGCAGTGTGGCACAGCCACCCAGAGAAATCCCCACTCACCTTGGGAGAGGCTCGAACGCAGCAGAAGAGCTGGGTGTCATAGCCAGTGACTGTAGTGCAGTTCACCAGAGGCTGGGTGAACTTTGGGGCTTCAGATAAATCTCGCTGGGCAAACGCCTTGGTCTTGTAAACAGTAGCTGAGATGACCAAGAAGGGCTGTGATGTAGTGCCTGAGATTTCATCCTCCTTCAATTCTTTATCCTTAACTTCCCAGCTCAGGGTCTCCATACCTTACCTACTTTCTGGATGTGGGCCAGGTCGGCAGTGACGGGGGCTGTCTCACTGAGCCCACACTGATTCTCAGCAAAGACTCGAAACACGTAAGAATTGCCAACGATGAGGTTGGAGATTATGCAGTGGGTGCGGTGATAACGCTCCAGCACCGTGAACCACAGCTTTAGGGTCCCACAAAGATACCATGGGTGAGACACCTGTTTTGTGAACTCAGTCCACCGTAGCCCACCCATGGAGCTATCAGAACCCCATTCCAGAACATACTATGCTTCCCTCTCTTCCTCCCGCCCAGCTGGGCCTCACCCCAGATTTTGTGTCAGCTTTCTGCACCGTGTATCCCAGCAGGGCCGCATTGCCTGTGTCTTGGGGAGGTGTCCACTCCAGGGTAGCGTTGTAGCCCCAAACGTCCACCAACTTGATACTCTGAGGAGGGCCTGGCCTCTCTGAAAGGGCCAAGTGTGGCAGTGGGCAAGGTACAACTCACATGCATGGAAATCACTTTAGGAGCCCCTGTTCCCTTCTCTGCTCAGCTACCCATCCCTTCATTCACTTCTGTGTCCCACACTCTGTGTAGAGGAGTCACCCAGGCTTCCCCCACTCTCTGTGATGACTCCTCTGCAGCTGGAGAGGGAGCCCCCGAGGACCAACCCAGCTCCTACTCCCTGCACGGTACCGATAACCCAGATGTTGATGGTGGCAGTGGCCTCTAGCCCGCCAGACTGCACCCTGAGCTGGTAGCGTCCTGAGTCAGCACGCTGGGCTTCTCGGATGAAGAGGATGGAATCCCGCTCTCCATTCAGCACGCTCACACGACTGGCATCCAAGGCACAGCCATTGTGTGTCCAGGTGGCTTGAGGTTTGGGTTTGCCCTAAGGAATGGGGATAAGGCGGTGAGCAGCCCCAGAAGCCTCTGGACCCTCCACCCCAGTTCCACAGGGTGACTTGACTCGCAGCTGCAAATGGCTTGAGTTAGAGGCTGGTGGACTCTCCCAGGGGACCCCACCTTTCAGCAATAGCCTAAGGATCACAGGAAAGGGGGATGGTTTTGAGAGTTTAGGTCACGGTCATGCAGGGCAGCCGGGCCTAACAATAGCTGTCCAAAAGCCCGAGAGCACTCCCAGCTGAGAGCTCCCAGACCTGCCTCTGCTGACGGACAGCCTTTCCTCTTCACATGGGCCTGAACCAACCCACCCTCAGGAGTGTGGAGGGATGGAAGGGCCATTAAGCCTGAGGCTTCTGGCTCCCTTCATTCAAAGCCAGCATGACTGCCCCACTAACAGCACTCTTGGTATCTGTTTTCAAACCAAACCCTATCCTGGTCCCAGCCATTGGACCCAGTGTGGGGCTGGCATGATCACCTGGAACGGAATTAGTAGGTTCACAGTGTCTCCAACCTTCCGGACGTAGGTCTGTCTCAGGGCCCGAGGTAGCCAGATCTTAGGGTGTTCTGAGTGATGGAAAGGGAGAGAAGGGGTGGTGAGCCTCCTGGGGTGGGAAGCAGGGAGCTCAGGGGGAGGGAGTGGGTACTGTGTTCAGCTGTGCTTCAGGGCAGGTGACTCGGGCATGGCTCAGCAAATTCACTTCTCTCCCAGGGAACTGGAAGGTTGATCCTGTCATTTTCCTGGGTTGTAGGGATGAGAGACTGCCTGAAGGCAGCGTGTGAAAGCCTTGCCAGTAAGAGCACTGGAGTGTGAGCTTGATGCTTCTTTTAATTTATAACTCTCAACTCCTGACTTTCCACCAACTGAAGTTTCTTTTTCCTCTTTGTGCACAGACTAGTCCAGTCTGTGTGGTTTGTCTTTCCACCCATTGGCTTCATTTATCCTCAACAACACTCCTTTTGTTGAGGCCACTTTCAATGCTGATCCTGACCTCCTCCACATCCAGAACCCACTAGGAAAGTGCTGACTTCATCGCAGAAGTTGCTGGCGCCTGGGTCCCTTCCTCTGCATGGCCGCCCTGCTCAGCTCCTGCATAATGTTCTTCCAGTTTGTAGAGAATCACTTTGTACCAACAGATTCTGAGAAAGATTAGGCCCACTGCATACTTCCCCTTTCTTCCAGGCCAGTTCCAGTGAGAAGAGAGATTAGATTATGTTTATTGGCTTCCTGGAGGAAGACAGGAGATGCTTAGGAAAGTGCTGAGTGTGAGGATGACCAGGTATCATTTTCCTCCTCAGCCTGAGGCCACTTTGGGCAAGAAAATGCAGACACCCACCTGGGTTCCATTGGGGGACCTGGCTAATGTCTTGGGCCTCCTGTCATCCCCTTTCTCAAGGAGATGGTCTCCTGCTGCTGTTGTCTTAAGTGGAGTATGACAGTTCCCACCAACTTCCCAGCCTCCCCCTAGCAGTTCATTCCTACCAAATGGAAAATATACGGCTGTGTCATATAGCACAACTCCTTGATAGTGGATTCCAAACTTTTTGATAGTATCCAGAGCAGTCACTCTCTGCTCTGTACAGAGCAGGTACACATTTAAATGTGTACCGTGTATAATGCAAACTTTTGAATGGTGAAATTAAAAAATAATAATAAAGAGAGGTTCTGCTACTTTCTTTCTACACTTCAATTTGTAGACCACTCGGTGAAAGACCCAGAACTTCAATCTCATGGTTTCCCCCCATTACGATCTCCAGATCACTTGGTCTTTTTAAATGAACATAAATACAAATATTCGGCGTACACTCTCCATTTTATTTACCTAGTTTCCTTTTCTACTGTGTGCCTTATGTTTTCACCTGGTCGTGCTGCCTCAGATAGCACTGCACCCTGCCCTGACAGAAGTGGGAACGGACAGGGGATCTTGAGTCCTCTGAGCGCCTGTCCTGCCTATGCTGCTCAGGGTCTGCCGGCCTCAGTAGGAAGGCAGCAGCCACAGAGCCCAGACAGCTGAATGACCCTGCTCTGCTTGCCTTCTGTTGGACTTGGACAGTTCAGGAGGGGGCAGGGCATGAAGAACAACAGAAGGAGTGTTTGTGTGATGTGTTCCTCTCTTTGGGCCATCTTGGCAAGCCACCAGAGTTGAGAACAGGCGGATATGACTTAAGGATTTTCTGAAAAAAGTGGGCAGCAATTGAAAAGGAGGGTCAAAACCTCATCTTGGGCTTGGTTCTCTGCTCTTGAGTGGGGAAAATCGGCCCTCACACTTGCTGGGGAGTGGACTGGGGAGAAGCTGGCTCTGCCGTGCCCTGCTCTTCCCACAGAAGATCTGTGTTATAAAGGGTCTTGATGAGCACAATGAGCTCAGAGAGAGAAACAGCTTTGCCGAAGTTGTCATGGCTGGTTGGAAAGGTGTACTGGCACCAGGACTCCAGCCTCCCCATCTAGGAATGTGTAAAGGACACATTCTCTGAGCATGGCATATCTGCCCACTCACCTGTCCTCTAAGGTCCACGTGGGACTAGGCAGTCAGGACTCTGACTGTGATCTTGCTCCTGAAGGGAGAGGGCAAAGAAGGGATACCCTCAAGAACTGAAAAGGTTGGGGTGAGGAAAGGAGCCCCGGCTCTCGTGCCTAGATGTGCCAGCTGCACCCTTCTCTATTTAGACTTCAGGAAGGAAACAGGCTTCTGTAGATTGGTGCATGCTCCTGTATATGTGTGTTCCCACTTGGTGTTTCTTTTCTTAGAAAAATACCTCGGAAAATGTTAGCATAGTTTCACCTGAACTAAAGAGAAAAATAAAGAAATGGGTTTATGTGGAGCATAAGCTAAGATGGGGAACTAGGAGAAGGATGAGCAGAATGGCCCTGAGATCCAGAGGGGATCCCAGCAAAGGCAGTGAGAAGACAGGCTGACAGCAAGGATGGTAGTCTTCCCTTCCCCGAGGTCTGCTGGGCCAGTTCTTTGCTCATAGCTGGGGTTCCCTGACACAATGGTGAATTGATAGGGGACAAACATAAGTTACTAGACTATTCCAACTGAGGACTAGTAGTGGAGGATGTGACTTTCTGCTGGCTCTCAGGCCCTAGTGGGAGGGCAAAGGGTGGATTTGAGGCTAAAGAGGCTGACAAGTGTAGGAGGCATTGGAAGAGTGTTTGACAGCTCCAGGTGCCTGGGCAGCAGCCCTTCCCCAGTTTACCCCAGGCCTTGTAGCCCAGCAAACAAGCAGTCTGACCCTTGGCTGAGAATGTGAACAGGAGGACTCATTTGAGGCATCTCTTTTCACACCTCTGCAGTCCAGTGAGGTGTTAATTGTACTGACCTTGGGGAGACATGGCTTTCTCCTTCTCCAATGCCAGTAGGGATGTGAAACAAAGACTAGAGCCCCAAAGCAGACCTAGGTTTATTAAGACCAGGTGTGAGACAGCCACAGTTTGGTTTTCTCCCTTCACAGAGTCTTGGGGAAAAGGCATTTTGAACAGTCCTTGGAGAGCCATTCGCTCTGAGCCGTGCCTACGTCTCAGTGCTGTGTTTCTCTCAGACAGGGAGTTATCACATTCTTTCTTAGAAATTCGTAGAGAAGACTACCTAAAGATCTTGACTCTTCTTCACTAGAAAATTCTTCAGCCCTGGCTGGTAGCACAGTGGATAAGGCGCCGGCCTGCGAACCCAAAGGTCGCAGGTTTGATTCCCCAGTCAGGGCACATAACAAGGTTGCAAACCAGGTCTCCAGTCAGGTCTGTGGCTGGAGGCAGGTGAAAAGCAACCATACATTGATGTCACCCTTCCCCTCTTTCTAAAAATAATGAAATAAAATCTTTAAAAATATGTACATTAAAAAAAAAAAAAGAAAATTCTTCCTAGTTTTAACCTAATTTCATTCTGCTCAAGCTTATGTCCATTTCCTTATTCTTTGCTCATGGGAAAAATTGTTCATATTCTCTCATAACTTGCTCTCACATGGTTAAAGAACTTTCCCCAGCAGTTCCCTAAGGGTTGTGTAGTTCACATTGATGTTATTAATTATGGCCTGGAGAGTGAAGAAACAAGATGGACACATTTGAGGAGTGAAGGTGGGTATGCATGCGCACATGCGTGTGTGAGCCTGTGTATGTGTGTGTGTGTGTGAGAGTGAATGGTTACCAGAAGAGAGCTAATGCACAAGGTGAGCTGTGGCTTAGGATGTGGTCTTGCTATGTGATGGGAAAGGAGTATGGAACCTCGGGAGCATCTTGAGAAGGACAAGAGTGTCACCTCCCTGAAGACCATGAAACTAAGGTCAGGAAAAATAAAAGGCCATGGGCATAGAGGACACTCCCCCACCCCACACACTGTTGCTCTCTCCAGCACTGCTCCAGTCCCAATTCCTGGTGATCTCAACAGCCATTCTTCTAGTCCCACGGGGCCTCACGGTGCCCGCCACTTCTCTGGGAATTGTGTGCTCCCCTACTTTACCCCCTTTCCCTGGTCCTTCTCTAGATCAATAACCGCAACCCCTCTATCATCTGAATTTCAAGCATCCACTCTCGTCACTGCCTCTGTGACAGAGATGGCTAACTGCCCAGCCAGATTTGCAGGATCTCTTCAGTAGTGTCATTATCTCTCAGAAGGTGCTGTGTCTCGCTGTCTGACAATAAGACTAGCGCTTGCTAGTGATATGTGACTAGAAATGATGAAGATCACTTCTGAGCCAAGGCTTTTCAGAAATACCTCCTCTGTTTCTCCTTCCCCCTCTGGTCAGCTGAGTCAGGGGCAGCAGGGGATGGGAACCAGGGACTGGAAGGGACACCGATGACCTCCAAGCTTGAAAATGCCACTTTGCTGAGAGGCTTACAGAGGCCACCATGGACAAGAGGCCAAATGTTTCTCCCAGGATGGCTCCATGTCCACGGACCTCGGATTCTGAGAGCTGAGGATTTCCCATGGGAGCCAATGGTGGTGTTGGGGTGGGTCCTGGACCCATGGCACTGCCCCAGGGGTGGACAGAGTGTCATGGACTGTTTGCTACTTAGCCTCCCAATTGCTGTAAGCCTTTTATGTCCCTCTTCTAGTCGAGATGGCCACTGTCTCACCCCTCATTCCCTTTGTGACCGGCATCAGCATAGCAGGTCCTCCTAGTCACTGTGACTTTTTCTTTTTAAGGTACAAATGTCAACAGATAATTTTTAGTGCCACAAACAACATCCACTGAATTCTCAGCTAAAAACCCAGCAGAGACAGTTGAGTAGCAAGTAAGAATCCATCAAGGAAAGGGGTTGGGAGCTACAGCCAATGCTCCCCCATCCTTAGGTCCCATCCCAGGATGTCATGCAGCTCTGCACAAACCTACAGAGCTGCCATCAGGGTGTCAGGATATCCTCCCAACTCCCACCACTTGGCCTGCCCACCCTCTCCAATCCCCACGGTCACCTTCTGAAGGGGCCAGGAGCTGGGGAGTGGGGTTTCTGGCCCCCTGTCGAGGTAACGTCTGGGGCTCTTCAGCTTCCGTTGTGCTGGCTTCTTTCACCTTCATCGTGGGTCCCAAGGCTACCTCCTGCGCAGTAGTTGCCTCCATGCTGGGCTGCCCGAGGCCGATTTTCACTGTTGGTGCTGAGGGAGGGGCTGAGCACCTGCTCTCCAGCCTCTCCAGGGGTCCCTGCCACAAGTGACTGGCCTCTCCCCACCCAGCTACTCCCAGCGGAAGAGCTGAGCAGGGGCTGGGGGAAGTGAGGGGCATCAGACAGCAGCCCAGAATAGCCACAGGAGGAGGGCCGAGGTGGCCCTGTTATCTTGGCAGTGAGATGACACCCCTCACAACACCAGGGAGTGGGGAGAGAGCTTGAACTTCAAACAGCTCCCCCGTCTCCCCCCCACACAGACCATCCAAATGGGGCCTTTGGCTCCCGTGGGACTGGGTGACATCCTGACTCCCAGCCTCCTACTTATCCGACAGGGTATTCAGGGCCAAAGAAAGGGGCCCCAGGTTTGCTGACAGGCAACCCTTTAGTTGCTCTTTCTCTGCTGCTCCCGCGTTCAGTGACTTGTAAAGTCACGTCAACCTGATGTTTAAGGGTGCATCCCCATTCTCTCCACCTCCCCCTAGTGACAGCGGAAGGTAAGAGGCTGCACTCTGGAACCAGACCACCAGTGCTTATGTTGGCCCCATCACCAAACTGGCTGTTGTGACTTGCTACATGGCTGTCTTAGGTCTGTTTCCTCATCTGAAGAAGAGAGATGATAACCATATGGTTGTTGCAAGGATTAAAAGAGGTAATCTGTGTAAAATGCTTAGCAGCGAGGAGCCAACTAAGTGCTTGATACATGTAAGCTATTTTTAGGCCAGGCTAAACCTCCCTGCCTGTGAGATAAAGAACAAATAAAGGGAGAGACAGCAGTGAGGGGGGAGAAGAGCTAGGAGCATAAGGTCAGAGAGCTTGAGTGTGACTTGTGGCCATACTGCTCACTCATTAGCTAAGTGACCCTGAGCAGATCACTCCCTCTGAACTCAGGTGTTTGGTCTATGAAACAAGGGATAATGAGGCCAGGGTTAGGTTGAGGATAAAATGATAAAAATGTAGGAAAGTGGCCAACCCACAGCAGGTGTTAGTTACACACCGAAGGTCCTGTGGATTTCCAGGTTTACCAAACCATCATTCTACATGGGCTGTATGCTCCCTCCCAAATTACTTAGTTTCCTATCATGCTCATCACCAGAAGCCAACATCCCCTTTGTATGTACTTGTATGAGGTTTGTCCCAAAAGTATTGGCCATGCAAACTGTTTTAATTGTATGGACATTGGCTTGATACTTTCAGGACAGATCTCATGTTTCTATAAAGCCTTTCAAGAGTAGACTTGGGTCCATGGCAAAGTTGAGTGGAAAGTACTGAGCTCCCTCGTACCCCTCCAGACCAGGCCCTTGTTTTCTTACGGAAAAGTGTGGTTGAATAAATAGGCTCCTTATTTGTTTCCCCTTTAGCCCTCAGCTTAGAGGCAGTCAATAGCATCTCAGTAGTCTGTGCTACTGTCTTGACGCATGGGACAGAAGTCCTCTTTGCAACTTACAGAGGGCCTCAGGACCAGAACAAACTGTAGACACACTCTGGGTCCAGGAACCTGTCTATTAGGAGTTAGGATGGACAAAGAGGGTGACTGTGGAGCCTGACCTCCAGGCCTCACAGGTGTGGGGCCGCGCTTGTACCGCATTGGGACTGGTGTGAAGCCTGTGGGACTATTTCTCTGGCCTGATGCAGCCAAGCCCTTACAAGTGCAGACAATTCCCACACCAAGAGACTCCAAACACCCCTTCACACCCAGGCTTTCCAACAACCGTGAAGGCGTGCAAGAATCAAATGAAAAATGCAGACTCCTAGGGTCTGTCCGTTAGAATAATTTAATAGGCCTGAATGGGAACCAGAAACGTGCATTTTCAAAAGCAACCTAGTGTAGGAAGTCTGAGAACCCTACGTGAAGTTCCTGAATATAAAACCACCGAAGATCATCTCCAGGGGAAGGAACTCTTCCACCAGACAGCAGGGTCCTCAAGAACAAGGTCTTTGCCTTGCCATCTTCAGACCATAATGCCAGAGCAAGTGTTCCACAGAAGTGTCACCCCAGAATGGCAGGCAGGAGCCAGCTTGGCTTTAAGCTTCAAGGGGATCAGCAGGAACCTCTCCTACAAGACATATTTTGTGAGAGAGGAAAGCTGCAACTCTTTGAAGGTCCTTCAATGAAGTGGATCAAGAAGGACTATGAGCAAGAGCAGCAAGAGAAATATAAGAGGGACAAATGGAAAGATGCCAAAGTTAAACTGCAGTGTTGTCATTTGTCAAACCTGCTATAAGGACCATATAATTCATGAGAGTAACTATAGGGTGCTGTGTCCAAAAGAGTGTAGCAATTGAGACCCGAGGAGGTGTGTGGAGTGGAACAGTTAAGACTTTCTGGGGGAAAGAACAAGAAAGCTGGTCTTACAAATACCCACGGGAAACAGATCTTTATGAGCATGAAGAGGAAGGAAAAAGTGCGTAGTTTCCCCCCATAAATTACCTAATACCTTTCATGCTATAAATGCATACTCCTGGCTCTTTAATGGGCTTATATGCTGATTTGGTTTGACTGAAGCTAGAAAATTGAAAAAGCTATCATATTAACAAATGGTGGCTTAGTCATTTCAGTAGGTCAGGTTAATAAAGTCCCAGTCTGTTCAGTCTGTTTTATTTCTAATCCAGGTATTGCAAATATACAGAGAATTGCCAGTACAAAGTTAAACACACCCAGATTTATTTACACAATGCCAAAGAAATTTGAGTTTTATTTCCATTTTGCAGAATTTTATTATGGGGCCTGGCTTTGTTGTGTAACTGACATGGCCATTGAGACTTGATGATCCCACCATACATGCAATTTTCTGTCCTAAGGTAACAGAAAACTTTTTGTTTTTGAGCACACACGCAGTAATGATCTTAATACTGCTTTACACTTTAGTAGGAAGGCAGCTGTCCCATAGCTTGGGGAAGAGGCAGCGAAGATACAGAAGAGGGAGGGGCCACATGCTCAGAAGGGGAACAGGAGACAAGAGAGGGCTGCACAACAGGCACATGGGGACCCTGAGCATTTCTGTGCGAGAGGGTAAGGAGGGTGTGACCACACCCTCTTCCCTAGACGTCTAGACACCGGAGGTGGGCAGAACCATCAGGGAACATTCACGTCACCTGACCACAAAATGAGGGCATGCGGAGGGTGAGAAATGCCATAAAGATTTGGAACATTTCAATAAATCATTAGCATGTACACTATACAGTTTATACATGTATATATGTACATATATATAAAGGTATAGATTAGTTTGTTATTCTCTATAAACAAGAACACTTACGAATGCACTGGCGTAAAAAAATGCATACAGCAAGTTGAAGACAATTTTAAATTCATGTTCTGATTCTTGTTATAATGTGACGTAACCAGAAAATCAACATGCTCCTGCTATTTCAATCGTCTTCCATGAGGGCAAGGCCTGGGCTCTGCTAGGGAGGGACAGGGCTCCCAGAACTGCCTGAGCTGGGCAAACTGTGGCAGATGGACCAGGGAGCCTGGCAGGGCTGCAGACTGGCCCTCCCTATCACTTCATCCTGTGGCCAATCTTAAGCTTTGGTTTTGTCCAGAGGACATTAAAGTCCTGTTTCTTTTCCTACTTGAGGAAGGGTAGTCTAGGAAGGTTGAGAAACTGAACCTCTTCCTATTTGAGCGGTTCCAAATACTCAGACTTCATGTGGGATGAGGAGGTGGGCTGGGTTGACAATGAGCAAGATGAGCTCCAGCCACTCACTGCATATAGGGACAAGGCTCTTCAGAGCTCTCCTAAAGGGAACCAGGGACTCTGCTTGAATGGTTTGCCTGGAAAATAAGAAAATGGCTAAAGCCAGAACCCCCTCCCACCTGGGGTGGGTGTGGACAACACAGCACTCTCCTCTGCATCCTGGTGTGTGACAAAGGCCATGGGAAAGGCAGCAGGAGCTGGAGGCAGCCAGCACGTTACTCATTTATCAGGGATGAAAGGCCAGTGAGGACATGAAGAGGTCCAGAGGCAAACTTGAGACACACACACACACTCCTATTCCTATTCAGAGGCAGATGGCAAATTCTAAGTTTCAGTTATAGCTAATCTATTGAACCTCCTGAGCCCAGCCTAGAACTACCACATGTCTCTGAACACATTTACTCTTCTAAATGTGTTTCCATTCAATTAGGTATGTGCATCCCTGGTCTCTGGCCTCACTGACAATAAAAAGCCCCCTCAGGTCTAAGACACCTCTCCACAGAGCAGGAAAGATGGCAAGTTCTCCACCTGATTTTAGGAGCTCAGGCCACTCTGGACGTCTGATATGTCCAGCCTGTCTTATGGTGCTAAATTCTAGTGCTGAAACCAGCAGAAACAATCTCTTCTGCTACTACCAAGCCTGGGACTTTACACAATTATATGCTATGCAAGATAATGCTCCTAACCTAATGCCAGTAGGACAAAATTAGAGTTCTTTTATTTTTTAGAGGCAATCATGGATTTAGGCTATTTTACTTAGTGGCTGAAGGCATACACTTGTGAGTGAGCAGGCTGATGTAAACTTTAGCCGATGAAGGCAATAAGCCAGGCTTGTTAGCAGCCCTCAAACCAGCTAAACCAGCTAAGCCGGCTCGTCAGCCCGTGGACAGGAAACAAGAATGGAGAAGATGACTCATAAGTGGAAGGTCCATTCCTGCGCTCTGGAACTGTGACCCTCAATGAGGTGAGGGGCAGTTTCTAAACACATATTCAAAGTTATTATTATTATTTTTAGCCATGAAAAGCAGGAGAATAAAATTTTTACCAAGGTGGCAAAGGGTGCTAAACATCGCTCTGCAAGAACTGCCACCCCGCAGAGCGGCTGGTCAGCAAGGAAGAAGCCATGCTCCAGGTGCGCAGCTCTGCACGTGGAGAATCTTCGAGTGTTCTGAAGACAGCCAGCCGGCATTGCACTGGGACCCTGGCAACTCATTCAGTGTTTGTGTCTCAGCTCCATCTCCTAAAAATAGGGACTATACCCCTACCTTATAAAAATTTCACGGGAAATATTGTGAGGCTCAAATGACATAATGCAAGTGAAACTGCCCTGAAAATTCTTAATTTCTACAGACATCCCAGGTATCATTCATTATAAGTAAAGAGCCCTACTGTTACATGGTTAGACAGGAATATTAACTTCCCCCCATCTTAAAGATGATCAGAGAATCACCACATCTCAGCACATCTGGCCTGGTACATGGTGGCAGAAAGGGTGCAGGTGCAGTAGGGCTCTCCTGGATATCCAATTCGCCAAGACAGTAGGTGAGGCTGTCTGGAACAGAGGCTGACACTTTATTCTTTGTGAGCTGGTTTATCTTTGGAATTATTTTAAATTTAAAAATCATGCAAAATGAATGAGCTTTTCCTAAAAGACAAGTGCTCTCTGGTTCTAATCAGTATTAATGCTCTTCATGAGCACTGCTCTCCCAAACATTATTTTCTAGCTGAAGCTCCCTGATTCATTTCATTTCACTGCAGTTTCCAAGTCTCCAGAATTCTCAGTCCATTCCCTCCCCCACCTTCCCTGCTGCTGTGATTCCATTCTGGTAAGAAGAGAACTTAGCCATCTGCTCACGCACTCAGACAAAAGTTAATTTGGCACATTTACTTTTTTTATAGACTTTCTAGTCATAAAATGAACTAGCAGCAAAATGGCAGTTACCAGAGAAATGTCCCAATCATAATTATTGGGAGAAACCGTGACCAGCACAGTAGGTACACTAAGTCCAAAGATATAAGATACTATATTCCTGTGTAGCAAAGACTCACGCTGTATTAAAACAAATTACTGCAGCTTTCCATGATGGTATGGTCACCCCAAAATCCATCTTGCTACATTCTATAATTGATTTAATTTGGAAAAAAAAGTCAAGTGGAAAACTCCCTTAAATTTAAAATATGAACTTAATGTATCACACAAAACATCATCTACACTGGAAGTGTTTTCAATTGGTTCAGCCAAAAGTTTCATGCCCATAAACTGCTTGGCAAAGCTGGGGAAAAGGCTAATAACAAAATTCTGATTTTTAAAAAAATCCTATAAACTGAAAACATGTCTAGTCCTGGCTCCACATAAACAGCCACCTAAGAGAAAGCAGATAAGCAGCCATTCAAATGATTCACCAACGAGCCAACACAGCAGACAGAAGGGCAGATGGAAGACAATGCTCAGCGCATGCCACCATCAGTTCTGTCGAAGAGACTACCTGGCCTGGGCAGATATCCAAAGTAAACCTGGACACTGCCCCTAAGCCAGTCCACTGGCACTCACACGAAGCATAGCTTGAAAGATCTTGGAAGAAAGAAGAATTTCTCCTTTAACAGGTGCTAAATCAAGTCACTTCTCTGCTGCTCCTTCCTTCCGGCCCCCAGTTGAAAATATTGCCCTTTAAGTTTTCCTGATTTAGTGTCTTGGAAGCACATAGTTAAGTTAGTTGCCAAAGGGCAATTAACAAGGGTATTGCCTAATTAAACAGGAAAAAGAAAAATCACTGTGCTCTATGGTTCCTGAAAACAACAGCAAGGCAAGGATCTGCGTGAGGACTTGGTGTGCAACATTCTTGGAGCGGGGCTGTCCCCAGATGCAGCAAGGCTGCCCAGGTCATGGCCTCTGTGTTCCTCTCTGCAGCTGCTTTGTGTCATCAGCAGAGCCTAGGGACAGGCACCAAGTACCTTGTCAGAGTTGGTGCTGGAGCTGGCAGGCGCCCTGGGGCAGGCGCCATGCAAAACATGCAGGAGTGGAGTTAGTGAACCTTTCCCTTCAAATTCCATTTCATTTCCCTTAAAAACAGAAACAAAACCAAAAGAGCCCGTATTTTTCAAAAAGAACTTGAAATAAGAAGTTACAGATTTAAACATTGCCCCCCATCTCCGAGCCAATTGTAAGTATTCAGGGTTTTGCCCCGACCCCACTCCCTGCATTTCTTTATTGGAGGCCCTTCTGGCTTTGTTGGAAGCGGCAGAGCGGAGCTGGGTCCCTTGCAGTGGGAAACTTATTTCCCCAAGTCAGAGCCACAGGGAGTATAAGAGGTACTGACTGCATTTCCATCATCCATGCTCGGTCCCAGCTCCTTTGAGGAGCTATTCCAGGAGGTCCTAAAAAAGACATAGACCATGTTACTGAACAGACTAAAAAAGTCATATTTTGAAAGCAATTACCTTGTTGGCTGACCGGGTCTCATAGTCATTCAGTTTCTGCTTCTAGCTTAAACCTTCATTTGCCTCAATCATACCTTGATTACTCACAGGAAAAGAAACACTCTTTTTTGTCCTCCTAGATCACCCCCCAAAGAAATAGCCTCACCTCATCGGAGTCGTCATGATAACCACTTTTACTGGTGCGGGAAGCTGTGTCCAAGGCATCCACGCTGTCTACGCCATTGGCCTCCGCATGCTGCTGCAGCACAGAGTACCGGTGCACCAGGAACCTGTGGGGAGGAGCCTCTGTTACCCGGCATGGTGAGGAGGGGTGTACTTCCTACACATCTGGATCTTCCGAGTTTTATACATTCATAGAACGAGTGGCACATACAGGAAGCACAGCTCATAGTTGGCATATAGAAAACAGAAGAGCTGAGATTTGGGCCTGATGTTTCAGGAACATCACTTCTTTTGCTAAGGGCAGACTCAACCATATGGCCCGGCTGACATTCTGTTTGCCCGCAGCACCTCTGACAGACTTCCACATTCCTTACCTTCCCCCGCAGACATATTTCTTCACAATCAGCACTCCTGCTACAACTGTGACCAGCATCAATCCCACAGTGGCCAGGATAATTGGAACAGAATTTGACTTGGATTTCTTTATAAATTAAAACACAAACAAAAGATTTCAGGTGTGTGTATTCTAGGACCAAATTCAAAGAGGCTGCTGATTCCCCTTATTCCTCTGAGGGATCTGCAGTCCTTGGGCATTTCATGATGTACCTCCTCCAACCCCCCAAAATGAGCCATCTCAGAAGGATGAACCAGGAGAATGTCTCAGCTGGCAGGGGTCACCAGAACTTCAACTGCCTTGAAGCTGTCAAGAGTGGCACACACTCAGCGCCTTCAATGTCAAAGTTACACTTGGAAGCTTTAGCAACTTCCTAGATCAAATGGTAATTGTGACTGTTCCCCACTAGCACTGTTTATAAGTCTTAGGCCTTTTAAGGATGGAGCAGGAAAGGGGGATGATAGCAACAGTGGGCTGAGTGAATCTAGAACAGGGCCATTAGCTGGCCAGAAGCTGTGCCAATGTCATCATATGACACCAAGGTTTGCTTTTTAACTTTTTGGTATGTTTTTACAAATAAGCCCTTCACGTCATTGTTTGAGTGTGACCTACCTGCTTCTGGGTGGGAGATAGGGAGTGTGTGCTTTCAGTGTTTCCAAGAGGAGGCAGAGCTGGATTCTGGGACAAGTTGTGTCCCTGTGGGCGGGAGTCCTGTGCAATCACACACACAAACACTCTGAGGACAGCCACCAGAAGTGCAGGGCAGGGATGCAGTGGAGGAACGTGCCCCCTGATAAGTACACACACCCACGCATTCTTCTCCCTCTGTCTTTTTCACCCTGTCCTTTGTCAGGTCCTCGTCCCTTAGAAGTTACAGAGGAGGGAACTACAGGTTGTCCATCTCTCATTCTACAGATTAGGAAACAGGGCCTCCAGTTTACCACCCCAAGTCACACTGCTGGTCCAGTGCTTCTTGTTCCTCTTTACATATCCCCAAATCCCAGCCAGATGCTTGAGTACTACAGACCTGTAGTTAGCCACATAACTTGCTTCTAAATCAAACCCAGCTGCCATTACCCTGAGTCAGTTTTTCATTGTGAACACACTCGGCATGACTTGGCACAGAGATCCACCCTACCCTTCCTTGTCCAGTGCTCTTCTCTTCCACATGTGCAAAACGCCAGCCCTTTACAGCCCAACTTCTTGAGTCTTCTTCCTAAATGACTCCACGCCTCAGAAACTTTTCTCAATGCTATGCTTCTAAGACTTGGAACAACTTTAAGAGTACTATTTTTCCCCCAACAAAAAAGTCTGCAACAGGTGGGCTTATTGCAGGGTTACATGACCCTTCCTTCATCCTGACAGTTTCCTGTGCAAAGCGGGGCCTGACAGGACTAGTTTGGCCAGTTTGTGTTCAGTGATAAAATTCCTTATGCTGTAACTGACTATTCCTGGCACAACACAAAACCCCACCTGGACCCAAAACATATCTACTTTAACATACCTGCTTTTCTGGATTCAAAATGTTGCTTGTGCATTTCTTTTTCAAGTCTTTTACTTCTCGAAGTGGATTCACTCCGCCTTGGCATTTGTCTCCTGGAATTTTCCGGTACCTGAAAGGCAGACAATTTGTTAACAGAATACAAGGATGTGTTACTGGATTCTTGCCTATTTCCTGAAAACAAGATTTGAAACACGACATTTAAGCTCCTAACCCTTACACCATCTTTCAGGCCTGGAAGGAGATCCACAGGGATGTTTTGGGGGTGTTTTTTGCATTTTCAGGCCCTGAACAGACCAAGCATCCCTGGCCTTGCTGCAGGGACATGCCTGCCTTTCAGCCTCAGGAGACTGTGACCCAGGAAGACATTAATATGTAGTTCAGAAATGGGAGGGGGCAGTATTTACTAGGGGAGAGAGGCAATGAGGTCCCCTTGAAGCCACTCTGCCTAATCTGATGCAATTTAAATTTGAATTAATTAAAATTACTTTAGTTCTCCAGTCATACTGTGTCAATAGCTACACAGGGTTAGAGGTTACTATATCAGACACAGATTATAGAACATTTCCATCATCCCAGAAAGTTCTATTAGGTAGTATTTTTCTAGAGTGCCCTAGAACACTGCTCACATCTCTATGTGGAGAAAAGCAGCCTTTCACTCTGAACAAGGGTGATTTGCTTGTCACAAAGGAGAAAAGCTGTCTCACCCATTTGTTGTCAGGTGCTCCTCTCTGCCATACAGACAAAACTCTAGGTCATGGCCCTTCAGCTCTGGCTGTTCCACACACTTGGAGTCGTTTTCTGGACGGAAGTAGCCGAAATCACTGCAAGAGTCCGCAAGCAGAGTATCTTTTAAAGTTTCTGAAAGACGGTAAGTGACTAGCAATGAAGGTTTTACGTGGGACAGTGGATGATTAATGTTCCAGTCCTGGGTTGCCAGAAAGCAGCTCAGGAAGGCCTGTGGCATCCATAAAGGAGGTCCATTTGGGAAAACAGGCATGGAAAGGGCTTACCTGAGGGGGAAATAGCTATGGATCAGACCTGGAGAACTGAGGTCTGGGAGCTGGGAGCCCTGCACAGATACTCAGGCTCCAGGAAACCTGCATGGGGTGGGGGTGCGGACTCACACAACTAAGGCGGAGAAATAGTGTATCAGCCACCGATCTAAGTTAGTGATTCTCTTATTTACCTCCAAATAACTCATCATTATGCTACTTGGAGGGATACCATGAGGTATTTGCAAACCTTCCCTGCCTTCCCCATTTCTGACCCCTTCGCTTCTCAGGTGGTCCTTGCCATCAGTGTGAAAGCCCTGTCCTGCCTCCAACCTATGCCACCTCTCCACAGCACCACACATCTGCCCTTCTTCCTGCTGTCCCCAAAGGAGCAACACGGCCTCTTCTCGGAGCTAACTCCCTACAGGAGCATCCTCGGTCCATCCTGCCCACTGCCCTGGGGCCCTGCTTCACTGACAGTGTGACAGGGACCATCCCACTCACCAGGTGGCTTCTCCTCAGCCTGCATTTGCCTTCTTCCTTCACCCTACTCTGCCTTATTGGGCACATTTCTTAAAAGACTATATTTTACTTCTTCTATTTTACCCATTTAGTTTTCATTCTGTGCATTTTGGCTTCAGCACCATCTGCAACCTTGAAAACAAAAGTCTAAGCTTCTCCCAGCCCCCAGGGCCCACTAATCATCCAGCCCCTCAAAGTCCTCTCTACCCTCCTCCCCTTGCCCACCTGACACACCGCCGCGCTCCTACCTACCTCCACAGGCACAACTCTATTTGTCCAGTTCTCTAGTCCCAGACGGCTCTTCTCTCTTCCTAAACCACAGATGTTTCCAAAGTTCTAGAACTCATTCTTCTATTTTACATCTGCTCTCCCTTTGTAACCTTAAGTATTTATTGCAAGAACAACTTCCAGGCTTTACCTCTCTTGAGTTCTAATCCTTCCGTTCTAAACACCTGCTGAATATCACCACCTAAACCTGTTGGCAGAACCTCAAATAAATAATCTGTTCCCAACACATCATGTTCCCTCCTCCATTTCTTTACATTTGCCAATGACTCTACCTTCCTTTCCATCACCTAAGTTGCAAGTTCAGCCTGAGAACCCCCATCTAGGCCCTACTCTCTCCTTTATCGTGACCACTGTGACTTCCCCTCACAACCTATCTCCCAGCATGCCCTTTCTGATCGCGCTCGATCTGGCCACTGGCTTTAATGACCTGCCTCTTCTCAGCCGCACTGAGTCAAACCCTACTGCCTGTCAGGGCTCAGCTCGGATGCCTCTTCCTCAGGGACACTGCCTCTGACCTCCTTCAGCTCTAGTTGGAATAGTCACTGTCTTCTCCAAATCCCTGCAGCACTTGCCACCTTCTGTTTCACAACATAATTATGTGCATCTTACCCAGAGAGTCCATAACAACCCTTTTGTTTTCACTTTGTAGGCATTTAATGGATATTTGGGGAATATATCAATGTTGCTTGTACTTCAAGGTTTTTCTGACAAATATTTAGGGGACAAGGTGGAGGTAGGGGGAACAAAAGATGTAGAAGACACCATTCCTCCAAGAGCCAGGGGAAACTTCTGGTAAAAATTTCAGGTATTCAATCCAACATTGCAGGGAGAATGCCTGTCCCGCTCACAAACTGCACATTTTCTCAAGCATGGGCTCTGGAGCTCAGCTGCCAGGTTCACACCCCAGCTGGACCACTTACTGGATGAGTGCTTGTGGGCGGGCTAGTCACAACCTCCCTGTACTTTCACTTTTCCCCTGTGCGAAATGGCAGTGACCACAGAGCCTGTCTCACAGGGCTGAGGTTACATGTGAATTGCTCCGACTGGCGCCCAGTATAGTGAGTGCTCAAGAAACTCGAGCAACTATCGTAACTGCCACATGATGATCAAATGTGACATGCCCTCAAGGAGCCCAGATCTTAGTGGTGGAAGCAAACGTACACACAGTGAGCAAAACACAGTAAGGGCCGTGATAGGGGCTCTGCGGGAGCCCAGATGAGGGAAAACTGGAGAAAGACTCAAAGAGGAGGTATCTGGACTAAGCACTAAAAGCCATGTAGAGATCCGCCAGGCCTGGCGGTCCAGCAGGGAACTCGGAGAGACGTTCTAGGCAGGTGAAGTGGCGTGCGCAATGGCTCGGAGGCCGGGATGAGCACAGCACGTCTGACCAGCAGGGGAAGCTCAGGAAGGAAGAGTCAGCCCATGTGCAGTCAAGTACGGGAGACAGCCCTTGGAATTTCACAGCACCAGCAAGCTCCAGCCCTACTGTAACAAAACCGAGTGACCCGAGGGATATAGAGAAACGAGGACCCCTGGGCATTCCACAGACAGATATGAGCCACATAGGAGGACTCACATGGGGTCAGACTTGGGTTTGCTCAGTCCTGAGTTCTCTGTTACCTAGGGCTTGAGAGAGTTATGACATGGGAGGACATGCCTGCCTTTTTTCCCACATCTTTTACTTCCAGTCAGTATCTTTTGCAGGTAATGAGTTCCATTAAGATTTCTTCATTTTACCCTGCTTAGGCTACCTTTGCCCTTGTATAATCAACTGACCCCATGGTCTTGAACTTTGGGAGTTGACTTTGATGGCTTCTAAACCTTAATGGGACACAGGGACCATAAATATATTGCTGTCACCTCTTATCTCAGGAAAGAACCACACTTTTGCCACCTTCAGTCCTGTGGATGATCCAAACCTCGTGCCCTATCTGTTGAACTCAGCCTGGCGGCTGCTGGCCCAACTCCAACTCCAATGTCCTCTTAGCCTCCTGTACCACTTCCCTAGGGATTTTCATCCTATTACCACCTCTTTCCATTTTTAAAATTTTCTTCCTCCTTATATACTTCTCTCCTTCCTACCATTGCCAAGTCAGGATTTCTGGGAGTTGCTGCCGGTTCTGCCCTGTAATTAATTGTACAATGTGATAATATTACCTGTCCAACAATTAATTAATAACTTCAGTTCCCTTTCTCTATGCCTCAATTTCTTTAACAAGAGGCAGTGGTTACCCATTCTTGGGAAAGAGGGGAAAGAAAATGATTGAAATATTGTTCGGTCCTATAGGACAACTGTGTTCCACCCCCTCCAGCAGCACAGGAAAGGGTTTGCTGGGGGACAGAGGGATACTGATACCAGAGGAAGTCCTCCAGGGAGCATAGGCAGATGGACGGCTGCTTGGTCACCACATAGTCCCGACCATTCTGACAGACGGAGGACTTGCGTAGCCGTAGGAACTGTTCTTTATAGCCTAAAATGCAGCCATCTCCATAATCTTCAGGGTCCGTAGAGTGAGCCAGCCATATAGTATAGTCCTTCTCTTCACCTAAAGGAAAGACAGGGTGTTCAGGAAACTGCATGGCACAGATCCTGCCCAGGTCAGGCAGCTGCCGGGCAACAAAAGAACAAGGAGAGGAAAAGTGGGGATTCTGACTCAACCCATTACTTCACTCTGGAATTGCAAACCAAAGTTACGCCAGTTGGAGCCTGCTAGCAGTTAGCGTTGCCCCATACCCAAGGAGGACAATTTGCATCTCACCACTCATTTGGGTATTAGATTTGTTTCAAGGTGGGAAGCGGGACAGAAGATCTCTAGGGCCCCTTCCAAACTGAGAGGCTGCTGGCTGTATGTCCTTGCCCCTGTGCCCTCGGCTGGCAGGAGCTGGTAGGGGTCAGCACCCAGATGTTTTCCTTTAGGACAAGACACCAATGAGCCCAAAGCATGGGTTGGTTTGCTTCGAATAGAAAGGAAAACACTCTCTTTCTAGACTTTTAACTTGAGTCCACTGGATGTCAAATGACAACTGCTGATGATGGTTAACCTGGCTTAGTATATTGTATCACCCATTCCTGGAAAAATGACTCAAAGGCTTTTTGGCCTAAAGACTGTGGCTTATGTTTTTATCCTTCAGGATATTAAGATCAGCACAGACCTGTTTAAGAGCAAGTGATTAACAAATATTTTAATGACAAACTTTAGGGATAACTGTAGAGCTGCCTGCTGAGGGGGAAACTCATAAGCCTGCTCCTGTAGAGCCTATTTAACGAACTTAGATAATGACGACTCTGCAAATATTAAATCATAGTTAAATATCTTATAGAAAATTAAGGTCCAAATGACAGCTTTCTCCAGGAGTCACTGAATTAACATTCTGAAGAAATGGAACCATAATACAGTCTCATAGTAGATCCAAAATTCACCGTGTCTTGCCTCCTTAGGTCTTTTATCTGATGATGCCAAGAAGTAGCTGTAGGTTACAGGACACACCCTTTCTCTAGGTTTTTCCTTTCTCCTCTCAATTTTTCAGTAGAATGCCAACATCTTTGGTACAGAAGCTTTGGTGTGCTAGGAATACCCTGCAATTAACACCTGAACTCCCTTTCTGAAGCCCTTTACTGAGTCTTTAACATGCCTTCTAGTTCAAAGTCACAGAACTCTGAAATGTTCAGTATGGGCTCCATGCCTGTTCAGTAGCCATTCTAGACCCTTGCCTATGGCCAACACGTAAGCCAAAACTCTTGGCATGGAAACGTCGTCACTTCAACATTTTGATAAATGACATAATCAATTAGATGCTTTTGCAACCTACTTTCCTCTAAAGTTTCCTCTTTTTAGTTCTGCTATAATCATAGATGAAAACCTCTGAAATTTAAAAAAAAATTTCCACAAACACAAGCATGCATTATCCTTACAAGCACAAAAGGGTCTCAAAAAATGTTCCAGAGATGTAACAGTGCGAAGGGCTGAATTGAAACTTACTATAAGAATGAGTATAGTAAGATACATACCAGATTTTGAAGATTTAGGAGAAAAGGAATGTAAAATATTTCATTGATAAATTTTAATGCTGCCTACATGTTGAAATGATACTATTTTGGATACATTGAATAATTATATTATCAAAATTACTTCCACCTCTTTCACTTTTGTAATGTAGCTGACAGAATAATTTCAGTTACATTTGTGGCCTTTATTTTTTTCTCTTGGACAGTGCCTGTCCAAATTCCACTGCCTGATTACCCACCTGCAACATCCTTCCATTCTCTTTCATATTCATTTTCTTCTTCCAAGGAAAAAAATTAAACTGACTTGGTTATTTAGAAAACTGGGCTTAGAAGTTTCTGGGAGAAAAGGTCAAAGGAGACACTCACAGTTCCTTTCCAGGATATCTTTAAAATCAATGGTATAGGAGACCCACTGGCGAGTCAGGAAAGAGTCTGTGAAACCCCAGATGCTGATGTTCATGGACCTTGCTCCAGGTTCCGAAGCGAGGCCAGTGAAGTAGATGGGCTCCTTGGTGAATGTATAGGTTTGCCAACACTGACCTTCATCTGTGGAGAATCTGAAACCCCGATCAGAGAAAGATCATGACAGAATATCAATATTTATGGGGCTATCAGGAAACTACTCTGTTGTTAGGTCCCTAACCAAAGAACCCTCATGTTTAAGTGATGGCTTACTACGAAATCAATTTTTTTTAAATTTTATTTATTTACTTTTAGAGAGAGGGGAAGGGAGAGAGGAAGAGGAGACAAACACTAATGTGTGGCCACCCTCCTGCACACCCCCAATCGGGGACCCAGCCTGCAACCCAGGTATGTGCCCTGATTGGGAATCAAACCAGTCACCTCTTGGTTCGCAGGCTGGCACTCAATCTACTGAGCCACACCAGCCAGGGATAAATAAATTTTTAATGCCTGTAATTAACAGGGTAGGAAAAGGGATACATTTAGAGAGTATGAAAGAAAATGCCTTTATAAAAATTCTTCCAAAGGAAAGAGAAAGTAGTGGCTGATGTAAGAATGGGCTTCCAAATCAACAAATTATTTTACATAAACTTTTACTTAAGGAGTCATCCCCCAACCAGAATGCTCAAATGTTGCCATAATATTCTTGTGGAGAGAAAGAATATTTTTTTAAAATGACACAAAGTGTTAACAAGAGGGAGTCAAGAAAGAAAAGCCAGCCATTTAATCTGAGTTGCTCTAACTGTGGTCCCTGTAAGAACCTTCCCTACAGTTCTGCAGACACTTAAATCAGGGTTGCAACTTCCCCCCAAACGAATGAACTCCTCCCACAGTCGCCCTTTCTGCAGATAGTGTGGGTGAAACTGAGCTCATGCATACTTAATCACATTGATAGGACGGTTGCTGTGCTGAATGGCCACGATGATGCCTCCAGAATCCAGGATGGTGTAATAGTGGGGTCCTTCCAGCATCTTTGCCCAGGAGTAACCCCCGTCATCGGAGATGTACACATCCGGGACCATCACTGAGATGGCGTCCCCCACACTACCTGCAACACAATCCACCATCTCCTCAGCAATGAGACAGAGAGAAGGTACTAACAAGAGGCTAATTTTGAGTCAATTTGCTCTGATCTTTTTCCATCATGTCCCTTGTGGTATAAAAAAAGGTTACTGAAAATTTGGGGGAAGGAAGTCATGTTTGCTCTCTCTGATGAGAGAGTCTATGAAAAACCCAAAGTACGGTTGTCATGCAAGACATTCTAGAAAGGATGGTTAACGCTGCAGTGATTTTCTTATAGAGTGAATCAAGCTGGGAGGTTCAGTGCACCAGCCACTTCTTCCCGAGAAGGGGTGGGGAGGGCTGCTTACCATGGGCGATGACGATGCCCACAGCATTTGGCTCTGAGAGGGGGGCCATCGGAACA
The DNA here is from genome assembly GCA_004026585.1 of Noctilio leporinus. Taxonomy (NCBI): domain Eukaryota; kingdom Metazoa; phylum Chordata; class Mammalia; order Chiroptera; family Noctilionidae; genus Noctilio; species Noctilio leporinus. The sequence goes on along the minus strand of PVIW01000429.1, from coordinate 238,554 downwards.
TTCAGTTTCTGGGAGATGCTGTACGAAGCATGAATATGAAGGCTGCACTGTGAAAAGACACCAAAGCTTAGATTAAAACCAAAGGTGTAATTTTTTGTCCATCTCATAGAATCTTCTAATAAACCTAACCGACTTCAGTGGGATACTCTTTGTTAAAAATTACAATGAAATACACATACCATAAAAATGACCATCTTAACCATTTTTAAGTAAACAGTTCAATAGTGTGAAGTACGTTCACACTGTTGTGCAACCATCACCACTATCCTTCTCTGGAACAGCTTTATCCTACAAAATTGAAACTCTGCATCCATTAAGCAGTAACTCCCCACTCCTCCCTCCCCCAATCCTCTTGACAACTACCATTCTACTTTCTCTCTCCATACATTTGACTATTGTAGGTACCTCATAAAAGTGGAACCACAGTATATTCATCTTCTTACCACTAGCTTATTTCACTTTGCATAGTATCCATGTTATAGCAGGTATCAGAATTTCCTTTTTAAGGCTGAGTAATGTTCCATTGTATGTATATACCACATTTGTGTATCCATTCATTTGTCCATGGACACCTAGATGGTACCCGCCTTTGGTCTGTCGTGGGTGAGTAATGCTTCTATGAACATGGATGTGTACGCATTTCTTTGAGAACGTCTGTTCGATTCCTTTGTTGGATATATACCTGGAGGTGGGGCTGCTGGATCATATGGTAGTTCCATGTTGAATTTTTTGAGGACTCTCCACACTGTTTTCTTTAGCAGCTGCATCACATTTCATCCTCACCAACAGTGCACAAATGTTCTAATTTCTTCACATCCTTGCCAACGCTTGTTATTTATTTTTTTATAGTAACCATCCTAATGGGCATAAGGTGATCTCTTGCTATGGTTTTGATTTGCATTTCTCTAATAATTAGTAATAAGGAACATCTTTTTAAAAAGTTATATATATGTATATGTATATATATTTTAAAATATTTTATTCATTATTTTTATTTATTTAAAGATTTTGTTAATTATTTTTAGAGAGAGAGGAAGGGAGAGAAGCAGGGAGGAGACAGACATCCATGCATGGTTGCCTTTCACCTGCCTTCAGCTATGGACCTGGCTGGAGACCTGGCTTGCAACCTGGTTATGTGCCCTGGCTGGGAATGAAACCAGTGACCTTTTGGTTTGCAGGCTTGTACCCCATCCACTGTGCCACTAGCCAGGGCCCTTATTCATTATTTTTAGAGAGAAGGGCAGGGAGGGAGAAAGCAAGGAAGAGAAACATCGATGTATGGTTGCCTTTCACCTGACTCCAGCTGGGACCTGGCTGGAGACCCAGCTTGCAACATGGTCATGTGCCCTGATTGGGAATCAAACCAGTGACCTTTGGGTTTATAGGCCCATGCCAATCCACTGAGCCACAAGCCAGGGCTTAAGTTATATTTTATTGATTATGATGTTACAGTTGTCTCGATTTTCCCCCTTTGCCCACTCCCCACTCACTCAGGCAATCCCTCTACCATTGTCCATGTCCAAGCGTCATACATATAAGTTCTTTGGCTACCCCATTTCCTATATTGTACTTTACATCCCCATGGCTATTCTTTCACTACCTATTGGCACTTTTTTTTTTTTTTTTTTTTTAATACAATGCCACAAATGGCCTTTATTAGTTGCAACTGGAGTGGAAAAGGAGGCTATATGACAGTTCTGGCCCTCAGGCGGCTTCACAGACTCAGAGCTCAGAAAGGCCTATTTGCACTTCTTAATCCCCTCACCTCTTCACCCACTCTCTCCCATCCCCTCCCATCTGGTAACCATCCAAATGCTCTCTGTATCCAGGATTTTCTCCTGTTCTTGTTTGCTTAGTTTGCTTTTTAGATTTAATTGTTGATAGATATGTATTTTTTGCCATTTTGTTGTTCATAGTTTTGATCTTTTTTTCTTAAATAAGTTCCCTTAACATTTCATATAATAATGGTTTGGTGAAGATGAACTCCTTTAGCTTTTTCTTATCTGGGAAGCTCTTTATCTGCCCCTTCTTTCTAAATTATAGCTTTGCTGGGTAGAGCAATCTTGGCTGTAGGTTCCTGCTTTTCATGACTTTGAATATTTCTTGCCAATCCCGTCTAGCCTGCAAAGTTTCTTTTGAGAAATCAGCTAACAATCTTATGGGAAGTCCCCTATGGGTAACTTCTTTCCTCTTCCTGCTTTTTAGCTTCTCTCTTTATCTTTAACCTTTGGCACTTTACTTATGATGAGTCTTAGAGTGGGCCTTTTTGCATCCATCTTGTTTGGGACTCTGTAATTCCTGCACTTGTATGTCTATTTCCTTCACCAAATTGGGGATGTTTAATTATTTTTTCAAATAATTTCAAATTTCTTGCTCATTCTCTTCTCCTTCTGACACCCCTATAATACGAATGTTAGACCATTTGAAGTTGTCCCAGAGGCTAAGAATCTTTTCATGTGCTTATGGCCATCTGTATACTTTCTTTAGAGAAATGTCTGTCCAAGTCCTTTGTGCATTTTTAATTTGGGATATTTGGCTTTCTGTATTTAAGTTATAGACTCAGTGGGAGATTCCTGATTCTAAAACATATTAGTATATTTGGGAGCAATTATACAATTATTTTTTCATGTGTAATCTTAGCTTATTTTATTCCTGCATTATACCAAAGCCTCTAGTCAATATTTGAAGTATGATTCTATACAAACCCAATGAACACCTGGCATATTTCAGACACTGTCTGAGATGTGGTGGTGCTTGGAAATAAGACCCTATTCTTCTTTAAAAAATATTCTCTGAAGCTAGTAGAGGTATAAAGCAGAACATAAATTAGTGCTTAAAAAGAGCTTTGAATTAATTAAAATGTTAATTGCATGTCATGTATATTTTACTTAAAAAAGAGCTTCAAGTGACTATTAATGAAACAAGGATGGATGGGTAGTGAGGGTGGTCAGGATTTCATGAAGTCTAATGAGTCAGGGTCAGGGAGATTGGCTCAGTTCCCCTAAGAATACAGGCAAGGCCACAGAGGCAGGGGCAAATGTGAGGTGTTGACAGAGCAGCAGAGGATGACAAGAGGGTATGTCAGTGATAAAATAGGCAATGACACAGATAAAGCAGAAGACAGCCTGCAGGGGAGGAAAGGACCTTTAGCTACCAGATGGAAGACTTTGTTCACAGGCCCAGGGGTGCCAGAGAGTGTTGAGGAGGGGGAGGCATGGGAGCATGAGGGCAGCAAGACAAGCCAAGAGCCCACAGCATTGCCCAGGCCTAAGGTGAGGAGGGCAGGTGCCCGGCAAGGGCATGGCATGGGATGGGAGAGAGAAGGGAGGGAGACGCAATAGCATGGAGAAGGGAGTATGGAGAAGGGAGGGAGAGCATTGGGGGAGGGGTGGATACACTTAACCTCACACTGTGCGAGGCTCTTCAACTAAAACAGAAAACCCAGCCTGGAATAGCAGACTACACATTAGCCACAGGTATTCAGAGGAGAGCTCACAACGACCAACACTATCATTTTTGGAAGAAAACTCTCTCAGCGCTCCCCTAAACTCCTCTCAAAATTCTGAAAAACTCAGACACAAAGCTTGTTTTTTTCTTTTCTTTCTTGCCTGTCAAGACCTGTCACTCCTGGAATCTGGAATCTCTTGGAACAACGCCTTCGTATTTCCTGTTCTTCTCAGAGGGGTCAGCTCCTGCTTCCGCAGGCCCTGCCAGGCCACCACCCACACTCACCAGCTGTGTGGCACCCAGGCAGAGGGGAAGATAAGGCCAAGTTCTCTTTTCTTGTTTCTGGCCAGCATGGCTATGCACTGCTCATGAATGACCAGTCTACAGATTTTGCAGAATTCCTAATGCCTCATATTTGCCATGCTGACTTCTACCTAATCACCGACCCAGTGTCCATTCTTTCCATTCAGCAGTTTAGTAAAACACAAATTGTTAGCCCTCAGTTTTGTTTCTCTGTAGAAGTCAAACAATCCATAGTATTGTGGCCTTTCTTCACAGTTCCTGGTTCCTACATTTTAAGTTATTTCATTACTCTCATTTCCAAACTTTCTACCTTTACATGTGGACCCTAATCAAATACAAAACTTTATTATTCAAAAGACTAGCCCAGTAAGAGCAAACAGTGGCTGCTTTGCTCCGAATACATAGGACAGTTGGAGTAAAACAAACCTCATTCTTATTTTTCGCTGTGGCATCACATTCACTGTTCTCAGGCTTCCTCAGGTGTTTCCACCTGCCTCCTTGGTCAAAAGTGATCATGGTCTGGATAGAATTATCTGGATGGGAAGAGAAAATGATTGTGAAGCCTGATACACTGGGAGCACCCTACTACATTTGGTTTCTCATCACAGAACTCTCCCCTGAGACTCTCTAACTCCATTCTAACCCTGGCATAAGCTCAAAATACCCAACATGACGACTCAGTGTTGGCAATGGAGCAGCTCTCTGAATGTATTTAAAGGCTTCCCACCTGCACAGGACCCAACAGATTCCGGAAATCATCTAGACCAACACTCTTGAAAAAAGATGACTTTTTATCTCTTTACCAACACAAACAGGCTGATGTCCATTCCCCTTTCTTGCTTACTTGCCTGGGAAGTAAATTCAACAGTAGGAAGGCACCTCACCTTTACTCATCTTTACAGACAAGGTTGTATGAAATACTGGGCTTATTATAGGGAATCTCAAGATTTGAACGTATGTGCGTAAGTTTGAATTAAAAATTCCTGTTTTTTGGTCTTTCTACTACCCCATATCTTATTCCTCTTGCATCTTTTTTCTCCCCATGTCTCTTCCCTGTTCTCTATTTTCAATGATATAAACTGTTGCAGGTTTAAGTTCAGAGATAATATGCTTTGAGTCTTCTATGGAAAATTAAATGAGAAAGCAAATCAAGGCAAATTCATTTATTTAATAAATATTTTTGTGTGCCCACTATGCGAAAACCATTGTAAGCTTTCAGAAATGCAACAGTGAACAAAACTGAAAAAAGATTTTTTTTGTGTGAACTATACATTCTAGTAGAGATAAACACTGGGTGTTGTAAGCAGGTAAATAATAATACAGTATGTTAGAAAGTAAGTGCTATGGAAAAAAGTTGCTAGCTAGAGAGGGACTGTGTAAGCGTGAGTGGGGGGAGGGCAGACTGAAATTTAAAACAGTCTACAAGGCAAGTCTTGTTGACAAAGTAAACGTGAGCCAAGACTGGGAGGAGGAAAGTGTCAGCCTTGCAGATATCTGGGAAAACAGAACAGTCAGTGCAAATCTCTGAACCACGAGTGTGTGAGCCCGGCGGGTAAGGCAGAAGGCTGGGGTGACTAGAGTAGACTGAGCGATGGAGAGAAGAGTGGGAGGTGAAGTCAGGGAGAAAATCGGGGGCAAACATCGCTTGGCCTTGTAGACATGAGGTCTTTACAAAAACAAAGACCCCCACCTCCTATCAAAAAATAAATACATAAATAGGTAAAACCTTAAAAGTCTCTGCACTTGAGCGTCACGTGTTTATTTGTGTGAGTGGGCTTCAGCAAAGGCAAGCACTGCAGAACCACTGAGCAGAATGCTGGAAGGGGCCTGGCTGGCTGTCACTATGCCTTCCACAAGGAGAAAAGCAGGAGGGGGTTCAAACTTGGGCTCATTCCCGTAGGCCTGAACCTCCCAACACAGAAGACTTATTTTCTTTCTTTTTTTGTTTGTTTGTTTTTGTTTTTAATATATTTTATTTATTTTTCTATTATAGTTGTCCCAATTTTCCCCTCTTTGCCCCCCTCTACCCAGTACCCCATTCCCTCCAGCAATTGAAGACTTATTTTATAACCTCCGAAAAGTTTCTTGCTTTGCTCTTTTTTAGCTCTATATTTAATGTAGAGAGCCAGAATTTACATAGGTAGGAAGCTGGCTAGGTAAGCAATGTTCCTGGGAAGACAGGACCGTCAGTCTCCCCAAAAGCCTCAGCTTCCAATATGTTCAGTTGAAGGACAATTGTTCCAGACTCACCTTCAGAGAGCACACTTGTTATGTAGACCCCGCGGAGGGAGGTCACGTTGGTAAAGTCTGTCTCGCCACCCGTGGTGGTATAGAGGTGCCGATCCAAGGACTTGGAATACACAATGCCTCGATCATCTGAGGTAAAGATTGTGCCAAACCCAGTATCTAAAATAGGCAAACACACAAAATCACTAAGTCTTGCGAAGAAACAGAGAGGCAACGATAGTCTAACTATACATATGACTGAATGATTGCACATTAAGCCACCTGTCTCACTTCATGATGCAGATACAGACTTGTGATTTAATCAAATGTTTGTTACTCAAGATCTTCATGTCCATTGTTAATCCTAGTACCTATCCTTAGTGCCCAGAACATGGCTGATTCTGAGTTTGTTGAATTAATTAATCAGATGCTACAGAAAAGCTCTTGCCAGATATATTTTGGTGGCAGAGGCACTGTATCTAAATTAATATCTTATACATTGTTCCTCTTTATACTATGAAACAACATTTTGACACTATCTGTGATGAAGGATCAATTTTAAGTAAGAAAGACAAAATATATTTATCAACTCTTTTCACATCAGATTCAACAGATATAACTACTTTGCCAAATGGCTGTGTCTAAATACTTGCTTTCACTTCCTATACTTAGAGTTTGCAAATCAGTATGGTCCTCTGAGTTTCCTTTGAGCAGCAGTGCTGCAGAGCACTTGGATAACTTGGATGTGCACACAAACTACACAATATCAAAACAAGTGGCCTTCTTAATAAAGCTTACACATTCTAATACAGAATATTCAGTAGGATACGGATAAATTCCTAGAGGCAGGAGGAAAACTGGACACCTAAGAAGGAAAGCTACTATAAAAAAGTAGGTCTTGCAGCTTAAAACTCTATGAATTCAGGAGTGGGCCATTAGAAAGTTCTTACCTCCGGGTTCATCTACGTGCATGAACACCATGTCATCATTAGCTGCTAGAATAGAATAGAACTGTTCTTGCCCCACAGAAGGGAGCTGGGCCATGTTCCATGTGTCCCCTTGATCAGTGGACACATGAATCCTTCTTGTTGTATCCTGGAACAAATGCCAACATTTATCTTTTTAATTTTTTGCCAAAGTACCACGTGTAGGGACATAATAGGTACATTAGGTACAAATGCTATAAAAGAAAGCTCCCAGTACCAACTACCAAGGCAATTTCTACCCTCTAGCAAAGTTCAAGGCAGTGGGACAACCCATTCTATCTTAAGCAAGGCTATCTTGGCTTTCTCTGGCTTCTTCATTCCAGTGTGGCCTGTAAGATAGTATCCTCCCAACTCTGATGTTCCAACTTCTTTCAATACAGCCAAGGGTGTGATGGGATCATCATTTGTTTGGCTTCATAGCCATTCACATATGCTTGCTTAGATAATTCTTAAATGATGGCTGCTGCATAGGTTTGGATCCTTTGAAGAGTCCTGGTGTAATCCAGAGTCAGATAACTAAAGGTTTAGTCCATGGAATCCCATGCTTGCAAGATCAGAAGGGAAGTCAAGATGTGACACATCTTTTCAAGGAAGTCTCTCAGAACAGCCACATGGGGGAAACACGCACAGGCTGGGAACAGGCCGCGGGGGCATCAGAAATTAACAAAAGGAGGCTGATCAGGAGTTTAGCTGTTAAAAGGAGTCTGTTAAGGATGCAGATAGCACCTACTTTCTGATAGTTTAAAACAGCTACTAGCCAGGGCATGAGGCTGACTCCCATGGTCTCCTTATATTAAATACTCTTTAAAGTTCTGTAGCAAGTACAATTTATTTTTCTAAAACTTTTACCTAGATGTTCACCTTGACTCTTACTCTCATTGTTATAGGTAGAAATTAGAGTTCAAAAGCACACAGTGGAATTTTAATTTTGTAGACAGCAGTAGGACAGTGTAGGAGGCTACCTCTGAAATGTCTGAGTTCCACAAGGGTTCTACCTCAGGGTGACCCTAGGTAAGCTAGGGTTGGGAGGATTATTACAAATAATAAGCCAAGGGAGTTCCTTTAGCTATTGCACCTGCTTCCCCACCTCAGATCCTCTCTGGACCTACTCTAATCCATATTCCAACCTCAGTACGGCAAGGAAACTACTTTCAACAAGCTCTCCAACAACCTTCACTTTGCCAACGGCTCCAGTGGCTAACTCTCAGCACTCACTGAAGAACTCAACATTGCAGCTGAGATTAGCACGGCTGATCATTTTGTCCCTCTTGAAAACTTTCCCCACTTGACCTTCATGATCCCACATGCAGCCAGCTCCCCTGCCTTATGGTCCCCTTCTCTCCCAGCCATCTTTCCAGAGAGAGAGGAAGGGAGAGAGGCAGAAAGGGAGAGAAACATCAATGTATGGTTGCCTTTCACCTGCCTCCAGCTATGGACCTGGCTGGAAACATGGCTGAAGCCCTGGCTGAAGACCTGGCTAGAGACCTGGTTATGTGCCCTGGCTGGGGAATCGAACCAGTGATCTCTGAGGTCGCAGTCCGGTGCCTTATCCACTGTGCTACCAGCTAGGGCCCCAGCCATTTTTCCAAGATTTCAGCGATGGGTGCTTCAGGGCAAGCTCAGTCCTCCCACCTCTTCTCTACCTACTTAGTCCTCCAAAAGATAGCATCTTGGTTTCAAATACCATCATGTTTCCAAGATTCATATACCCAAAGGCTTACTTGACATTTCCACTTACTAGATATCTAATAGGTATCTCATATCCAAACTGGATTCTTTATCTTACTTCCCCAAACTTGCTTCTCCTACAGTCTGTCATCTCAGTAAATGGTATCACCATTCACCCAGTTTTTCCGGCCAAAGACTCTACTGAGTTGTCCTCAGTTCCTCTTATTCTCTCACAATCCACACCTAATCCATCAGCAAATCTTATTGGCGGTACATTTAAAAATATATCCAACATCTTACCACTCCTCCCCATCCACCTCTCACACTGCACTAGCAGCCTCCCAACGGCTCTTGCTGCCTCCCTTCCTGCCCTGCACACTATCCTGCACACACCTCTTCTGTACAAAGACAAATCAGGTTGCACCATTTCTCTGCTCACAACTTTTTCATAGAATCCCAACACAATGAGAGGAAGGTCCAAGGTCCTAATCACAACCTATAAAGGCCCTATATGACCTGGCTGCTGGCTCCCCCTCTTTAGACCACCCGTCTCTGTGTTCCAGCCATGTGGCCCTTCTCCTTTTTCTTAAGACATTTCAAGCACGCTCCTGTCCGAGGTCCTCACACTTACTGTGTCCTAAGCCCAGAATGTCCATGTAGTTCTGCCCTCACCTCAATCAGGGCTCAGAAAGCTCGTCCTAACCACCCACCTAAAACAGCCCTGCTCCAATTCTCGTCTCTGTTCCTTACTCTGCTTTAGATTTCCTTATAGCCTAATAGTTACCTGATATTACATCATATTTATTAGTTTAGTATCTATCTCTCCTACTTAACTATAAACTCTGAGAACAGGACTTTTACCTGCTTTGTTCTCTGATAGGTACTCAGTGTTACCTACTTCTATTATGAATACTGGATAATGAACAAATGGACTGCTTTTCTTCAGATACCCAAAGCTCCCAAAATGGATGCCAGAAAACATGTGGTAAAGACACTTAGAACACTCCCAAGGAGTCAATCAGCTTCTATTAAAAGAATCACCCCCAAATCTTACAATGATACTAAATATTACAAAAAGACAGGAAATTTCATCAGTATAAACAGGAAAAGGGATCTATGTGAGGCGCATTTATAGAAACACTAGAACCCAAAGAGAAGAGGTAAATACCCACCTTATCAGCCATCACAGAGGCGAAAAGGAAACGTCCCCCAAGACCAAATGAGTACACTTTCACACCAATGGTTTTGAAGCTTTTCCCCAAGTCTGAAGTTCTCCATAATTCCAGTGCCCCAAGGTCAGCTTCTTAAACAAGATGAAATATTAATTAAAATTTTACTTATCGGTGAGCCTCTAGTTCCAACAACTGTTTTAGAATTGTTCTTAATTTTATAGCTACAGGATTTTAAGTCCAATGCATGTTAATCAAGTGAGGGTATAAACTGATATAGCATTAGACTTAGGGAATTCACATTTGGGTTTATTTATTATTAGTATTTAAAAGATTTTATTCATTATTTTCAGAGAGAAGGGCAGGGAGGGCGGAATAAAGGGAAAGAAGCATCCATGTATGGTTGCCTTTCACCTGCCTCCAGCCATGAATCTGGCTGGAGAGCTGGCTTGCAACCTAGTTATGTGCCCTGACTGAGAAATCGAACCAGCAACCTTTGGGTTCATAGGCCGGCAGATCCACTGAGCCACACCAGCCAGCCCTGGGTTTATTTTTTATACATGTGAAGTTTTATGAAGGGTTAGACAGAGTTTAATTCCAATACACTGTTGCAGAGAAGCATCCTGTTTATTTGCTTCATAATATGATTTGAAATTATCTTATTTTATTTTAAGTTGCTTGTGTGAGTTTTGGTTTTCTTGGTGATCATTCAACATCCCTAACTGAATTTAGCTCCATGAGAGTACGTCTTGGGTCTTTTGTTCTCTGCATCCTTATATGGTGTTTAGCACACTACTGCTGTACAAAAGAATGAATGAATGAATCACTTGCATGAATAAATGAAAAATTATCCTTTCTGCTTTGAAACTGTGCCACTGATTGGAAAGACAAAGGCTTCCAGCAACACAAAGCACAATGCATGCTTTTTTGCAGAAATGACTATGCATTTCAATTTGTTACTGTTTGTATCTTAATATTTACTTTATGTAAATATACTGCTGAAATCAAGTATAGTGTCTCTCTGGACAGCCTGCATTTTTAGTTGATCTAGGCACAATATTTGTAATTTGGTTGTACATTTAAGATTAAAAAAATCAACAGCTATTTTAGCTAACAAAATTATAGAAGAATGTAAGGATCTTTGATGCTTCTGCCTCTTACAACCCACAACACTCTACCATGAATGGACAGGACATTCTTCTGGGACTAAATTATACTTACTGCAGGAGCCATTCACATAGGTAGTAAAGAAGATGGTGTTTTCTGATCCCCTACAATGAGGCAAAGACAGGGATAAGATAGGGTTCAAGACAATTCACGGACCATGTCAACCTCAATCACAGCTCCAAGCAAGCCTCGTCATCCTCATGCATACTACTCGCCACAGAGCCTGCCTGAACCCTGCACCCCGACCCTCTCAGCACCCCCACAGCGCTCCCCACAGCCCAGCCCCAGGCACTTTCCCCAGCCCACTACACTTCTTTCTGTCACTCTTCCAGCAGGTCACATGGTCCCCTACAGTCTCCAAATCTGCTTGCATTTGCTCAGACTGCTTCCTTCTCCAAATGCTCTTCTCTCACAATCTTCAGGCTCCAGCTTAAAATTGAGCTCTTCCTTGAAGCTTTCCCTGTCCCCTCAATAAGAAGACTTCCTTGCTGCAAATTTCTAGAGCAGTGGTTCTCAACCAGGGTAATTTTGCTCCCCAATGGACATTTCTGGTTGTCTCAACTGGGGGAAGGGAAGTTATTACTAGTACCTAGTGGGAAGAAGCCCGAAATACTGCTAAACATCCTACAATGCACAGGAACCCCACCCCTACTCCACCCCCATCAGAGCACTGTCTGGTCCCAAAGTCATTAGTGCTGAGGTGAGGAAACTGCTGGAGGGCACTGTACCATTCCCTACCAGCCAAGGGGCACTCCTCTGGCTCCCATTTAGGTATTTTATTTGCAGAATGTGTATCTTATCTCATACTACACTGTTGGGTTCTCCAGGGCAGGTACTATTATGCTTTGCTGTTTCCTCTCAAACCTAGTTCAATGCTCTGCATGAGCTAAATAATTTAGTTCTTTCATCTCAAATAGACAACTGGGTCAGAGGTTAAATTATTTAAATTGTCACTTGGAAAGGAAAACTCGATTCAGGCCCTGATGGTACTTATAGATTAGCACCAGCAAAAAAGCTGGCTCTGAGCAATGTTCCTTCAGAACTTTAGGATGCCAATTCCTACAAATCAAATATCTAGAAGGTGAATAAAATTATCAGCAACCAATCATCTTATATTATTAGACACTAATCCAAAAAGCGAGTTACAAAAGTAAAGCAATCTTGTATAAAATATAAAATATAATACCATTTAAATGTAACTTTTCAGTTAGGTAGACTTTTCTGTTTATTTCTTTTGATCTTATTGAGGTATATAAATGACGAAATTGTAAGATGTTTAAAGTATACATTCCAGATGGGCTTTAAAGATCACAATTACTTACTTGACCAACTCCTACATATTTTAGGTTCATCAGAAGTGAAACAATTTGTTAGCTACTTTCAAAATTACTTCCTTCCTGAAAAGACCATATAAAAGGTACAAACACATTTCATTATAGCTCATAAAATGAATGCAGACATGGCATGTGTACCATGGTGGTGCTGTAAACATCTTTAACCAGCCATTTTTAGAAAAGGCCTACATTATTCCAGGAACTTTTTAACAAATATTTTTAGTTAAGATTGGTAGTTATATTTGGCAATGTCTACAGTAAAGATTTCCCTGACTCCTTAAGTAGAGGACATTAAACATTAAACTCTTCCTTGGGGTTACGGGTCATGTTGTGAACATCAACCATATGGAACCGTAACACAGCGTTCCTGTTCAAGGGAGTTCCTGAGGTATGTGTACACTCTCAGTCTAGCACAAAGTATTGCATGCTGTTGTGTTCTCTTGGTTTCTGCCTGCTCTTCCAGTTCTCCTGGCATGTGCGTGATGTCTCCACTCATATACCCCACCTCTGGCACAATCTGCTATTAACTGGGAAACCAGAGCAACAAATCTGCTAAAATTAGTCACAGAGAGAGAACAAAGAGGCTCTAAGCAAGGGTCTGAACCTACTCAGAATTTTGGAGGTATGAAGGCTCTGAATTCAATTCTTGTTCAACCATCCCCCAAATTCCTCAAACAAATCTCTGTTTGCAAACAGAAGGGAAAAACTCAAGTCCAGAGAGGTTAGGCCACAGACCAGCAGCAGAGCCGGGTTAGAACAAAGGTGACTCGACTCCCTGTTAAGGGCCCCTCTGCTGTATCTTTACCTAGGCAGCGGGGTGTGTGTGTGTGTGTGTGTGTGTGTGTGTGTGTGTGTGTGTGTGTGCCCCCCAGAGACGTGTGCGAGCTCTGCTGCACCTATCATGGGACTCTGGCGGCCTGGAAGCTCTTTGGGCTTTCCTCCCGAATCCCCGCTGTATCGCCCATAACGGAAATGGATCTCTAAATGAGGGAGTGTAAATCTGGGCGCAGCAAAGTACGTAAGTCCCCAAATCAAAGCTGTGTTCTACGCTATTCCAACTGATGTCATCATTTATGGAAAATAAACCTTTTGTAGGCAGCAGCTACTCAGTCACAAGCCTTGTTTTCTACTTTATATTCTAATGTTTAGTGAGACTAAGTCTTCTTTCCTGGCAGAATTAGAAGCTCCTCCAGGTCAAGGTCTATGTCATACGCCTCTCTCGTATCCCTTGTGGCACCCTGAAGAGTACTTAGCACGTAGTAAGTACTCAAATTTACTCATGTGACTGTTGCAGCACCGTCGGGAAAGGTTTGGGGCTCCGCACAGACGGAGCCTTTGGTTACTCACCATTTGGCCAAGCATACTGCTTTGTGGATTTCTTCCCATTTTCCCCCAAAATTCTTGGACACCCACAGGCCATTCTGAAAGATTATAAATGACTTATCAAAATTCCAGCTTTATCCTGTGCAGCTGTTGTATGACCTTTAATAATTTGTATCTAATCATTCATCAGGATGGGAGACACACACTGAAGTTCCATCTGAGCCGCCTGAGCTCCAGAGACGCACACACGGTTACAGGGTCCCCTTTGGGGTCTTGGAAGTTCCAAGTAACAAATGCTTTCAAAGCACCTACTATCTGCCAGGCACTGTATCAGATGTTGCATGGGGGATACAAAGATGAGTAAGACACACTCCCTGGTTTCAAGGAGTTCACAGTTAACAAGGGGCCCAGAGAAAAAAGTGTGCTACAACGTGTAACTTATGGAAACATGGTCTCTGGAGTAAGAGTAGGGAAAAGAGGAACACTGTATATGAGACAGTCTGTGAAGAACACAATTGAACTGAGTCTCAAATGATGAGCAGTGCAACCAAAAGGAGGCAAATGGGGAGCTGAGATGGGAGGACACAAAGATCGACCGGGACCAGCACAGGTAGTGAGGTGAAAAACATGGCGGTGTGTGCAGGGAGCCCACAGTCTTTGGACGCTGCAGGAGCACATCGTTCATGGTGAGGCAGGTGCAGCTAACACAGGGAGAGGGGAGGTGGAATATCTGGGTGACCATGGGAAAGATGGACAGTGGAGGGTCCAAACTGGAAACAGGAAAAGCAATAACTGCCACATTTCAACTTACTAAGAGTTAGTGAGGCTGTCAGGAATAGGTTCTGAAGAATAACCTTTTTAAAAAGATTTTATTTATTATTTTCAGAGAGAGGAGAAAGGAGAGAGGCAGAGAAAGGGAGAGAGACATCAACATATGGTTGCCTTTCACCTGCCTCCAGCTAAGGACCTGGCTTGCAACCTGGTTATGTGCCCTGGCTGGGAATCGAACCAGCAACCTTTGGGTTTGTAGGCAGCACCTATCCATACAACCACCAGCCAGGGCTGGTTCTGAAGAATTTATAAGTGAGGTTCAGGAGAACTGGACTTGTCCTGTGTGACAGGATGGAATGTGTAGGTGTGGGAGGGCAGCTGGTCACTCTGGGATTCTGGCGGAGAGTTGAGAGGCACTGAGGAATCTTTAGCCAGTACAAGGGTTAAGAGAAGAAGAGTATGTCTGACAGAAGAGCAGAAATAAATCTGTTTAGGATGAATCTCAGGTGCCTGTTGCACATCTAGCTAGAGATACCCAGGAGGCAGCAAGACAGGAATCAGAAGCTGTGGAAGGAAGCCAGACCCAGAGACAGGGATTTGAGGATATGACACATTACAATGGTGGTTAAAGTGGTATGAGTGGAAGAGACTGTGCAGACTGCCCTGGGCAATAACGATTTAAGGGTAGGTTGAAAGGAGTTGAACAAAGAGACCAGGAAGAAATGGTTAGAGGGCAGGAACGAACTAAAGGGAACTGTGTCACCGAAACCAAGCAAGCCGAGTTCCCAAAAGAAGGGACTGGCCAAAACTTTCAAACACAGCAGTAAGATAAAGACTCACAATGTTGGTTACATTGAACCCAGATTCGGTGGAGGTAGGACAAAGATGTCCTCGTACTGCTGATCTAGGCAAAATTTCCCTTCAGTGCTCCCCCACCTACCATTTCATTCTTTTTCTTTAAATCTTCCTCCTCTGGTAATGTTCACCTTCTAGAAGTTCTAAGTTACCCAAGTCTACTTAGAAGCAGGAAAGGGTCTGTCTCACCCATTCATACCTTAGGTCCCACTGGCCCACATCTTTTCCACCCCGATTATTTGTACTTCACACTTAACCTTAACTAGAAGAAATTTCAGGTATAAAAGCAGATCATGCCCACCTCTTGCTGAGGATAGCCTGGTTTAATAACCTTAAGTTACCTGGTATTGGTGATGGGGTGGTTAAAGGGTGAATGAATGGTTCTGTCCATGTCTAAGGGGTCTCTCTGCTCCCTGAAGGGATTTCAGCTTAAGCTGCTGGCAGCCAATTTCCAGGAATTGTTTCTTAAAGATCTGAAGCCTACCCAGTAGGCTGGCTTCATTCCTCTGGCCTCCTCCGGCTAAGCTTCACTCTGGCCTTCCTTGAACCTTCCAGCCTTACTTACCTCTGCTCGGAGATCTGCCCACAGAGGCTCAGAGCTAGACCTCTTCCAGTGCCCTTCACTTTCCCTTTGGCACCCCTTTGCTCAGCTGGCCTTGTCCACATTCATCATCCTGTTGATGAATGAATGTGGCCATCATTGCAATGGCCCTCAAGTTTTAGCGGGCAGGCCCAGCTGGGGAGCATGTTGCAAACACTAGCTACCTCGCAACCAAAGGTCGCTGACATTCTACATCTAGATTTGGCCTGGGAATCTGCATCTGAAACCAGCCTCCTGAGGGCTCTATCTGATGTTGTTGGTCAGTAGGCCATAGTCTAAAGAAATAAGGTAAGAGAGAGCTATACATATATAAAGTGTAATTGTGATTATCATGGTCTAGCAACTCAGCTGCTGTGGGCCCTTAACGTCCATGACAAAGGAGGCTGGTCTGCAGGAAAGGACAGCTGAAGGTGCTCCTCAGGGACCTTTCAAAAGGAGGTGGGTTTCTGCAGAGAGCCACAGGAATGTGGAAGGGATGCAGGGATTTTAGACTCTGGATACATAATGACGGCTGAAGACAAACCAATATGCTTGCTGTACTATGCAACAAACAAGAAAGAAAATTACAGAGATGTGGTTTGGCCACAGGAAAGGAATGGTAACAACAGCAGGACTGTGGTGATCCATGTCTGCCTTGTAGAACAAGGACGGTTGCATTAGAGTCTTCTAATTTATTTGTCCAAAAACACACATCTATTCAACAAAAAACTGTCATGACAACTAGATGTCATACTTACCTGGAATAGATAGCACATGGAAATTTATGCCTTTTACCCAATAGGAAAAAAAAGTGCAAAAATACAGACTTCATGACATAAGAAGTCACCAGAAAGCAGCAGATACAGTATAAAAGTATCATTTACAGGGTCCTTTTAAGATAATACATTCTGAGAGGATAAAAATGCAAAAAGCAAGACAAGTTCTTTTATGAGACTTACTTCAGTGCTGAGGGCTAAAAGATAGTCAGAATTCTGAGGGCTATACATCATCTGAGTCAGAGGGTGAAATGGGAGATTTGTCTGAACGAAGTTCTTTGCAAAATTTGACGATCTAAAGATTCTTCCTCCGTGACTTCCTCCTGACACCTCCGCTGTTAAAATGACCTGATTTGGAAGAAGATAGTTCAGGTATAATACTATAAAAGCATAGGAAGTCTTGAACCACTTCCACAAGACATCAGTTAAGAACATTTTAGTTCCAAAAGTAAAAGAATTATAAAAATGTTGGTGCACTCCACTCTTCAAGTATGTCTACCAAAAAGCATTACCCTGAATTGAGGTAATACACCATAGTTATGAATTTGAGCCTGTCAGTTTGAGATCAGCCAGGTTCCCAAAGACTACAATGTCTTCTTCAGGAATGTACATTATAACTCGAACCTACTGCCATCTGAACAGCTTAGGTGCAGCTTGGACAGGGGTCAAAGGGAACCTGTGTGCTGAACCCCGTTCTTTCGTGACCAGCATTGAATTATGTTTAATTTTAAAATACTATAATGGGAAACTGAACATTTTGCTGTGTATCACTGAGTGGTTCCAATATTAATATCCAAGAGCCCACGTGTGGTATCATGCACAGCTCTATTTATGTACAAACGAGTCTCACCTTCCCAGAGTTCTCGGGACCAATAGCCATACCAAATTCAGTCCGAATGAAGGTGTTATTGATGAGATTGGTGATATCCTTAAAGTTCTTTCCATAGTCCTCACTGGGAGGAAGAAAAAGAGACACAGATTTAGGGTGCAGTGGCCATGGATGCTGTTGGGTCCCCAGCCAGCCTCCATTCCCCCCTCACTGACTTGATCGAAGCACTCACCTTCCCCTGCTGGCTGGATCACATGTCTCAGGAAAGCTAACTTTATCCCTAACTTGATAAGTCTGAAGGAAATTCCACCCCCTCACAAGTACTGGGGTTGGGAATAGGGGAGTGACCCAGGCTGACTCAGTGAGACAAAGGGAGAAATGTGGGATCTACTGGGAAACACATTTCCTCACACTTCAGACAGCAACCTGATCAACCACATGGCCTATCTTTCTTTAGACTAGGGTTCTCAACCTAGACATTTGAGACAAGCGAGCTGTCACGTCTGGAGGCATTTTTGATGATCACAACTCTGGGTTGAGGTGCTAGTGGCACTGATGGGTAGAGGCGAGGGGTACTGCTTACCATCCTGCAATGCACAGGACAGTTCCACAACAACCAAGTTATCTGGCCCAAGTGTCAAAAGTGCTCATATTGAGAACCCCCCACCGTTGTAAACAGTATGTTAATACAAGTCATAAAGATGCTAGAGGCATTCTGACATGTCAGAGCACATCTGGAAGATGCCACTAATCAGTGCAGGGCATGGCAGAGGCAACTCTGGGATCCAGAGAAGCAGCACCCAAGACACTAAACTGAACTGACCCTGAAGCCTGTTCTTCCTCTGTATTTAGTTATGAGCCATTGATTCCCTTACTATTTAAGCTAGTTTGAATTGGGATCTCTGCTAAATGTAGCTAACGGCCTCTTAACTAATCTATTAATGCACAGTACACATGATAAAGCTGTCAGTTAAGTAGCAGAAGCCTTGAAGACCCGCCTCTCACAGATGTTACCACCACTGGGCACAAACCTCTAAAGCAGCACATAAAACTAGGGTAGGGAAACAAACAAACTTAACCTCAGCTCTCAGGTTAAAGGTTTTCCCAGAAGTTCATTCCAACAGTCTTTGAGAGGTATTCAATTCCATGTTTAGATTTGGGAAAATATAAGCAAAAGAAATCAGTAGCTGTTTAACTCTGACAGGCTTAATACTATATGCCAGTCTCTTAAAAAATGATACAGGTAAAAGTAATATGCAATGCTAAATCTTAATATTCATTATATTTATATGTCTATCAGTGAAGACTACTGCACATTACATTTATGCAGAATGCATGACTTCAAAGATAGTACAATTTGGGCCCTGGCTGGTGGCACAGTGGATAAGGGGCTGGCCTGCGAACCCAAAGGTCGCTGGTTCAATTCCCCAGCCAGGGCACATAACCAGGCTGCAAGCCAGGTCTCCAGCCAGATCCATGGCTGGAGGCAGGTGAAAAGCAACCATACATTGATTTAAAAAAAAAAAAAGGTACAATTTGGTAGCAGCCTCAACAATCACAGAACCAAAGAACATGAGAAATGCAAAGGTTTGAAGGAAACATCTTGTCCAACTCCCTCGTTTCACAGACGAGGACGTTCAAAGGAAGCAATTTATTAAAAGCCAACCAGTTATTTAAGGGCAAAATTGAAACTATAATCAAATTTTCTTAACTCTCAGCCCCAAACCAGAGACAACTTAATGACTGGTGGGGAGTTTTTCTCTTACAAACTGCATCTTCCTCTATTATACCAGGGCTGCGGCCTGGCAAGTGTCTGTTTTGGTCTCTGACAATAAGCCAGAAGCAAATGTCACATGACGTCAAGTTGTCTGAACAACTTCCCATCTTAGCACGAGCACACAGAAAATCCCTAGATAAGTAAGAGGCATCAGACACCATCCTGTACTGGCCCCCCTTTTGGCTTTGAAGTGTAAGAAGAGTTCTTATCTTCCTGCCCACAGGCCAGCAGATGTGCATGAACAATTCCTGCTCTATAGCATAGTGTCATCAGCAGCTTGGACACCCTTCAAAGGAGCTGACAGCAGCTTCATTACTGCCAGCTTACACATCTCCCTTCCTTCACAAGGTCCCCCAGAGAACCTCCACAAACCTGTTGACAAGTCTGCTGGCTTTTTAAGAATTTGACACAACACACACATCCCTGTCCTTCAGAAAAAGAAAGTAACATGTAGAAGAACAAAAAATCATCAGCTATAACACCCTGGTACTGCAGCCAGTTAAATAAACGGTGCACAATAGGTCAACCTGTTGGCACCAAGGAGGGGTTCTGTTGAGGCCATACTGGACTCAGGGAACACAGGGGCAGGCAAAAGTAGGTTTACAGTTAACGAGTATGTAAAACAGTTTCTTCTTGTATTATTTTAAAATGCCTCCTTTGAGAAGGCTTTATTTTATTTTTTTAGGGAGTGGGGAAGGGAGGGAAAAAGACAGGGAGAGAAACATCAATGTATGAAAGACACATCAATTGGTCGTCTGTCATGCACCCCCAACTGAGGACCTGGCCTGAAACGCAGGCATGTGCCTCGACTGGGAATCCAACCAGTGAGCCTTCAGTTTGCAGGCTGGCACTCAATCCACTGAGCCACACCAGCTAGGGGCTATTATTTATAATTATTATTATTTTACATATGACCAATGGTAAACCTACTTTTGCCCACCCATGTATTTTAACATAATACTTTATTTAAAAGTAGTTTTATTTTTTTAATTTAATTTTACTGTTGTCATATTATATCCATCCCCTATTTACTTCCCTCTGTCCCCTTCCCCACCCACCCACTCCCCAACAAAGTCAATCCTACTTGTTGTCCATCATTCTTCCATACTAGTTCCTTGACTAAACTGTTCCCTTCTTTGCCTTCTCCACCCAACTCTTTCCTTCCCTTCCCCTCCCCCTCCCCCCTGCCTACTGAAGGTCTATTCATTGTTTTCATGTATCTGGTTCTGTTTTGCTTGTTTGTTTGTTTTGTTCATTATTGTCCTGTAATGGGTGAGATCGTATGGTATTTGTCTTTCACTGACAGGCTTATTTCACTAAGCATAATACTCTCCAGTTCCATCCATGTTGTTGCAAAGGGTAGGAGTTCCTTCTTTCTTTCTGCTGTGCAGTATTTCATTGTGTAAATGTACCAAAGTTTTTTGATTCAATCAACCACTGATGGGCACTTGGGCTGTTTCCAGCACTTGGCTATTGTAAATAGTGCTGCTATGAACATAGGTTCTTATGAATTGGTGTTTCAGGGTTCTTCGGGTATAGTCCTAGTAGTGGAATTGCTGGATCAAAAGGCAGTTCCATTTTTAGTTTTTTAAGGAAATTCTATACTGTTTTCCATAGCGGCTGCATCAGCCTGCATTCCTACCAATGGTGAGCGCACCAGGGTTCCCTTTTCCCCACATCCTAGCCAACACTTATTGTTTGTTGATTTATTGATGAAAGTAGTTTTATTTTCTATCAGCATATAACACATATCATGAAAAGAAAAATCAATGAAAATTTAAAAAATAAATCTACTTTTCAAAGCCCAGACTATAATAGAGTAATAACAACAGTTCAAATGAAAACTAATACAAATCCTGTGAAACCACCTTCTTTAGAAACAAGTCTTCTAAAAAACAATTCTTTATATCAATCCTAATATCTTCCTGGTTAGCAAAAATAAATGACTACTTCTGTATATTTCTGTGGTGTAAACACAGAACATGTCTACCACAATAGTGGTAGGATACAAATATTTTTGGAATAGAGTCCAATATCCCCAAAGAATAAGAAAAATCTAGAAGTTATTAAATAAATGGGGGGAAAAAGCAATCACCACATGGACTTCTGGTAAGATTCAAATTCTCAGTGAGCTGAAACACTGAAAATGGGGTTTCCCAGAAGACTCCTATGTTGACTCTTAACCCAAATGTGAACAGGCTAGAATGACCCTCTTGTTTCTAAACACTTTTCATTTACCATGTATAGGAACTTGTGACACCAGGCATCTGACCTTCAGACATTTAATGAGAAGGGACAGTGAAAGAGTCCTACAGTATCTCAGAGACTCTTAAATATTATCTTCTCAACAACCTAGCAAGCACAGAGATAGATCCCTGTTTGGTTGGCTTTCAAACCTAACCATTTCTCCATTCCTTCAGTTCTCCTTTGCCCTGATTAAGTCACTATAAATTGCAACATAAACATAGCAGGGATGACAACTAACTTAAAAAATAATTATAGTTGTATAGTCTCCAATTGGGAAAGATTACATACAGTTGACTCATTATTCATGGATTCTGTATTTGTGAATGTGCCTACTCACTGAAATTTATTTGTAACCCCCAAATCAATACTCATAGGACTTTTTCAGTCATTTGCATACATGCACAGGGTGGAGAAATTTTTGAGTCGCCCAGTACACATGTTATCAGCTGAGGTCCAACAAGGGGACAGACACTTCACTTTATTTCAGCTCATTGTAAATAACTGTCTTCACAGTCTATTCAGCACCTCACATTTTGCTTTTTTTGTGCTTTTTGTCGGTGATTTTGCTGTTTTAAATGGCCCCTAAGCATACTGTCAAGTGTAGTTTAGAGCACCTGAGCACAAGAAGGCTTTGGTATGCCTTGTGGAGAAAATAGGTAACTTAGAGAAGCTTCTTTCAGACATGAGTTTGTTGTGAGCTCAATGTTAATGAATCAAAAATGTATACTAAATAAGGTAACTTTAATCATAAATACACATAAAATAAGGTCATGTACTGATTAATGAAGATGAATGTTGTGGTTACTTTACTACAAGAACCTATCCTAAAATTTCCCCTAGGAGCAATGGTTCAGTATTCACTAATTCATCATTCACAGGGACTATGGAGAACATGACTATGGTGAAAAATGAGAATGGACTATATTGAGATTTCTGTTAAAAGATTAGTAGGCAGAATGTAGCTTATTAAAAGTATGGCAGGGGAATCACAGACTGAAATCGCTGGCTGGAAAATTTTGAATTTATAGGTAAATTGAACTCCCAATTACACTCTAGTCTCTTTTTTTACCCTAGCTGCCTAAAGCAGTAAACAATGAACCAAGCATATCATTTAAAAGATTGTCATACAAGCTGTCTTGCAGGAGCTGGTTTACTGTACTTTGCTTCAATATATGTTGTATATATTTAAGTTATCCTTTTTTTTAACAAGTAATATCCTGAAAAACTTATATCAACATGGAAAAACTCTGATGCAAAATCTCAGAGATTCTCTTATTAATTTCCAAAATTGTTAAGTCTCATTAGGAAATAAAAATCACAAGTTAAATGACCCAGTAGTTTTTGGTAATTAGGCAGAGAATTCTGATGTAGCATAATGCCTACATGTGCTTCACTAAGTTGATCTTAGAATGAAAAGTTAAACTCAAGAGGGTATAAAACAAAAAGTTACAAAATATCTTTCAGTTGCCAAAAATCAAGCTATCATCTTAACTATAGCTTGTTTCCTTTTTAAACTTTGTACCTACAAGTATAAATGTACTTTATAATCTACTAATAAAAGTTAATGAATATTCCTTACTAGAGAATCAAAACTTCTACCATTCAAAACTGACTCCTTTAAATTGAAGACATTCACATGTTATTCATTTTTTACCTAATCATTAATGTCTAGGGACTTTATTTATTACTTTCCAAACCTTTCAACAATTCCTTTTCACAACCTAAAGACCAAAGTCTGCTAACTTTGTTGTTTGTCTCTAACAAAGACAACTTCCTGCTCTTCTTGTGAGCTTCCGTGCTGCACAACTCAGAGCTGGTGTCCTTAGCAATGTCTGTGAGTTCGTTGGTCTTGCATCTTACAGTTAGGGAAAGCTGTACCTTTCAGAAGACAAATCTTAAACTTTGCAAATGTTACAGTAGGGGTCCCAAAACCTAGGCTGCCACCATGATTACCAGTGTGAACACTGTAAGGTACTTTGGTAGGTCTGACCTGAGAACCTCCTCCTAATCTACAGTCTGTTAGGGGCTCAAAATGTTAGACAAATATATTTACTTTGAAGGTACAGTGAAGGTTGTTACTTTAGGGATATAAAAACCATTTTGTGCTTATAATAAACAAAGATTACTGAACTCCATGCTACCTTCCCACAAATACTTTTTAAAATTAATAAACACATACCCTTATAGACTCCCCATCTTCCTTCATTGTGTTGCCATCAGTCATGTCAACCCAATCTTCTTGAAACTAGATTCTTTTTCATACTTATGTTGCTAAGTAAACATTAAAAAGTGTGCTAAAAAGGTCGCTGGTTTGATTCCCCAGCCAGGGCACATAACCAGGTTGCAAACCAGGTCTCCAGCCAGGACTGTGGCTGGAGGCAGGTGAAAGGCAACCATACATTGCTGTTTCACTCCCTCTCGCCCTTCCTCTCTTTCTGGAAATAATAAATAAAACCTTAAAAAAAAAAGAAAAAAAGAAAAAGAAAAAAAAAAAGTGTGCTGAATGTGACAGTCTGGTAGGAATTTAAGATGGCTAAAAGATCTTTTTTTTAAATGATTTTTTATTCATTATTTTCAAAGAGAATGGCAGGGAGGAAGGAAGGAAGGGAGACAAGCATCGTTGTATGGTTGCCCTTCACCTGCCTCCAGCTACCAACCTGGCTGGAGACCTGGCTTGCGACCTGGTTATGTGCCCTGACTGGGAATTGAACCAGCGACCCCTGGGTTCGCAGGCCGACGCCAATCCACTGAACCACACCAGCCAGGGCTAAAAGACCTTTTAAGTCAATTGTTAGACTTCATTATATCTAGGAAAGTGGGGAATTTACATTGACAATGTGTTACTCAGTCAACACCTCAACCATATGTTACGCATCTCACCTTCGATAGAGCTTGGACTGTCCAAAAGTCATAATCACTAGTGGTACATGGAAGGTAGTCAAGACTAGAATGATCTGGAGAGAGACAAAAGCATGTAGTCAAAAAGAAAGATAGTCCAATCACATTCTTGCCTGTGTGGGGTGGGATTAAATCAACATCTGAAAGATTGTCAATAGCCCTGCTTCCCAGTTAAGCAGCCCATATACTGCGGTATATCAGAAAACCACAAGGTTACTAGGGCTTGCAAAGGTTCAAGGTCTCAACTCATTTGGTTGGTCCTATAGCACCTACCTGTGAAGCAGTGAGGCAGAGTTAATCAATGACACAGTACAATAAAAGAATGATTTAACTGTTTTTTATCCATATTATTGTAGGATATTATCAGGCAAGGATCAGCTCTCTTCCTGCATACAAAGGCTAGAACATTGTGGGTACTCTAATAAAGGTCACTGTGTCACATGTATCCCTCCTTTTCTCCTTCTCCCTGCTCTTAGTTCTCAAATGAGATTAATTCCTTAAATAAATATCTTTCTAGATAAAAATATGCAGAAGTAAGAGATTCTGACAGATTAGTACAAGAGGGGGTCTAAAATAGCCATATAACAAGAACTCTTGGAGATACCAACTATCTTAAATAAATGGATAAATCATGGAAATTAGACCACAACTCAAATTTTAGAAGAAACTGAGACATGCTTAAAGAAATTCTACCAAAAGTTTAGTTAAAAAGCTATTAAGATAACAAATGTATGACTTGTTTTTCAGAGTAAAATTGTATTTCGTTGACCTCTTGACAGAGGCTCAATGCTGTGACACAGACATTACTGGAATACCAGAGGGTGTGCGCTGTGGCCCCACCCTTGTTCAGACAGCGTAACAGCAGCACCAGCTAACAAACGTGCCCTGATTCCAGACCAGGGCCACTGCGGCCTCAGCAGACCCGCCTGCTGGGAGATGGGCTGCAAGCTAGGAGAGGTAAGGGGCTCACTGACGCTCCTTCCACTCCCCTGATCCTGGTACCTCCTTGGTGCCAAGGAAAGGGACAACAGCTGGAGCTGAACCACCATAAATCCATGGGCTCCACAGTCTTCAACACTAACTGTGGGAAAGGACACAGGAAAAATGCCAAAGTGTGCAATGTGCAGTTTCGGCTCTTGGGTACTTTCCCAAGAGTTGTGAGGCTCATACAGCACTCTCCTCCCTCTCCTTTGCCTCATCTTGATGCCAAGAAGTCACCAAGAACCCAAAGGTGTGTATCTTCCCTGTGGGGAAGGAGGTGGTCACAAGGTGTTCCCCGCTCTAAAGCAAAACCAAACCAACCAGTTCAAAGTCTGTCCTGCAAGCATGCATTTCTGTGAGGTTGGAGACAATTTCAGAAAGTAACAGCATTTAGTGCTTCAACTCCCCCAAGTCAACATTTTCCTGTTAGGCTGAATTCACAGCCTCAAATTCTTACTTACCCCAGTGCTATCTCCAACCCAAGACAAGGACACTGAGCCACTGAGATCATCAAACACATGCTATAAGAAGAAAAGAAAAAAAGAAATCCATTTAGAAATGGCATATTTCCTTCAACCTTTGACTTCCTTAAATAATTCAGAACACTATTACTTTCAAAGTAATTAACTTCACAGTTATAAGCAAATGTGGAGTCCCAGAAAACAATTTGGAAGACAAGATTTAACACTTTACCTGAATTACAAATAACTTGGAAATCTGAATTCTCTCTCATACAAAGTAAGCCAAGCAGATGAGTCTTCCTTGTTGCACCAGATGGGGAGCTGGGAAAATCTAATTGCTTTCTCCAACAGAACCAAATATAAATATATAGAAAGTATTCTTAGGATGCTTTAAAATAAGGGATCACAGCCCACACTGATGGATGTAATTGTAACTCAATCAGCATAATTAATTAAAATTTTCTAGGCTGCCTTCACAGTAATAGCTAAATAGTTAATAACTGAATTTATTTTGCTTCCAGGCTAACTCACTCAAAATGACAAGGAACTGGAGCAAGAGCAAATGTTCCTGTTTTACCTTTTACAACAGTAGCAGTGATGATGACAATGATGATGATGATGATGATGATGATAACGATGATAGGACAATCTTAACAGAGTTGTGGTGATAGTGAGGACAAAATAAAGCTAATGCACTGTCTCCAAAATACATGGTAAGCATATTGAAATATAGTTTTTTTTTTTAATGGGAATTTTTTAAAAAAGATTTTATTCATTACTTTTAGAGAGAAGGGCAGGAAGGGAGAAATAAAGGGAGAGAAACATCAATGTACCATTGTCCTTCACCTGCCTCCAGCTACGAACCTGTCTTGAGACCTGGCTTGTGACCTGGTTATGTGCCCTGACTGGGGACTGAACCAGTGACCTTTGTGTTCACAGGCCCGCGCCTACCCATTGAGCCACCAGCCAGGGCTGAAATATCATTTTAATAATCATTGCAGGTGCTTTTGGGTTTTAGTTTTCAAATATTTTCTCTATTTGTAAAATAATATATACCCATTATAGAAAATGTAGACAATAATAGGGATGTATAATGAAGAAAATATAAATCTTTCATAATCCTATCACACAGAAATATTCAAGGTTAACATTATATTTATAATCTTCTAGTCACTACTCTTTTTTTGATTTTTAAAAAACTAATAAAGAAATAATTCCAAAAAGGCCAAACTGGCACTTGATAAAACTTTGCAACCACACAGAAATGTAGATAGAAAAAGTGAAGATTCTTCCTCTTCATCTGCTACATGCCACACCACCCCAGCCCCACTCCCCAGAGGAGCTGACAGTTTAGTATATACTCATATTCCTACTAAGTGTGGAGGATTATGCTTTTCTCTTATGAAGAATTGTTTCTTCTGAAGATTTTTTAATTCTCAAACATGCCCTGCCTTTCCAAGTAGCTCCTTACAAGCAGAGGGTGTACCTTGACATGTTTTGGTGTTTCCTGTGCCTACCACGATACTTTGCACACTCAACAAGCATTTGTTGAAAATGGTTATACATCCTTCCCAAACCACAGACTCAGTCTCAAAATAGAACATGTCTATAAATGGCAGGATGCCGGCCTCCAGGCCACTCAAGCTGCCAATCCCAGCAGAGATGTCTGAAGAAACAGAACTCAAAAC
Organism: Noctilio leporinus; assembly: GCA_004026585.1. Taxonomy (NCBI): domain Eukaryota; kingdom Metazoa; phylum Chordata; class Mammalia; order Chiroptera; family Noctilionidae; genus Noctilio; species Noctilio leporinus. The sequence goes on along the minus strand of PVIW01000429.1, from coordinate 211,068 downwards.
ACTGTTTTGCTTATCTTCTAATTTTCTTCTGTGGTCTTCCTGAATGGGCCTCAAATTCACCTATGCTATTTATTACCCCTCTGGGATGGAAGGACCTCAGCAGCCCCTCTGGTACAATCTCTGTGAATGGTCCGATCCGTGCTGCCCGGAAGGCTCACTCACTGAATGCTGGTTAACTCTCCAACTCTCAGGCAGAGCTTCTCATACCCTCTGTAGGACAGAAAGGCTATTCATATGCACAAACTGGCTAAGCAGCTGTGAAAAAGTAGGGCTGCTAGAGACATCTGGAACCAGAAGTTTAAAAACTGACACAGCAATGTGTCTTGTAAGATACTTCAAGTAGAGCAAGACGTAAGTTCTCTTGAGGGAGGGTGGTGCTTACAGGCACATCAATGAGCTCCTTGAAGAGAAGCAGAAACATCCACAGCTCCCACAAGCATCAGACAGACCACAGCGACTAACGGTCATCTAAATACAGGCTATCTTTCCAATAAGGCTCTGGCCCAGCCAGCTACTCGCTAGGATAGAAGAAAAATCCCACCACCACCACCGGAGCTCTGCCTATCTTGATCAGGCCACAATCTAGTTCATCTTGAGTTCATCACAGCCCGCACCTTTCACTTTTGAGACCCAGTTAGCACACAATGGCATTACTCACATGTTCCTACTTCCCAGCCACAGAAGGGGAAGATTATTAGATGTCGCTAGCAAACTGCAGCATCACCTAAACAGCTCAAAAAAATAGTTGACCTCATTCATCATCCAAAGAGTTCCTTTGGAAACACAGGCCAGATGTATTAACTATAATTGTGGTCTTCTGCTACCCTTAACCCTGCCTCACTTCCTTTCCCAGTAGCCAATTAAATTTTACTTCTGAAAATACACAAACTCATTGAAAAAACTCATTCACTTACATCCAGCAAATGCAGCTAATTAAAAAATATTTCAGTATTTAACATTCTTATACTAGTGAAAGTAAAAGAAAAAAATGAGATCTGACTTAACAACAGATCAAAGCTCAGGTGGAAAAAAAAGGTCATACGAAGGGGAGATAAATCTAGGAGAGTCTGGGACCAAGATACAATCCTCCCCCTTCAACGGGGGACCACAGATGTCCAGGAAAGGGTGAACACTTCCAGTCATGGGTAGGAGACAGAATCCACAGGTGTCAGCAAAAGACCGTTAATTCTAATGCTTAATCATTTATTATATTTAACATAATGTACCTATCCCTTTACATTGTGGTAGCATCTTACATATTTCAAAATATGTATTACTTTTAATTATAACAATAAGAACATTGTCTGCCCCTCTCACTACACCTGAAGCCCATCTGGTACAGGGGCCAAGCCTATGCATGTTAGCAAAAATATATAAAGTAGCACATGAAAGTCATTCAATAAATACGAAATTCATTCTCTTTAAGAATTACTTATCAAGCTCTGAAAGGAGGGTGATGAAGTGAAAAGGTAAGGCCAGACCCACTTAACTCCCTCAGGACAGAAATTCGGATAAAATAAAAGTTCACCCTGAGAGGACTTCTGATTCTGGCCAAGAAAGAGGAATAAGGATCAGCTTCATTATCCTCTTGAAACTGACCAAAAAAAAAAAAAAAACTGTATAAAATGATAGTTTCAAGACATTGGACTTCAGACAACACAGGACATTAATTCCTGAGAAACAAGCAACAAACAATGGCCTACACCTGCCCTCGGTACCGTGGGACAGACTTCCCAGGGTCCAGGGTAGGGCAGGGGACCCCACAGGACGGACCCAGGTGCCCCCAGCACTTGAAGGGCTGAGCGAGGGGCTGGTCTGGGGAGGACATGGAAGCTACAACCTCCAGCAGCCCCATCTACACAGTCAAACATGAGTCGAGATGCTGGGAATCCCTCTGGGTGCTCAGAGGCCCTGGCCGGCAGCAGGCCCCACAGAAGGGAAACAGATAAGGAGGGGAAGGAAATGAGGGTTGGCACCTAGGTGGGTGGGAGTGTACAGAAGTGGCAATAAGGTGGCAGGTAGCCATGCAGGGAGAGCAAACATGAAGACCAGTAAGGATTTTGAAAAATTTCAAAGGGTAACAAATAAAATGTGTTAACACCGCCAACTAGTGAAGTGCTGAGCATACAGTAGATATTAAGTACTTGTTAAATAAGAACTTCAAATCAGGATAACCAAGTTAATGTGGGAATCAAAGGAGAATAAAAATAGAGAAAAGGAAGGCCCTGGCTGGTAGCACAGTGGATAAGGCGCTGGCCTGAGAACCCAAAGGTCGCTAGTTTGATTCCCAGCCAGGGCATATAGCCAGGTTGCAAGCCAAATCCCCAGCTGGAGGCAGGTGAAACGTAGCCATACGTTGATGTTTCTCCCCCTCTCTGCCTCTCTCCCTTCCCCTCTCTCTAAAAATAATACATAAAATCTTTTTTTTTAAATAGAGAAAATGAAATATGTGTGTGAAGAAAAGTACTTCTGCTTGAAATATTCAAAGAAAAGCATAGACCAGGCCACAGGACCACTCACTCCCACAGGCATGGTCTCCAACAGTATATACAGTTGAATACAATCAACCAGTAAGTTATGGTTCAACTGTTCTAATCAAGGCAAAGTAAGACGAACTACGAGCAGAGGACAAAGCGTGTGGCTATGACAACGGAAAGGCAGAACAGTCTCTCTCCAAACCTCCAACACAACACCACCAATGAATACCCTACAACATTAAAATATAGAACATATAAAAAGATGTTAAAATACTGAACATGTAAAAATATTTAGGAGTCAAGTCCAGCCGACAGGAAGCAGAGTGAATGTCTACCTCAAGCACTGTTCATGAAGAATTATGTTATACGTTAGCTATCTGTACACATGACAACTGGAATGGAGAAGGTGGGGGAGATAGGAAGCCCGTTTTCGCTCCCGGGAATAATCCCTGTGTTGCTCTAATGCAGTACGTGGAAGAGGTAGATTAACAGGAAGAGAACATGATGACCACTACATGTTGCTAAGCAAATGTATGATCCAGAAGTGGGTCAAAATGAAGGGAAATCACGTTAATTTGCTATTTCTGTGATTAACAAGTCAAAAGCCAGTATTCGAGGGTAATTCAGATTATTTAATCACATTCCAGGGTAAGAAGCTCAGAGATGAGCATAAAACCTGCCCCCTGTCAGAAGAAACTAATTAACCCCCCAGCACAGCTAGTGGCACAGGAACAGATAGGCAGATCAATGAAACAAAACAAAGTCCAAGACTGGGTGAGGTTTACTTTAGGTTTGATGGCAATTTTCAACCGTGTTCATCACCTGGCACAGGTAAACTAATTACTACAATTCTAAAGCACACCAAATAATACAATTTTTGTCGATCTGACAAAAAAAAAAAAAGTGTGATTTTGATTCATTCACACTGACAGCTGTTGTGCTGATGGTTGTCTTTTTTTTTTTTTTTTTTTTCAATTTGACCATCTAAGGGAAAAGAGGTCATTGCCCCTGACTAGATAGTCAGGTACTACATGTTTGAACATTCTTGCGGTGTAGCAGTGTGTTAAGGCACACCAGCTGAAAATCTCTGGTGTGTGATAAAGCCAGCATTGGAAATCAGTGGTGAAAGAGTTGGGAAAAAAACTACCTATTTGGGGGGAAAAAGCTGATGCCTAACTCTGTTCTTACCCACAAGTTCCACATTGAAAAGAGATTTAAAAATAAAATGTTAGCCCTGGCTGGTATGGCTCAGTGGACTGAGCATGAACCAACAGGTCACTGGTTCAATTCCAGGTCCAGGCACATGCCTGGGTTATGGGCCAGGTTCTCAGTTGTGTTGGGGGCGTGCAAGAGGCAACCAATGTTTCTCTCTCACATGATGTTTCTTTCTTTCTCCCTCCCTTCCCCCACTATGAAAAAATATAAATAAAATGTTAAATCATAAAAGTCCTAGAAATAATCTTAGAAGGAGAAGACCAATTCAAAAAAAGATACAAAAACCAGAACCCATAGTACATAAAGGAATTGCTTTAACTATATATATAAGAAAATTTTAATGGCAAAGTACCAAAGGGGAAGTTGAAATCAAAAACTAGGAAAAAATTATTTGAATATGATGAAGGGTTAATTCAGAGAGTTTTTAAATCAATAAGGAAAAGGAAAAGCCTTCAAAGAAAATAGGCAATGACACAAACTAGCAATTCACCAAAGGACAGAGAAATAGCCAGTAGCATAAGAAAAGCTATTTAATCTCACTAACAATCAGAAGAAAATCAAAGAAGAATAATGTGATAACATTCTCCACTTTTGGGGGAAAGCTTGACAATATATATCTATCCAGTGAGGGGTGTCTACCTGTGTATACTGGGTGAGATGATATGAACTGCTACTACTTTTCTGGAGAGCTATGTGGTGATACGAATCAGAACTGAATATGCCCATATCCTGGGACCCAGCAATGCCACTCAGGAATTTATCCTAAGGGGATAATCACACACCTTTGCAAAAGGTGTATAATAATACACCTGGATGTCCTTTGCAGCTAACAGCTACTGTGCACTTCCTACATGCCATCCACTGTCCTAAGCATCTTACACATATCATTTAACCCACAAAGCAACCCATGAGATATTACTGTATCTGTATGTTCTAGGTGAAGAATTGCAACTCTGTTAAATAAACTGTTACGCAATAAAACGTTACCAGATTCTACTGAAAACCTTCCAGGTATTTATTGACATTGAAAGATATTCAGCTCTGGCTGGTGGCACAGTGGATAAGGCACCGGCCTGTGAACCCAAAGGTCACTGGTTCGACTCCCCAGCCAGGGCACATAACCAGGTTGCAAGCCAGGTCTCCAGCCAAGTCTGTGGCCGAAGGCAGGTGAAAGGCACCCATACTTAGATGTTTCTATTCCTTTCTGCCTCTCTCCCTACACCTCTCTCTTTAAAATCTTTAAAAAAAGATATTCATAGCATGTTGAGTAAATGTACGTTACACAGTAACGTGTAAAAATCCTGTGTGCGTGTATTTATGCTGAAAAGATATCTGGAAGGATGAGCTTCAGATAGTATCAGCTGCTCTAAGTGACAGAATTTAGGTGATGCTTCTTTCTTTGTAGTTTTTCTGGACTGACTGAATTATTCCCCACCCCACTTGCTATTAGCAGGAATCACTAAAAACAAAATAAACACAAAACACACAAAAAAACTACATAATTTATTTTTATTTTGAAAGTAAGGATATATGAAAGGGTGGTATATGAAGTACTCAAAGACCATGTCGGTTTATCCCAGAACTCTGTCACAGGTTAAGAGAGGTAACAGAAGGTTACAGGCTAGGTCAGAGAGCCCCTGCTACCCGAGCCATGCTAACACAGGGGGCTTGATTTAGTTGAAGGCAGACATCCGAACATTATTCACTGACATGCTGCCCTTTCTAGAGCCTCACTCAGAGTCTTCTGTTGTCACCTGTTGAACAGTGATGGCACTGACAGCCACTTACTGCCCCCAGCAGGAGAGCTCTGGGCAGTGGGGAGGCACGGGTCGGCATTCATAATGTAACAGGTTTTTGAGGACTCATTACGTTAGAAAATAGGGGGTCAGTTTGGACTGCCTCCTCTGAAATACATCCTCCTTGATAGCTGCTTGACTGCAAGACTCACCAAGAGCGTCTTCTGCTCTTGCTTTAAAGCCGGAGGGCCACACATTTCAGAGACCATCAATAAAGCAGATGTCCGTTTTTGTGGCCATGTGGCTAATCCCTAAGACACAACGTTCTTTACAGAAATAACTTTGTCTTTGTATCTAATTAAACCCGAAGCCTAATTAAATTACTGTTACTATAGCTTGAAGAACTTGACATTGGTCCCAAGAGCCACTGTAGCCTGGAAAAAAACTTGGTAATGAAAAACTTCTGCCTATCTTTAGTTACACTCCTGATGAAAAGTCAAATACTGAAAGCGCTTCCACAGCACACCCAAGCTGATTAAGTTTTCCATTGCAGACCATAGTTTAAAATATGTACGCAACACAACAAAAAAACCTATCAACAAGGTGAAAAGGCAACCATCTGAATGGGAGAACACACTTAACCAATAACACATTTGATAAAGGATTAACATCCAAAATATATAAAGAACTCATACAATTCAACACCAAAGAAAACAAACAATCCAATTTTAAAAATAGGCAAAGGAACTAAATAAACACTTCTCCAAAGAGGGCATACAGATGGCCCATAGACATATGAAAAGATCAACATCACTAGCCATCAGAGAGATGCAAATTAAAACCACAGTGAGATATCACTTCACAACTGTCGGAATGGCTACCACCAATAAGTTAACAAACAAGTGCTGGTGAGGATGTGGAAAAAAGAAACCTTGTGAATTGTTGGTGGGACTGTAAATTGGAACAGCCATATGAAAAACAGTATGAAGAGTCCTCAGAAAATTAAAAAAGGAACTGCCTTATTACCCAGTGATTCTGGAATATATCCCAAGAAACCCAAAATACTAATTTGAAAGAATGTATGTACCCCTATGTTCACTGCAGCATTATTTACAATAACCAAGACATGAAAACAGCCCAAGTGCCCATCAGTGGATGAGTGGATAAAAAAAACTATTTACATTTACATAATGGAACACTACTTGGCCATAAAAAAAAAAAAAAAAGAAGGCAATCTTACCTTTCATGACAGTATAAATGGACTTGGAGAATATTATGCTAAGTGAAATAAGCCAGCCAGGAAAAGACAAATATTTTATGATCTTGCTTTATATGGAACCTAATGAACAAAATAATTTAACAAACAAAATAGAAACAGAAGCACAGATACACAGAACAGACCAACAGCGGTCAGAGGGGTGGGGGATTGGGAGGCTGGGTAAAAATAAGTAAAGGCTCACGGACATGGATAATAGTGTGGTGATTGCAGGGGGGTATATGGGGGATAAATAGTTATGGGAAAATGCAATAAAAATATATTTACAAAAGTAAAAAGCTGAAAAGATTAAGTAAATATATATATTTTATATGATATATGTATCACATAACACAGAGACACAGACAACAGTGTGGTGACAGCCAGAGGGAAAGGGGGTGGAGGGAAGTGGGGGAGATGAAAGAGGGCAAAGGGGGTATAAACGGGAACAGAAAGGGACTTCGGTGATGGGCACACAATGCAGTTTGCAGGTAATATTTTATTGAATGGCACACTTGAAGCGTGTATGGTTTTGCTAATCAACATCCCCCTAAAAAAATCAGTAAAAAAATCAGTAAGAAAGACACAGTCAGACAACTCGACCATCTTGTCATCAGGAACAACCTCTCTGGCAATTGAGCAAGAGAGTGAATTCAATGATGGCACCCTTCACACACACACTCCTGCTTCCAACAAACAAATGTTGGGCGTTGGGGAGTTGCCCACCACGTACCAGACCCTATTTGGGGTGCTGGGGAAAACAGTGACCATATGTGTTCTATGCTCATGGAGCTCTAAACATGCTTTTACATAAGTCTAAAAATTAAGGTTAAATATGCTACACATTTAATCTATACAAGATAGCCTGTCTCGGTGAAAATAAAGCTCCCAGAGGCTGTGAATACCTAGCACAGTAACTAACTGGTTGGGGAAGCAGGCACAAATCATTCTTGGGAATCTATTTCCTTGGCTGTAAAACCGAACTACTAGAATAAGAAGAATCAAGTAAAATCGCATCCAAAGGCATGAATTAGTCATTCTACAAAGAATGGGAATTCAAGATTTAGGTTCCCCAACCTCAACAGAGGAAAGGCAGGATACGGTGATGTGCCTGAGAGGCCTGGATACATGATGTGCAGGAGAGGCAGGATACAGTGACGATGTGCAGGAGAGGCAGGATACAGTGATGATGTGCAGGAAAGGCCTGGAACAGGGCCTGGGTGATGCTCTTGCAGGCAGGAAGAAATCTTACCAGAATACTCTCCTGTTCAATACGGCAATGCTAGGCCATAACAACATGAGCCAAAAATAAGATCACAAATATTCCAGTTCTCATGGACACTATTCTTAGAAATGAGAAGGCTAAACATGAACTCATACCTATTCAATTACTCAGACTTGCCTGCACGGCAAGATAATACAGAGGCAAGCACGGGGCTAGTAGTCAACATGCACCTTTTTTCCATCTGTGCCTCAAGCCTTGTGGACTTGAGCAGTTCAACCTGACTTCACCACCAAGCCCAGGGAGACTGGAATGACATTGCTAGCTGCTATAAGCTTTAAAATCCTATGACTCATCATTGACTTACCCTCTCAGTTTGCTTTTCCACTATGTCTTCATAAAATTAAAACACACACATACATACACACACACACACACACAGAGCCCCCTGCTTGACAACACTAGTGTTAAAGCAGAGGGCGCAGCAACCTCCATCATCCAGAGAAGTCTCAACAACCTGGACACCCACTGAGGGAAGCAAGGGAGAGCTCAGATGCCACCAGGCATGCAATAAAAGTCCATTCAATAAAAATCCACTTGAAAAGCCCTGGCTGGTGGCTCAGTGGATAAGATGCCAGCCTGTGAACCCAAAGGTCGCTGATTTGATTCTCCAGCCAGGGCACATAACCAGGTTGCAAGCCAGAGCTCCAGCCAGGTCCACAGCTGGAGGCAGGTGAAAGGCAACCATACACTGATGTCTCTGTCCCTCTCTGCCTCTCACCCTTCTCCTCTCTCTAAAAATAATAGATAAAATCTTAAAAAAGAAAAAAAAAATCCACTTGACCTCTAAGAGAAACTTGCAAACTGTCACTCTGAATCAATTTGCGAAGGTTGTTACCTAAAATTGCCTAAATTTAGTAATCTGCTTTCTTGGCTCACAGAAGCAGCAAATCAAATCTGGGGAGAGTGTACCTAGAGACTGGGGCAGTAGCAAAAGGAACAGGATATTGCAAAGGGACTACATCATTTCTGGAAAAAAAAAAAAGTAAACTTCAACAAGATGGCAAAGGCATGAGGCTTACAAATCTGAGAAGCTCAATAAAGGAGAAAGTAGCCCACAAATCTCAACAGCTCCTTGTGAGCATTAGTGCCACCAATGCGAATGCCAGAATCACATAGTTATCTCCTTAATCAGAGTCATATGGTTGACTAAGAGGAGTGTTTTAAAATTTTTTCCATTAAAACAACAAAACCTTTGGCACTTAAAAGAGTAAGCTTAGTTTTTAAAAAATTCATTTTCATGGGATAATTCATTCATGTTGAATCATGGCCAATAAATGAGCTAAATTGCAGAACTGTTAGCACTTAATTTATACATCTTAGTTCCATTTCGGAGAAAAGAAAGTGGTGAAGGGGTGCACCTCGGTCACCAGCTGACTAAAGCACAAAGGCTCACTGCTCACCCACTGTGCTGGGGACAAACCCCTCATTCCCTCTGCCACCGCCACTGCTGGCCTCCGTCCAGATCTCTGGGCACCCACCCAGTGCTCTCTAGCGCCCCAGGCCACTGAACACGCTGTTCTCTCTGCCTGGGATACTATTACGGGCAAAAATTCTATTCATTTTCAAGTAGCAGTTTAAATAATTTCTCAGCCAGTCCTTCTTAGCGTCCCAGACTCAATTATTCCTTTGTAGTTTAGTTACCTTTTTTCTTCTTGGTACTGATCATGTTTACATATTTGTGTAATTCTATTTTCTCTCCAGGGATCTTGTCTGCTGTGTTCCACATCAGTTCCCAGGACCAGGAGCCACTGCCCACCATGTGGTAGGTGCTCATAACCAAGCGTTGAGTTGAAGACTAATAATAATAGTATTGAACCTTTCCTGAGCACTCATGCTATATAAGGCACAGCTGCTACTTTCGAGGCAGAAGCAGGCTCCAAGAGGGTAAAACATTTGCCCAAAGTCACACAGTTGGTAAGTAGCAGAGTGAAGTTTTAAGCTTGTGTCTGCCTGATGCCAGGCCCACTACCCTTTCTCCAGCACTGTGTGGGGCCAGAGTGGTAAAGGATTCCCAGAACAAGTATGGCCCGTACATTTAAGGAGTTTATAATGGGCAGAATAAACACCTGATAACTGAAAGTGAATACAAGACAGGATACTGTAGTTAAGTGCTGGATTACATGGCACAGTTACATGTTGTAGGAGAGAACAGAAAAACGAACAAACCAGATAGTGGGACATTCGAACAGCAGGGACACCCTCAGAACAAAATGGAGAAGCAACACAGCACCTGGTGAACAAAAGGGGTTGGTGACACGGCCACTTTACCTGGAACAGAGGATTAACACAGGCCAGGAAGTGGTGAAATATTAAAGAGATAAGCACAGAGTAAAAACAATTAGCTTAACATTCTGGCATTCAATGCTTCCAAGCACAGTTCTTGAGAGGCACCTACCACCTCTCATTAATATTTCTTCCGACTTCACAGAGGTCAGTGAGGACAAAGCCAACTGCACGCTCAGTTAGTGACTGGGGGCGGGGAGTGGAATCAGCAAGGCGCTAGTTCAGAGCTGTCAATGCAAAGCCACGGTCACGAGCTCCAATAAACGGAAGCTTCATGGAAATAGTTATTAAATGCTAAGTAGTCCTATTTTTAAATAATGGTTATGCTCTTTAAAATGATAACTTTATATACTTAAATTACTTTATTTACCTAAAACTACCACAACCTGGTAACCAGGTTACCAGGTGCCTGATGATGGTGGTGATATTAGTATTTTCTCCTCCGTCTCCCACAGCTTCAAGAAAGACACTTTGGATAGATGATCTCTCCCCTTTACTGTATCCCTTTTTTCTTAACCCTGAGTCCAAAGACATAACTAATATACATTTCTTTATCTAGATTTGGTTCCTATGAATACCCATAAACATTATCTAGGAATATTATAACTAAGAAAAAACAACTTCAGCACATACACAAATATCTGAGCATTTAAATGGTAATACATCAGAAGCTCTATGAGGATAACTGCTGTATGATACGCTCAATAACAGATGAACACACACTAACTCCCACACTGTCTCACTTCATCTTCACAACGACCCTAAGAGAAAGGTATTAGTGCACACATTTAAAAAAATTTTGTTATTCATTTATTTTTAGAGAGAGGGGAAGGGAGGGAGAAGAGAGGGAAAGAAATGCCAAGGTGAGAGAGAACTATCAGTTGGCTGCCTCTCGCCTTCCCCCAATCTGGGATTGGGTCTGCAACCCAAGCACATGCCCTGACTGGGAATCAAACTGGCCACCTTTGGTTCACAGACTGGCCCTCCATCCACTGAGCCACACCAGCTAAGGCAGCATATACATTTTATAGATGAAAAACTAGGGTTCACTGAGATGAATCTGTCCATGGTCACCATCAACATGTGAATGCAGGTCCAACCTGAGACCATGCTCCCTCCTAACTACTGCCTCCAAGGGCTATCAACTACATTAACAAGTTAAAATTTTGATATTATCATGAAGATTAAAAAAGAACACATACGCTTCTTACATTTCTGCCAATCTTGACTCACGCTCATGCTTGCCACCCCCGTCCAAGCCTCTCACCCAACCGTGCCAAGTGATAAAACTAAATACATTTATGCCTCATCTGTGCCCTTTTCTGCACATGTTCCTCTGGCGTTGGTATTTATCAGCATGATTTGGCTGACAATTGGGCCCCGTGGACACAGTAATAGGTCAATAGGCTTATTAGCCTGGCTGGTGTGGCTCGGTGGATTGCGCACTGGCCTATGAACCTGAGGGTTGCTGGTTCAATTCCTAGCCAGGGCACATATCCAGGTTGCAAGCCAGGTCCCCAGCCAGGTTCCCAGCTGGAGGCAGGTGAAAGGCAACCATACATTGATGTTTCTCTCCCTTTCTTTCTTCCTCCCTCCCCTTCTCTCTAAAATTAGTAATAAAATCTTTTTTTAAATGATATAAATCAAAGGTATGTAGTACTTCAAGGTTTTTGAAATGTTTCTCTTCAAGGTCTCATGATAATGCACCATTTTATATGATGGGGAACTGAGGTGTAGAAAGGCTAACTGAGCCTCTGCTGAGGGTCCTATGACCTTGAAGGAGCAGAGAATTCACAAGTATATAAGTTACACTGAGGGTCTGCAACTCCGCCTTATCTCTAAAGCGAACGCAGTGACTGAGAACCCTTCTATGCCACACTTCCCTGCACGTTGCTCTACCCCCAGCTCTTGGCCCATAAGCAGGTCATTTAGCATCATCAGTAAGAGACTTGACTAGCTAATCATTCTCAGCCAGAGTTCAGGCTTATCCTTGTTCACAAATGTGCAGAAGAGAAAGCCTGTTGGTGGGCTTCATTATCTTATAGTCCAGGAGCCCAGGAGAGCTCCTGGGAACCCGTAAGCACTTGATGTGTAAGAGATGACCCTTCCTGTCCCCTCTTCTGCTCCCCGGTTGGACACGCTCCTCCAAGGCCACAGCAGTGGTTAACTCAAGAAAGACAACTCTTTTTGGCTCCCCATCTCCACCTCTGGCTTCTGCAGCTCCAGCCTCATGTTTAGCACTTTCCCCAGTAAGTCCTCACACCAAACTCCCCGGCAGTACCCTAGCAAGGAGCTGTCTTTTTCCTTTTCTTACCTTTGTATATGTTTTCCTGGGAACCTTAGTCCTACCCATCAACCACTTCTCCCCCACAGAAACCTTTCCATTGACCTGGCCTGGGTATGTCCTGAACTTCCCTACTTCTGTGTCTTTCTTGACTCATTTCCCGAGAACCACCTCCACATGGCTCTCCACCATGAGGCCTTCCCAGCCCGCCCCACTGCAGCGGCCATGCCTTCTCCACAGGTTCTTCCCAACTCTCAGCAGGCAGATTCTGAACACCTGACTCCCTCAGGGTACCCGTGCAAGTCTTTTGGTCTAACTTTGCTTGCGCAGACCTGGACTCCAGTGTATGCAGTTCAGCAGGTGTTTCAGTGAATGGCATCTACTTTCTTTATTTATTCATTCCACTCCTCACCCGAGGATGTTTGTTGATTTGAAAGGGAGAGAGAGAGAGACATGGATTGGTCGCCTCCTGTACGGGCCCTGCCTGGGTGTGTAGGACACACTCTCACCAACTGAGTCACCCAGCCAGGGCCAGTGATGTTTACTTTAAATGAATGAAAATACTTCACATTACACAAAAATATTTTGGTGAAACTTCTCATTTGCCCCTCCAAATAATCCTAAAACTGCTTCTCTAGTTTAAAGAACAACAACAAAGAAGGTCCATGATCACAAAGCTGTGAAGTCACAGAGCTGGGGCTCTTACCTGGCCACAGAGACATCTCCCTTGAGTTCCATACATAGCGTGGCTATGATTTGAGTCCCTCTGACAAACAGGTATCAGATAAACATGTGATTTGAACCATCTTGTCAGGAAAGTACTAAAGGTAATTAAAATTTTCCTTCCCTGTTCAATTTCTCTTGGTCCTTCAGGGTGATCTTACTGTTGAACCTGGCTTGCCAGCAGGCTCAAATACAATATTAGCACATAGTTTTTTAGAATATACAGGAGGAACAAAGCTCTCTAACAAGAGTAAATGTGAGATAGTGCTCATATACCCTAAAAAGAAAAAAATTCCACCTTTTCTTCTGATGAAAAGAAATCAAGCCAGTAAGTCACATATATGTTCTAACTAGCTCAGAGCTGAGTACACTAATGGTAAGCTGACCATCTACTGTAAAAGACACAAGTAGCCAGAACCACACACACCCACATACACAAAACAAAGCCCCAGTTTTGGTAGAGTACTGGTAGGAAAGGGAAAAAATGACAAATTCACTGCTATACATCTATTGGGTTTTTTAAAAAATGATTCAAATGTCTTTCATAATGATATTATTACAAAATACTCCTGCTATCTTTAAGAATATTTATATTTCACTGAAGCAAGCTCTGGAGGTGGTAACAAATTACCCACCAATGTGAAAGCCAGGCTCTGGTCAAGTTCAACTGGGAAGCAGAACAGCCCCAATTTGCTTCTAAATTTGGAATCAACCAACAAACATTTGTGATCACAATCTCTGGTTTCCTCTTCTACCTTATGAATAACAGAATTATTTTAGACATTTTAAATCTAGTCTAAAAGTTCCCATGTTGTAGATGAAGAACTGAGAGGGCCAGATACTGAAATTTGAAACAGAAAATAAATTACATTCACAGAAAACTTTCTCAGCAAAACACCACAGGATCTGAATGGAAGATTTTGTTTTTACTGTGGTTTCCTGAGACTGGGGTTGAAGGTAGAGAAGGGAAAATAGCCTTAAACCAAACCAAACAAAACTAGCATTCACCCAAGGACCGCCACAGGTTTGGAGGGTCTGTCATGAAGAGCCACTCAACCCAGCCAGCTCAAAGCCCCATTTCACTAACGCCACTTTGATTGTCGTCACTCTTACAGCCACAATAAAAAAAAATCTGCCTAGAACTGACTGAAACTGAGCAGCTTGTTCCTTAAGCCTCATTAGTCCTCAAAACCATCTACATATAGATCAGTGAGGCCAGAGGCAGTGGGAAGAACAAGTTTTCACCAATTAAAAAAAAAAAAGTGAACAATGCAATAGAAACACTGGTTACAAAAGAACTGGAATTTTCTAGAAATCTACAAATGCAGTATCTATTTTGTAATATTTTTGGAGCCATTGCCATACAGCCCTTTGTGAGAAAAACTATTTTTAGTTAAGTGCCAAAGTTGGGGTTAAGTCTATCTTAATGTTAGCCTCTAATCATATATACCATCTGAGCATCATTTCCCCAGCCTCAGAACTCAGTTCACTTTCTGTTAAGACAGAACTTGAGGGACAAGCATTGGATGGAAAGGGAGGGAGAAGAGGAAATATCACCCTCCTGCCCTAGCGGATACAAGTCAGGGTTATGCATTGCCCTTCCTGTGAGGATCACATAAGGGTAACAGGATGCCTGGGGCAAAGTTGGGGAGCACAGTGTCTGTAGTCACCTACTGAGAACCCAAAGCTTGTTGGCAACAGCCATTGGAAATCGGCAGAGTGGAGAAAGAGCTATTAATAGCCTCTGTGAACCTGACAGGAAAGATTAGATAGAAACAGCAGAATGAAGAAGCCTATTAATCACTGTTATCGTGATGAAAAGAAAATAGCCATTAGTGGCTGACCAGAAGAATAAGCCTTCTTCCAATTATTTCTGCAGACAGGAGACTTGGATTTCTAATTAAAAATCACTGTGGACAGAACCAAATATTTGAGTCAGCAGAGAAGTCACCTAATTGTTATACTGTTTTCCCTTTGAGCCATGTGTCCCATTTGGCTAGTTTTCTACCTTCACCCTAACCAAACTTTAGATGAGGACCAACCTTTGCCCAGATAAATATACTTCATCAAATCTCTGGCATTTTCAGCTGAAATCCCCAGTGCATTTTAACATCCCTTCTGGTCAAAGGTCTGAGTACTGTACCGCACAGGAGAATGCACTAGGACCAAGGAAGAGAACCTACAGAATACCTATTCCCTGATCGCAAAATGAACGACTGACACAGGATTCACAAGATGAACTAGACTGAGGGTGAGACTGAGAGTGGGAGTGCTGGGGAAGGCAGCACAGAGAGAGGCTGAACACTGCAATCAGTGAGGCAGTTAGAAAGTTCCATGTTCCGGAGACTTGAAGGCGCTAAGGTTCGGAGTCCCAGGTGTGACAAAGGTCCACCGCAAGCCAGAGGGGCAGCTCCCTAAAGCCTCCCTCAGGCACAGGCAGTGCTGTGAACTCGGAGGTGGCCCTGCCAGCAAACACCCAAACCCACTCTTCTTAGATGGACACCCATTCCGTTCTGCAGGGCCTGTTTATTAAAGGAGCCAGATGCTTTGATGCCAGGTGCAAGTTGGGAAGCATTGTGTAAAGAAGTAGTTAGTGACAAAGAATGAGCAACAGTTCCTGGCTTTATTAATCATACGCTTTAAAAATTATAAGGATGTTGTCTAATGGTCTGAACACAGGCATGAGGTAAGGAAATTATGTCAACCACCAGTGTAACTCTGGGCCAAGGCATTTCATCTGCTTCTTAAAGGCAGTTTCATGCCTAACCTCAAAGGGGTGCTTACAGTAAGAATGTTTTAAAGCAATCCAACTTCGCAACCAACATTAATAAACTCTTCTAGACCCACTCAATTTCTCTCATGCACAAACATGGCATGAACACTCCAAGCACTTAAAGGAAAGAATCAGTTGAAAGTGTGGCATGAGAACAGTTTAGGGTTAAAAGCAAAAGGAAGGTTATTTACTGAGAGTAAAAAAGATCATTTATAAATACACGCGTATACTTGTTGGATTTCATGAGTGAAGAAGCCTGAGTTATACAGGTCACTAGGGCACAGGCCTCCTAAAACTAAAGCAATAAAAACGCACTAGCACACTTTAGTTCTACATTGAGTTCTTAAAAAGAGCAATTAAACACCAATATATTCTCACAAGGCAAAAAAGCCACAGAAACAGGTACAGGAGACTCGCTAAAACCTTCTGAGGCTGTTCATTCTCTAGTCTGAGCATCTAGTGTACCTTGACTACCTGTAGGGTATTCACATACGTTATGAATTAACGGGGCTTGACAAACATGTTACAAGTAAGAAGAGAACCAAAACCTTTTTGTGTGTGTGTGTGTGGGGGAGTAGTGAATCCTTTCATCTTATGAAAAACAACTCTAGATATATAGTTGTTATTTTTAAACAATTCTTTTTTTTTTTTTTTTTTAAGATTTTAATTAATTATTTTTTAGAAAGAGGGGAAGAGAGAGAGGCAGAGAGGGAGAGAGACATCAATCTGTGGTTGCTTTTTGCCTGCCTCCAGCCACAGGCCTGACTGGAGACCTGTTTTGCAACCTGGTTATGTGCCCGGGCTGGGGAATCGAACCTGCAACCTTTGGGTTCGCAGGCCGGCACCTTATCCACTGTGCTACCAGCCAGGGCTATATATATAGTTTTTTATTGTTGTTATCTTACATTCATCTCATTTCCCCCCCTCTGCCCTACCCCCTCCTCCCCTCCCCCTACAGTCAATCCCACGTGTTGTTTGTATCCATGGGTCATCCATGCTAGTTCCTTGACTACACTGTTCCCCTTCCTTGCCTACACTGTTCCCCTTCCTTGCCTCCTTCCCCCACCCCCTCTCCTCCACACACTGAAAGTGTGTTCCCTGTATTCATGTCTCTGGTTCTGTTTTGTTTGTTTGCTAATTAGTCTCCTGATTTAAGTGAGAACATGCAGTATTTCATTTTTGCCGCCTGGCTTATCTCACTAAGCATGATCCTCTCCAGTTCCATCCATGCTGTCGCAAATGGTAGGAGTTCTCTCTTTCTTTCTGCTCTAAATGGCACTTTCCTAGCTGTGCAAAACTATTCAACATCTCTAATCAAAAGTGGTGCTGGCATGCTGATATTTTTACCTCACTCTGTTTACAAAGGGCCCTAGAATACAGATCTCTTCCACACAGTTCAGGATAACTTACTATGATTGTTAAAAAGACAAACTTGGAAGGCAAAGCAGAGCACTACATGTCGATTCCTGACAAAGGAGGTAGAACTTGAAGAACTGCCTCTCTCACCCACTTCACAGTGAAGATTCTTTCCAGTGGCTCCACTTTTACCACATGTGCATGCTCCTAAAAGGATGAGGTCTCTGAAGAAGAGACCATGATTGATTAACAAATGCAAAAGCAGCAATTTAAGATTAGGTCACTGGGAAAAAAAGACTTAAAAAAAAAAAAGCTAAAAAAAAATAATAACTGGACATAGTAGCTAAATAAAATGAACAAAGAAAATTTCTTTATATGCTGTACTTCAAAGAATAAGGTTTTGGATGGGTTCTTGATTTGGCCTAAGAGCCCCTTCCCCCACTCCGGTTTCATCAACTTTTTTTTCAGAGAAATCAATGTATTACCAAGAACACATCAATTCAAACTAACCAGGGATGACTTCCTCTAAAGGAATAACTCCAGAAGTAGCAGCAGATCCTGTCAACCAGAAAGAGAAGAATTTGAAATATGGGGTAAGAATGCTGTGCCCAGATGGCTGAAGGAAGGAAGTGGTCCCCTTACGAATTACGTCTGTGCTGTAACACCTTTCTCAACTCCACCGAAAGGTGGAAGTCTACACGATTCCCCCCTTGTCAAACTGGAAGACTTTCCAATATTCATTTCTTCCTGTCTGCAACCCCCAACCTGTCCCACCCATCAGCACTAGCCTGGCCGCCTTTCTGCAGCTACTGCTTGGGCTGCATTAGGCTGACTTATTCCTGGCTGCTTCCACCTTGACTGCAACCGCTCTGGTTCTCAGAACTGAGAATTCTGCATGGGGAACAAGTATAGATCAGGCAGAGGGAGACAGTTCAAGGGGAAACAGATTTGACATGAATGTAGCTATAAAGGACAAATACAGTGCCATTCATGTCTGTCCCCATGTGCACCTCTCTTTGCAAGAAAAGGACTATCAAACTATTCTCTTTGCAAGAAAATACCTTATGCAAACAGGGGTAACAACCATTAAATTGTTATTTCTAGAAAAATTAACATGAGGAAGATGCCCGCGTTGCAGTGGACCAAGGAGCCAGGACATTCCTAACAACTGGTTTTGTCAATTCAGTGGGGTGCCAGGGCTGAGCTGCTAGTCTCCAGTAGAACTGCCTCCATTTAAAAAGTTTTCCACTAGGAACTAACTCAAGGCAGATGATCTGCACCATGTTTCTTAGCTGCTGAGAACCTTGTTGCAAGGCATACACTTCCTGGTCAGAGTCCGATGCCACTCCAGAAGGTCAAATGGAAGCCGTTTTTTAAGAGAGATGACATATAAGTTGTCATCTCATGTCATGTTAGGTTACCCTTACCTATGCAAACAAACTCGGTAACCTAACAACTGCTGTGGGGTTTCTGAACACGCCTGACCCTCCTTGAAAGTACTGACCCGGAGGACACACCTTGGCTTCTGCGCAGCCCAACTTCTGCAAGCACTTGGAGGTCACTGTTCCTCCACCTACCCCGGGGGACACAGTGCGACTGGGTCCTGATTATTTATACAGACGGAAAACAACACTCAAGGTTTTGACAACTTGGGAAAGAAGAATGCCGTGAAAGGCTCAGCTGGCCTCCCCTGTGACGAAACACAGCAGCGCGAGCTGCGGCGTCCCGGTGCCACTCCCGGGCGGGATCCTGCTCGCCCGCCAGTCGCAGCCCCGGGGCGGCGGCCGAGCAGGGGGTGGGGGGGCTGCGGGAGGAAGCGGCCGGGGTCCTCCCCGCAGAGACGCCGGTCGCGGGCGGGGCGGCACGACACCTCGCAGTCCTCGCGGCGCCCAGGCCCGCCGCCCGCTCACCTGGTGCGTGTTGTTGACCAGCCTGGCGACGAAGTCCGGGACCCGGCCGCAGTCTTCGTCGGTGCCCGGCGCGCTGCGGCGCCAACGGCCGCGGGAAAACGGGCCCCGGGGCGCGGCCGCGCGCAGCCCCCAGCTCACCCCGACGGGGCCGGCCCAGCGCGACAGTGGCGCAGCGGGCGGCGGCGGCGCGTCCAGCCGGTCCTGGCCGAGCGCGGCCCGCGGCAGCAGCGGGAGAACGAGGAGGAGGAGGCCGAGGCCGTGGGGCCAGCGCGAGAGCCCGTCCGCAGCTGCTCTGGGCCGCTCCATCTCCGCCGAATGCCGACGCCGCCGACACCTGCCGCCCGGCGCCCGCCCACCCCCGCCGACGCCGCGCCACACCCCCGAGCCCGAGCGGCGTTCCCTGGATACGCGCCGCCGGGCCTCTCCGCCTCATAGGCCGGCCGCCCGTCCTTCTTCCCCGGCGCGCTCCTCATTGGCTCGCGCAGCCTCTGGCTTCGGGGGTCCTGGATTCGGATGCCAAGATGCGGGACTGATTGGCTGGAACGCGGCAAAGACCGCTGAGGTCATCCCCCGCCTCGCCCGCGTCTCCAGGGCCGGACTTCAGAGTTGGTAGGACCTTCCCCGCGGCCCGCGACGCTTCTAACTCCGCGGCGCCCGACCCTCGCGGCCCCGCGGGCCCCCTCAAATTGGGCTGGGTTTAGTCGCCCCATTTTCTCCCTAGACACTCCCAAAAGTCTTTGGGTTGTGGCAGCCCGGGGAAAAATCTCCCCACGGAATCCCTGAGCTCGCCCAGCTGGAAAACGGGGCTTGGTCACGAACCGGCGCTTCAGGTTTTAAGTCCCGCGCACTGGGGCGCCCATTGTCTACTGAAGCGGCCGCCTCGCTGCCAAGAAGGTGAATGCGAGTTGTGTGGGCTAAGCCTGTAGAGCAGGGAGAATCAGGTAGCTCGTGAGTCGTGGAGCTTCAAGTCCCTCCACCACGTAAGGCCTCACTCACATTCCTCTTGCAGGGAGGCCAAGAGTGGGGCTGTTGATTGGTTTTCCTGAAGGCAGAAAGTATCTTAGGCTTTAGGTGCAGGTCAGGTCAAAGTGGGCAAAACGATTGCCCAATGCCTACTTCAGACATGCTCATTTCATAGATGCATATTTTTCTTTGCCAAGGTGCCTGAACCCTGCATGTTCACTTGCATAAGGTTGGTTTTTCAGTGTATGATGTCGCCTAAATTAGCACCCCCCACACAAAATAATAAAACAAAACCCTATGCTGTTTCCTTTATTGCAGAAACTGCACACATAACTTCTAGAACCTGCAGCCCAGGTAAAAACCAGTGTTGGATCTTAACTTTGATTTTACCCCTTCAGAATACTAGTTGTTCAGTAAAAAAGGCAGCAAATACAAAGATACAAAGTATGCAAAACGTTACCCCCAGATAAAGAAAGTTACTAAAAGTTACTTATAACTACAGACTGGAGATAAACCCAAATGAAAATCTGTTCATTGTAGAGCAAAACTGCACCCAACCCAATGTTTACAGCAAAATCCTTCTAGACACGTTAATTTGTAAACAAAATGATTACAAATTTGCATCCCCCCGAAAAACCATAGTAAGACAAGAGAAGTACAAAATATCTTTAGGGGGCATCTGAGCAGGATGGGAAAACCACTAGTTCAGTAACCAGGTTCTTACTGAAATGACAAGGTAAAGATTGACGAAAACTGGTTAACAATGTGTTTGTTTCCAGTAGCAACCAGGTGTCAGATTATTTTTTAAAATACAGATTATTTTTTTAATCTATGCCAATTATGGAGTAGATCACAAGACAGTCAGTTCTAGTAGCATGTGATTAACTGGGGGAGAGGAGGGGCTATACAGGAATATTTCTTTGTTTAGTGACACAAAGATGAAAGGTCTATTGTCTTACTGTCTGAAAAGAAAAAGTCAACTCAACAGTGCCATCTCCTGGAGAAATGACTGAATACACTTACACTTTCAGTCGATATTAAATTATCATCTGTATATTCACTTTAGCTTTTAATTATCATTATCTGCTTACAGAATACAATGCTCCTTCCTCATCAGCTGCTGAGGACTTTGTACATGGCACTGAGAGCATGAGTATTTCAGTCCAATAACACAGGCACTAAATACAAAGTTGTACTGTCAGATCTTTGTGAAAATACTGCACGTAAAATCTGACTTATAGGACTAAAATCTGTAAATCTGTTTTATACTAAAAACCATGACTTTTCTCCCAAACTTTATAGCAGAAAGATGAATAGAAAGCAGTCACATACCACAAAACCATTACTTTTTCCTAGTAAGATCATCTCTGATTTTTAAAATTGGACCCAAAGAAACCTTGTAGAAAATTTTAGTCCTACCAAAACAAAACAAAAAACCCAAAACCAAGCAACAAGAAATACCCCAAGGTTCTCTTTCAAGAATGCTGTAATTCTATTCTTTCAAAAATTCTAAACTTGGAATTGTAGAAGGTGTGCACTATCCAAGCAGGGCAAACTGAAGCTAAGACATCCCAAATGCTCTTCCTTAGTGTTTTTCCCCACTAACATAATACATGCGATCCAGAGACACAGCTCTCGCCTTTCCCTAAAGCAGCATGGTTTGTTCATTTCCACTTTAACCTACTGATTTAAAGGGACTATTGTTTAGTCTTTTTTTTTTTTTTTAAGATTTTATTGTGTCAAGACAGAGGAAGAGAGAGGGGCAGAGAGGGAGAGAAACATCAATGTATGGTTGTCTCCCACCATTCTCCAGCCATGGACCTGGCTAGAGACCTGGCTGGAGACCTGGCCTGCAACCTGGCCATGTGCCCTGGCTGGGGAATCGAACCAGCGACCTTTGGCTCCACAGGCTGGCACCTTCTCCACTGTGCTACCAGCCAGGGCTTACTCTCTTATTCCTCCCCACTGGAAGCTTCATGAGTGCACAGAGCAGATCGAGTGTTTTCACAGCTCTACCCCCAGTGGCCTAATACATCACTTGGCATACATAGGTAGGCACTCAATCAGTTTGTTAAACTTGAATAAATGGAAGCTGGGATAGGGTTTTTTTTTATGGCATTTTAAGATTTGGTAAAAGGTGAACATGAGAGAAAGTATTTAATAACAGGATTAAAAGCATTAGCATAGTCTCCAGAACACTTGTGACAGTATACTCTAGTTCCCTTACTTTCCTTGCGTGTATATCTAGGGCACAGTTAGTTTCTTCCAAATATTTTGTCATAAGTTTCCAAATGTATATAAACTCAAGTTGGTTTTTTTTTGCTGGAAATACAGTATGAATTTAAATAGTGCAAGTACATTTCAACTCTCAATGAAATTTCTCTATCACTGAATAGGTATCTAAGCTGCAAGGGACCTGGCATTGTAAAATCAAGAGTAAGAGTTGACAATTTAAAACCAGAAAATATGAGTTCAATTTCCAACAGCATAATTTTCTGTCCATAGTCACACAGCCTTAGATTCTTCATCTGTTAAGTGTAATAACACTATCTACTTCTTATGGCCATTTTTGCAGCTCCAATAGATTGCTTCTTTAAAGATCTCCACCAGTCTCAGATGATGATGGTTGTAATGGGGGAAGTTCATAGTATATTTCAAAGTATAAGAAGTAGTTACTTCTGAATTATACCATTCTTGCTTCCGGATTTGTAACTGATTGCCAATGAGGCCAAGATCATGAATTCAATCCTTTGATAGTCCTTAACTTCATTATAAAGAACTCTCCCAATTTTCTGGAGTTCAGATACCAGAACTGGTACATGTAGCTGGCTTACTCCAACCCATCAAGTGTTCTCTTGATGGTCAATTAGTAGCATCTCCTTCATATAAGGAAAGCAGCAAAAATACCTATTTACTCAAGATTAACTACAGGACTTAAAGAAGTTTACAGTGGTATTAATATCATACAAGTGGGAAGAGTTGGCTTAGTTTGAGTTCGCTGCCAGCCACTGTGGAGAGCCGCTGCGACAATTTTACAATAGATGTTCTGAAAGGGTAGAGACAGGAACATTACCACTATTGTTTTTGCCCCCTAACATAAGCATCACGAACAAAAGACTTCATTAGAAGAGAATACTCTATTATAAACAAACATTTTAAGTTTTTCTTTATTTCAGAACTGCCTTTATGTACAGACATCATTAAAAAATGCACATACGTTGGACATTTTCCAGGGAACAGGAGCTGGAAATACAAGTTAAGGGCAATCAGGAGAACTGAAATGGTCCAAGAGAAGCTCTGAGGATCACACTTCCTTAAATGTCCTTGATAACCTCTTCAAGTTCTTCCTTTGAAAACATGTGGAAATTCTGGCCAGGCTGGATGGTGGCAAGCTGGAAAGAGAACAGTGGAGGGTTAACTGGCTGGGCTCGGGCATCCTGCTGCTGGGCAAGAGAAGCTGGCTGGTGATGCAGCTGGTCATTAGGAACCAAGGGATCTGCTGTCCCAGGGATACCCTTTCCGGAAGCAGCTTCCAAAAATAATTCTCTGACTCCAAAATAAAATTCTTATTGACCCAATTTCCCATTTTGAGGTTAACCTCACATCTGACTTAGTTAACCAAATGCCTGGCATCACTGTCACTTCATGAAGTTACTGCAAAACTTCAGTAACTTCATGTTACTGAACAAAATCAGTAGCCAGTTACAGGGGGTCAGTAATTTTTCTGTTAAAGATCTCTTTAGAAATATATTCAAGCATATTTACACACTTGCAAGTTAAGCTTGTGTGTGTGACCTCAGGTGACTTGGTCTCACTGTGCCTCCATTTTCATAGGTAAAATGGGGATAATGATAGCACCTAATTCATAGAGTAATTATGACAACTAAGAGTGTGTTCATATGTGTGAAGTACCCAGAACATTACAATGAGCACACACGCAAAAAAGTGTTAACTATCATTGTTAGGTATTATTTTCTTTAAAATTGTCCATATGGCAACTTAACAAAAACGTTTTGTTTTTATTTATTCATTTAAATATTTATTATTTTTAGAGAGAGGGGAAGGAAGAGAGGCAGAGAGTGTGACAGACATCACTGTATGGTTGCCTTTCACCTGCCTCCAGCTACAGACCTGGCTGGAGACCTGGCTTGCAACCTGGTTATGTGGCCTGGCTGAGGAATCGAACCAATGACCTTTAGGTTTGTAGGCTGGCACCTATCCACTGTGCCACCAGCCAGGGCCAAAAATGTTTTGGTTTTTAAAAAGGACTGGCCATGAAAAGATTCTATTAACACTGGCAAGAAATAAGTTTTGTTTTGTTTTTAAAGACTTTACTATTTTTCAGAGAGGAGAAAGGAGAGAGAAAGAGAGGGAGAGAAGCATCAATGTATGGTTGCCTTTTATCTGCCTCCAGCTACAAACCTGGCTGGAGACCTGGCTTGCAACCTAGTTATATTGCCCTGGCTGGAAATCGAACCAGTGACCTTTGGGTTTCCTCCTTTCCCCTCTCTCTCTAAAAATAATTAAAATCTTTAAAAATATATATATACGAAACATGAGAGAGTCCCAAATATACGTGCAAAGTATGGGTTAAACAATTTACTCATGTCCACGTAGACCATGAGTTCTATATTCCAAGGAGATTAAAATACAGAAATGCTACTATAGCTTCTCTTAAGGGCATGAGACATACAAGGTCAATAAAACAGAGAAGAGGACCTACAGAAGTTTTTGTCAAATTACTCACGGCTCACAGGCTAGTCCTCCTTCTCATTACAGTGCTAACAGAAGAGCTAAACAGAACAGCCCTCTAAAACCAGACTGCAAATCAATACTAGCAGGACTTGGCGAAGTACTGCCTTCAGGAAGATACTCACCATGACATTAGTAAACACAAACCCTTATATTTGCATAATGATAATTTATTTTCATAATGAACAGGAAAGATGTTTTTCTATTTCACTTTACTTTTGAGAAACTTCTGTGAGGCAGTCAAGAAATATTTTCTTTCAGTGATTCAATCAATAATTAATGGCTAATCACCTGTGTACTAGTTACAGTTGTACTGGGCACCAGGGATCTGAAGATGAAGAAAGCCTCTTATTCACCAAAGGTGCTAGATACCAGATGCTGTCAATGCCAGATGTTAGAGCTACGCATATGTAAGTGCAGGAAAAGGAGTGATCTGGGGAAGTCCAGGAAGGCTTCAAGGAGAAGCAATCTGAGTTGTGTCTTAAAGTAGGCAAGAGTGGGTTAGATAGTTGGGGAGCAGAAGGGCAGACTGTGCAAAAACATAAAAGCATGAAACAAGATGATGTAGCAGCGACTGAAAATAGCTCTGGACGGCTATGCTGAAATAAAATGGAGTGGAAGGTCACAGCTTAGAGAGAGACAGGACCCAAAATCAGACCAAGGTTCAAATTCTGACTCTTATCATTTACCAAGTCTGTCATTTGGGGCAAGGTCCTGCCCTCTCAAAGCTTCGTTTGCTCCCCTGTAAAATGGAAAGAGTAATACATATCTTATAGGGTTATCTTGAGGATTAAAAGAAATAATTGCATGTAAAATACTTAGCAAGGTACCTAAAAGATTAAATGTATGATTTAAGAAGTAGTGAATTATCTTCATGCCATGAATTTGGAATTTACCTTGTGGTAGGAGCCCCACCCCCCCCAATTTTTTTTAAGTGGAGAACAATCAGATTAGATATGCAATTCAGAAAATCCTCTTCAGTAGCACATGGGGATAAATGGAAAGAAGTGGGGGAGGGGAGGGAAAGGCTGGAGGCAGGAGAAAATGAGGACCCAAACAAAAGGTGGCACTGGGAAGTAGGGACTGAGAGGGAATAAGGAGGCAAAGTCAATTTAAGGAAGAGAGTCTTCCAGGTCTCTGTTGTGAATGACAGGGACATGGTGGTGTCATTAACCAGGATTAGCAATATGGGAAGAGGAAATGGCTTTCGGGAACGATAACAAGTCTGGTTTTGAATTGTCAAAAATTTGAGGCCTGGCTAGTGGCACAGTGGATATGGTGCTGGCCTGCAAACCCAAAAGTCGCTGGTTCAATTCCCCAGTCTGGGTGCATAACCAGGTTGCAACCAGGTCTCCAGTCAGGTCCTTAGCTGGAGGCAGGTAAAAGACAGCCATACATTGATGCTTCTCTCCCTTTCTTCCTCCCTCCCTGACCTTCTCTTTAAAAATGAATGAGATCTTTATTTATTTATTTATTTATTTTATTTTATTATTTCCAGACACAGGGGAAGGGAGAGAGGAAGAAAGACATCAATGTATGGTCATTTTTCACCTGCCTCCAGCCACAGACCTGGCTGGAGACCTGGCTTGCAACCTGGTTATGTGCCCTGGCTGGGAATCAAACCAGTGACCTTTGGGTTTGCAGGCCGGTGCCTATCCACTGTGCTATCAATGAATGAAATCTTCAAAAAAAATATTTATTAAAAAATTTGAGGTATCTGCTTCAAAAAGGTCAAATAGCAGGTCTAAAAAGTACCTGTGAAATCTGACAAATTAGAGTCATCCCAGCAAAGAGCAGTCTCAGGGAAATAAGAATAGAAACAACCAGTAGTGACTAAGGGTTAAATGAGAAGAGAGGGAGGACAGTAGATACAGATTGTTTGGAAGAAACCTAGCAATAAAAAAAAACAGGATGAGGCAAACCATACCTTGTTGTGTCTCTCCCTCTCTCCCTTCCCCTCTCTCTAAAAATAATAAAATCTTTTAAAAAGAAACAGGATGAGCCCTGGCTGATGTGGCTCAGTGGATTGAGCACCAGCCTGCAAACCAAAGGATTAACCGTTCAATTCCCACTCAGAGCACATGCCTGGGTTGCAGGGCAGGACCCAAGTTTCGCGTATGCAAGAGGCAACTCCACATTGATGTTTCTCTACTTCTCTTTCCCCCTCCCTTCCCCTCTTCTAAAAATAAAAATCTTTAAAAGGGAGGGAAGAAAGAAGGGAGGGAGGGAGATAATATACACATATATATACTACGCCTGCAAGTTAATTACTGTCCTGACTTTTACAGTGTGTTTGTAATTTTGGCCTCAGCTAGTATTTTAACATAGTCCAGCAATGCTTTTACTCATGCCTGTCTATCTGGCTTTTCCAAATATTTCCTATTATCTTAACTTCACTGTTGCATCCACCCACCACCCTCAGTAGATGATCTAATAACACACAGAACCTCTCTCCCCATTCACCTCCAAACCTGCTTTTCCTTTACTCATCTCTTCATGTTCTCCCTTCTGCTGGGAGCCTCCTGAGGAAGGCCTCCCACGCCCCGTCCACGTCTCTCTGGCGCCACCTCCTGCCACCTCTCCCTCTTACATCTCCACCCCAGCATTCAACAAAAGCTCTCTTTCATGCACACTTTAATTTTACATCTTTTTTTTTTTTTTTTTAAAGATTTTATTTCATTATTTTTAGGAAGAGGGGAAGGGAGAGAGGCAGAGAGGGAGAGAGACATCAGTGTATGGTTGCTTTTCACCTGCCTCCAGCCACAGATCTGACTGGAGACCTGGCTTGCAACCTGGTTATGTGCCCTGGCTGGGGAATTGAACCCGCGACCTTTGGGTTCACAGGCCGGCACCTTATCCACTGTGCTACCAGCCAAGGCTAATTTTACATCTTTGAGCCTTTACACATGGCCATTCCCTCCTCCTGGAATAGCCTTCTTGCCCTTTCTCCAGACATCACTTCTCTCAGTAAGCTTTCCCAATGCCCCAGCATAAGTTCTGTGGTCTTGTGACAATCCAGGCTTATTGCTTAACTTGTTCTCTGTATGTCCTCTAAGCTACACAGGAAAAAACTTGGATCGGAACTGGATTTTCTACATCTGTATCCCTGGCATCTGTTATGGTACATGAGTATTCAATACACATAATGCAAATGGATTCTACTTTTAGAAACCAACTCCTTCATTTGTACCAAAACTTATCCATCACTATCTAACCTCTTCTTTTATTTCTTTCTTTTAACATTCTTTTATCCACTAGTTTCTTCTGAGTCCACAGAGTATTTTCAAGTCTTACCCCATCCTTTAAAAGACAAAATGCTTTTTCTTTAATGCCGCCTTCTGCTGTCAATATACTATGTCATAAGAAAGCAGCACATTCTTGTTTGGTCCATTTCATCACCTCCCTTTCACTCTAACCCACTGAATTCTGGCTCCTGCCATTACTGCTTTACTAAAGTTGATTATTCAAAAGATATCAATACCTTCTTAAGAACTGAGTATACAAAAATGTGATTTTCTTGACCTATCCAATTTTCAGTAACAGGAGCTAAGGTAACTGACTCAAAAAAACAAACAAACAAAACAGTAAAACAAAAATACCTCTATGTTAGTTGCATTCAGCTTCTCTTCCATCACTTGCTTGAGGATGATAAGTGAAGACTTGATGGCTTCTTTCAGTGTCATGGACTTGAAACAAGAGGCAAAGGAGAGCAGCCATTAATTGTGCTTCATCCCTCTTCCTTCAGGGATTTCCCCTACACCTCCCTGAAGAGATGACTTAGCAAATATTAATAAATCAAACATCTTAATAAGTACAGTGCATTACAAGTACCTCCAGAATTCAAGTAAATGGTAAACAAGTACAATACAATTATTCAGAGAAAAATGCCTTTTTTTGAACCAGAACAAAGTCACCAACTTTTATATGGTAAGTGGTCTTTAAAGAAGGGGAAAGGGCTAGATTTCCTAATTTTCTTCTTTGAATTTAGAAGCAAGATAATATTGGTGATATCCTATGAATAATAATTCCTAAATAATCTAAGAAGGTAGCCTAATGACTTAGAAAATCTATTCTTTTGACCTCTCTCCAGGCAGAAAGTTAATGCTTATAGAGGTTATACGAGCAGGAATCTCTGTACGGACCACCTGAATGATGTGTATGTCAGCCTTCAACCATAACGAGTTACCCAAATCCAACCTTCCCATCCCACAAAGGTAAAAGGTGCCAAATGCCCACTTGCTTCATGAGGCCAACTAGAAAGTGGAGCCTGGCAGGCAGAGCTGTGAAGATCAAGGACAAACCATGGTGCTGATGTGTGCAAATACACAAGCAGATCAAAACCAGTACGTTGAATGAAAAAAGACAGACACAAAAATAATAGTATGATTCCATTCTAGAAAGTGCAAGAACCAACAAAAGTAATCTATAGTGAGAAACACGGCTGCAAGGGAGGGAGGCAGACCAGTGAAGAGACGAGCACCGTGGCGGTGCTGGGCGTGTTCTCCACCATAGGTGGTGGAGAGAAGAGTGCTTACAATGATCAGGACTCATCCAATCTGTACATTTCGTTGTATGTAGGTTATACCGTGATTTTACAAATAACGAAAGTGAGAATTCCTATCAGCATAGATGGGCACAGGTGTACATTCCCCAACTGAGAATGCTTCATTACCTTGTGGTAAACTTCCTGCAAGGAGCTCTGGGCACCTTCTGAAGCAGAGCCAATCGCTCGCGCATCACACTGTACAAAGGTCCCAGATGGGTCCATATGAAACCTGGAAAAAAAAACCCAAAAGAGGAGGATTAAAAGGCTTAAGAGTGGTGGTATATTATGTAACATATACTTCACTCAAAATATAAATGCTTGACTGTGGTCAGAAAACTCCCCTAAAATATGGAGGCACAGATACAAAAGACGTTCTATGCCTGGAGAAACCAGATCTTTTAAAAAGTGATTAAGCAAATGAAAAGCTTCCTCAGGAATTTAGAACAGAAGTACAGTATAGTTTATGTAAATATGGCACTGGGGGATACCTAGCTAAAAAATGTTTGAGGAGCCCTGGCTGGTAACACAGTGGATAAGGCGCCGGCCTGCAAACCCAAGGGTTGCAGGTTCGATTCCCCAGCTAGGGCACATGGCAGGGTTGCAGACCAGGTCTCCAGTCAGGTCTGTGGCTGGAGGCGGGTGAAAAGCAACCATACATTGATGTCTCTCTCCCTCTCTGCCTGTGTCTCTTCCCCTCTTTCTAAAAATAATGAAATAAAATATTAAAAAAAGAAAAAAATTATAAAATAAAAGCTTTAAAAAAAAAAAAAATGTTTGAGGACAGGGATCAATGGAAAGATCTAAAACAACCTCTAACTATGGTAACAAAGTCACTCTCATTCTTCCCAGAATTAGCACCAGCTCCAATAGGGAAGTTCTGCAGAGGATCCCCAACTCTGTCTTTGTAGAAACACAGATTCACTGAACTCGACAGAGTTAGAGGCTCTTCTCTTTTGACAACTCTACAATAATTTTCTCAGTTGATTTCAACTACCAGTCTCCAACCCAAATTGAAATAATTCTCCCAAAAAGGATGCAGAAAAAAGTATAGCAAAATGGTTCTTACAGCTGAGGTCCTTTCTCATCAACTCCTCCAAATAACAGCGCTACTCCAAAGGGACGAGACTAGAACCAAAGAAGAGACATTAAAATAACTGGCGGGGCGGGGGGGGGCGGGGGGGGGGTGCGTACAGGACCAATGTCCTAGGTCCCATTGAACAGCCAGAAAACTTGACACAAGCTTCACTCACCATGGCACCTGGATCCGCATCCTCCTCTCCAAATTGCAGAGCCAGATTAGACACAGCCTGGGTCACACTCTCCACCGTCATAGTCTCGTTGTAGGTGAACCAGTGGTTCTAGGAGAGGACAAAGCATGGTCTGCCTTCCAGCTAAAAAGAGCAGCAGAGCAGCCCCACCGCCGCCTGCTAACCCCCACCCGCCCTTCAACTGCCTGGCAACTGAGCCTCAAGTTCCAAGGTTTCCTTAACACTGAACTCCATGCCTGGGACTCCACAAGAGGAGGAAATAGCTCCAGAAACAAACTCTTACCAAAGGACCCTAAGCAATGCTGGACTGCAGGATTACTCCCTTGAAAAGCAGTTAACCCCCCTCACTGCACCAAATTTAGTCTTTTCACAAAGAACGTGAATGGCTGAGTGCCACTTTCCCTCAAGACCCTATCACTCTGTTGGTGTTTAAATTAAGACATTCTGATATAAGGACAGAAATTGGCAAATAAATGCAAAAAATTTTACCCATCACATATTTTTTTTTCTCACTAGTCTTGCTCTTCAGGCAGCAGGTAC
Source organism: Noctilio leporinus (assembly GCA_004026585.1). Classification (NCBI taxonomy): domain Eukaryota; kingdom Metazoa; phylum Chordata; class Mammalia; order Chiroptera; family Noctilionidae; genus Noctilio; species Noctilio leporinus. The sequence goes on along the minus strand of PVIW01000429.1, from coordinate 179,702 downwards.
TCAGTTAAAAAAAGAAAAATGAGTGTTCCTGATCAGCACTTGTCAACTGGTACCTACCATTACTCCCCACCAAAGAGCTGTTATCTGCAAGCCCAGCAGCAAAGGCAGCTGGGGGAGCATGTCCTTTCGTTACATTTATCTCCTGCTATGGTGCTCCCACAGAAAATCAATGAGGGAACAGAACCAGTGCAATGCTTGCTTTATAGAAGGAAAATCAAAAAGAAGCAAGAGACTATCAGCACTATTTACCAGGGCTTCCTCAAAGCTGTGATGGCTGGGTGGCTAGCCTCCAGGCCTCCAAAAGTTATTACTAGGGATTCACCCAGATCACTCCCAGGAGCTACATTTGGTATTAGCAGATTCCTGCAGCACAGCTCACACAGCTATAGCATCACTAAACAAGGAACTCAAGCACCATGGTAAAAATAAGAGTTGATGCTAATTTTACCTGTGTCTCCACTCTGGCTTTATCAATTAAAGTCTTAGCATCAGCAATTAGCCCACTCATGGCACAACCTGTAATGTAAAAGCAACAGTGACCCAGGGCCAAACCTTGTAGAACCCTTTCATCCACTCAGGAAATACTGAAATTCTGCAGTGGAACCATGGTGCCATTCAGCAATCCCACAGCAATATCCCCAAGAGATCAGATGGGCAATTATTGCACTAAGCTCAAAGTATATTTATTACAAACAAATGGAAAACCATCTACAATGACAAAGAAGTCCCGCTATTAAGGTAGAGGACAGAAAAACATCTAATTGAACAGGAACTTCCACATATTACATTCTTAAGCATCCCTTTAGCACTCTTTGTAGACCATGATGCACTTTCAAACTAAGCAAACACCAACACCCCAATAGAAGAAATAAGGGGAAAAATTACCATCTTACGATGAGCTTCGATGGAAGACCCCAGAATAAAATCAAAAGCCTTTTTATTTCCCTGGCCAAACACAAACTAACTAATATATTAGTGGGCAAGTTTGCCTGATGGTTCAAGGTAATGAGGTTATGGCTGCTATTTTATATGCCATGACTCAAATCTAAATCTGCAGCCCAGGCCTTGCTTCCCTGTCTCAGACCTATAAATTATGCCAAGTGACTTCCTTAATGTACCTACCTGGATATATCACAGACTCAAATACAGTTACTTTCCTTCCAGACTCCATCTTCTTCCTTGGCCTATATAACCAATCATACCCCAAATTCTATCAATCTCTATCTGATTCCTACCTGGCATTAGTCTTTACCTCTCCCATTCTCTGGCCCCAGCTCAGGTTAAAGCCCTATTTCTCTGTGTCTGGATTAAAAACAATTTCTTACCTGGTCTCCCTGTTTCCAGTCTCAGCCCCTTTCACTCTACCCTCAACACTGTTATCAGAGTGGTTTTTCTAAAACCCTAATCTGCCATTGCCTCAATGCTTAAAACTTTTCCCATCAATGCAAAAGGATCGAGTTTAAGCTCTTTCCTGGATTCATTTCTTGCCACAGTCCATCCACCTCCCAGTCATATCAAACTGCTGTGCCAGGTTATTTTATATTTTACACAACAAGGCTTTCCCTCATTTCTGCTCCCTCTGATTAGAACACTTTCCTCAGCTATAAACAGACATTGCTCACTTGGTTAACTTCCTTATCTTGTAGAATTCAACTCAGCTCAACTCGCATTTATGACATCCTTTTCTGAAACCCCCACTACCACTGGCCTCAGGCAAAACTATTTCCTCCTCTGTACCCCTACTGATCATGTGCAATAGCCTTTCTTAATATCTGCATCACTGAATTGCATTTACTTACCTGCATGCCCACCTCAATTAAACTATCCCTCTAGATGACAAGGACTATGCCTTACTCCTCTCTGTACCCCTGGTGACTAGCACAATGTCTGGCACATAGTTCTCAATTTGGTGAATGAAGTAACATCGAGCTACCTCCAAAAGATAGATGACTTGAGATAAAGTCAACACAATGTTCTAATCTTAAAAGAATAAATCTCAGTTTCTGTATCTATGACAGAGATAATATTAAGCTCTTAGAGTTGCCATGGCATTTGCTTCTGATGCCCTCAAACAACTATTTTACCAATGTTTCATTAATTAGATGACTAGATGGGTTAAGGAAATTTGGACAGCCAACTAAAATGCCATGCCATAAATAAGGAGAACCACTCACTACAATGATGCTGAAGCTAAGGCAGGGAAATTATAATACAGACAGACAACGAAAAAAAAAAAAAGAGAGAGAGGTGGAAAGTAGGGGGAGCTAGGGAGTAAAAAGATAAATCTGAAGATCCTTAAGAATTCCTTTTTTAAGTGAACAGCTCTAGTGTCCTATATATACCACTCTCTGCTTCACCAGAATCCTCAGCTCCTGGTGGCCTCTTACCAGAGCTAATGTTATGTATCCATGAAGACCCAGCCATCACAGGGAGTGGGCCTTTGATTCAACCTTTATGTATGTCAACAACTATCACATTAACAGAGCCCAAATTTGAGGGAGAAAGGAATTTCAGGAAGCAAATGAGCCCTACAACTGCTTCCTTCTCTTGTATTATGCACATTGGCCTACTGCCTGGAAATCGACAGCTAATCAGGGAATAAGATGGTCACCCATCCCTTGGAACATCAAAGACTACTTAACCCAGGCCAGGTCCTACAGTGCAGCTCTTCCCCTCTCCTTACCTATGTGAGCATCAATCTCTACAATTTTCTCAATGCTGCTTGGCTCCATGAGTGGGGAGGTAATTCTCTTTTCCACAGCTAGGCACACCCCCTCTGAAGTCTGGATTCCAATGGCTGTAGAACCAAGCTGAAGAGAAGCATGGTATGGTTATCGTGTACAGATCAAAGGCAGTCTCATACTCAGCAGGACCCTTTTGGTAAAGCTTCATAAGGTAGATACTTTCCTCAGCCACAGCCAAGCACATAGAGAACAGGCACCGTCTATCAGTATCATCTTGCTCTTGTGGGTGGAAAGAGCACTAATTTACAGAATTTTTCTTTTTAAAGATTTTATTATTTTCAGAGAGCAGAAGGGAGAGAGGCAGAAAGGGAAAGAGACTTCAATGTATGGCTGCCTTTCACCTGCCTCCAGCCATGGACCTGGCTGGAGACCTGGCTTGTAATCTGGTTATGTGCCCTGGCTGCAGAATTGAACCAGCAACCTTTGGGTTCACAGGCTGGCACCTTATCCACTGTGCCACCAGCCAGGGCTGATTTACAGAATTTTGTGCCTCAATGGGTTCTTGAAAATATCTAGAGAATGATCAACTTAATGCCAATATTTTGTAGAGGAGCACATTCTAAAATTCTAAAAGTAGTAGCAGGCAAGGAAATACTAAAATTCTAAATTTTCTTTTTAAACCTGGTTTCTTTTTCACCTCTACTGTTCCGAAAGGTGATATCCCTTAAATCTACGTGACTCCAGAAAAGTAATTTACTTAAAAAAAAAAAAAAAAAAAAGGAAAAAAGCCCTAGCTTGGGTAGCTCAGTGGATTGGGTACCAAGGGAGTACTGGTTCTATTCTCAATCAGGGCACATGCCTGGGTTGTGGACTGGGTCCCCGTGAGGGGCAATCACGCATTGATGTTTCTTGCCCTCTCCCTTCCCCTCTCTCTGAAAATAAATAAAATCATTTTAAAAAGTAAAATTAAAAAATTTAAAAAGGAAAAAAGGAAAACTACCACTAAGGGAAAAATACTAATTTTTTTGGTCACTAGAAGTCCATCATATGGCTTAATTTCATCTCTCCATCTCTATACAACCAATCCAGTCAACGACCCCTATCTTAGTTTCCCTATCTGCACAATGAGGATAATAACACCAAGAAAGGTACATTAACACATTAAAATGGTTTCAATGATGCCTACCACATAATAAGTGAGCAACAAATGTTCCTTATTCTTACTTGCACTGCTTACTTCAACAGCCTCCTACTCAGTCTCCTGTCTTTAATTTCTTTCCACCAATGTATCTTGCATGTTATGGCCTGACAGATCTAATAAAATGCTACTTTCATTATATTGTTTCTCTGAAGAACTAATATCTCCCTATATTGCCTGTAACATCAAATCCAAATAAGCTTCTAGAGCCCTCAAAACTTAATTCCACCTTTCTCTCCCAACTTTATTATTCATTATTCTCCCCACAAATCCCTCACGTATAGCCCGACTCATCTTCTCCTGATGTATTATCCTCTACCCTTCACCTCCGCTCCAGCGGTCTCCTTGCCTACCTGAACCCCCCCACCATTCATAAAGCCTTCCAACACCCCTGTCTTAGTTCTACAAAGCAACAACAGCCAACATGAGCATCAGCTTCCTGTAGCCTCTTACCACAAAGGATTCCAAAGAATTCCATGAATCATTATGTATAACATGCTTAACATGTCAGCATGAGATAGGCTGCCAAATATATCAAAATCAAGATAATTTTCTTTTATATACTTACATCTATGCCCAGATATTTATATTAAAATTCTGTCTAAACTCCACACCCCTCCCTTTGGTGGAGCCTGGGGAGAAGGGCAAGGAGGGAACATGTGAACTCTTTGTAGTGTTTCTTTAATAAAACTCATTAGAATAGTAACCAATGTCCAGATCCTCAGTGTAATACAGTAATTTTGACACTAACACAGATTTTTCACTCCTTCCCCCAAGAAACCAACTCTAAAGGCATTCCACCAACCTCTGCTGGCTACCCACGCCCTCCATACGGTACCTCCAAGTGATAATTTCTACTTGTCAGCCATTTTTAGTCATTTCTCCAGTTCCTTTCACACTTCTGAATCCTTACAGTTATCAAATTGCTTCCTCATTGGCCACTCATAAGTTGCCAAGGCAACAGCCAGATCATTTAAACACCAAAGAGCCTGAATTTTCACAAAGGTTAAATTGCATCCATTAAGAGCCACATCACTACCTAGGGCTAGGGAGGTCAGACACTATCTCATTATCTCCAAGCAATCTAGAAATTACTTGGAGCATGGGGCTTAGAGGAGAACCCCCAAAACTGAGCTTGCACATATGGGCAGAACTGTTGTCTTAGCTGAGGCTGCAAATAAATGCCACATCTTGGAATTCTGGTCATCTTGTACTTCACAAGAATAACACATGGTCTCAATACAGGGCAAGGATGATCAAGAACAGAAACACACACTTGGAGCCAGCCCAACATTTCCTGTCCCACTGTCACAATACATCCTCCTTCACTTCCATGTCAACGAATCAAAATCTCAGCCCTTGCTGGTATAGGCACCAGCCTGCGAACCCAAAGGCTGCCGGTTCGATTCCCAGCCAGGGACATAACCAGGTTGCAAGCCAGGTCTCCAGCCAGGTCCATGGCTGGAGGCAGGTGAAAGGCAACTGTACATTGATGTTTCTCTCCCTCTCTGCCTCTCTCCCTTCCCCTCTCTCTGGATAGTAAATAAAATCTTTAAAAAAAAAATCTCATTTCCTTCTTTCCATATTCTCACACAACCATTTCTGCCAACACACTCTGTGTGGTTCAAGAGCAAAACAAGAACCAACTTAAAAGAAATTTCAGGAAGTTAAGACTTTTGATTCATTACAAGGATATATTTCAAAACCATTATGAACTATTTTCAAACAGAATGATTTAAATAGCGAGGAGATACCCTGTCACTAGAACTGTACAAATAGAGGCCGTTTGGGGATGTAGAGTGACAGAAGCACAAAGTGATGGGTTGGACTAGATCAGTGATTCTCAACTCTTGCCAGATGTTGAGAATCACTGGGGAAGTTCTTTAAAACACTGATGCCTGGGCCCTATCCTAGACAATCTAAATCAGAATTGAGATCATCCATAACCCAACAAATATAGGTCCAAGTGAGAATATCAGCTTACTTTCTAATTAATTTTTTGAATACTGGTTTTGAAATATTCAATTACAGAACACATCTCTTAGTCTAATACAAATTCACCTTACCAAGAATACACGCGATCAGTTAAGTGGTTTGTTAAAAATATCTCCCAGGTACTAACTCTAAATTTCTATACATACCTTGTCCCCTTTATAATCAAGAAGACTATGAACACAAGCATATCCATCCAATTCGCTGAGAAAAAGCTACGTACATAATTATGAAGCAGTTAACTGTTCAAAAAAATTTTTAATGGACTTTAGGAATGGGACTGAAATTGTTACTAAAATGGTTAACAATGGTTGGTTAAAGGAAAATAAAGAACATTTTCTAAAGAAATAGAGTAAACACTTACTCTAAATGGTTTGCCAGCAAAGCATTAAGTTGCCAAGAAATTTCAAAAACTATGCCACTTGATACTATACCTTGATAGCCTCAATGGCATATTCCACTTGGAATAATCTTCCTTCAGGAGAGAAAGTATTCACACCCCTATAGTTAAAAAAAAAAAGTATTAAAAATTATCAGAAAAAAATTAGCATAGAGACACTAAACTTAAGTTCCTAAATCTAGCTCCAATAGCCCCAGGATGCGCATGCCATCATTCTTCTTTGCCCACAACAATCTGCACCTATTTTGGGTGTGTGTACGTTAAACAGCTTTTCAAGGAATGGAACCCATACAGAGAACGCTTCTGCTTCACTCCCGGAAAGTCTTCCCACTGATCCAACCAGAGCATGTAACTTTCTGCCCCAATCCCGAATCAATCTGGAATTCCTTTGGTTAATTCATGCTGTCAGACAATTCCCAAGAAAATGTGCATTTATCCTTATCTTCTTCCCATTGCACTTGATGTTAATATCTTACTCTTTAGTCAGTCAGTCACAGGTTTTCTCTATTTATTTGCATGAATTAGTATTGTTACCTTAACATCAGACTGAGATCTGCATAATTCCTAAAGCTTAAGTTAGTTCATTCACTATACCAATTACATGCCAGACTGCTTTTCTCTCTAAAACACCTCCCCACCTTTCCTTACTTGTCTGTTGGAAATTCCCATGGAGAAGAGGCATCAATGATGGTCTTAGCTAGAAAAGCTTTCAGCACATAATGTACATTTTAAAAGTATTTGCACGAATGAATGAAAGTGGTTATGATTCTTGGTTTATAGATTTTGGTATGATATACTGAATGTAGTATAGTGTTTTCAAATCTGTTTTATTAAAAACTCTTCTCTTACAAAAATGTTTATATAAATCCCCAAAATTTAAAATAAATAATACAAGTTGGCACTTATTGCTTAACTACTTACTATATGCCTGGTACTATTATAAACCTTTAAATGATCTAAATCCCTTAATTCTCAAAACATTCCTGGGAAGTATTCTAAGGTAGATACTGTTTTTCCAAATGAGTAAATTGAAAGACAATGAGGTTTAGCCATTTGCCCCAAGTCACTCAGTACCTGAGGAGTAGAGCTGGAATGAGAGTTTCTGCAATCTGACTACAGAGCTTTCAGCTACCCCACTAGGCTGTCTCTGGGAATCATTCTAGTTAAACCAGGGATGAAAGGAGAATCCCGCAGTCCCAGCCACCTGTTTAGGAAGTTTAGGACTCTACAGCAGAGGTCCCCAATCTTTCTGGCACCAGGGATGGTTGCATGGAAGACAATCTTTCCACGGACCAAGGAGCAAGGAGGGGCACAGGAGGTGCTCAGGTGGTAACACCAGCAAAGCTTCCTTGCTCACTCACCTGCTGCTCACCCACTGCTGTGCAGCCCAGTTCCTAATAGGCCACAGACCAGTACCAGTCCAAGGCCCGTCCAAGGAAAGAAGACCCGGGATTAAGTTCTAGTTCTGCTAGTTAAATTACTAGCTTTAATTCCTTCAAATGGAAAAACAAAAACACAAACCCTAGCCTGCCTCTGTCATAAGAATTGCAGAACATAAAAGAACTTTGTAAAGTGCTAAGTATTATTCCAATGTAGTATTTGCAGCCTAACTCAGAAAATTTCACTGTAATGACACATTATTATATCCTCTAAAATATGGGGTTCAGCTCTTGGCCTTCTTAAACTGCTGTTTTCATGAGTTACTTCATTTATGCCAAGTATCCCACTTCCCAATTTCTGTTACTAGTTTGACCTCTTCCCTTATTAATCTAAGTGCCTCCTGAACATTTCCTTGGATAGCCCCATAGCAGCAAACATTTAACATTCTCCAATCTGAAATCTCTCTTTAAATCCAGTCATCCTTGCAAAGTCAACTTTATCTCCTGCCATTCCTACTTCATTTTCATTTTGAAACATCTCCCATCTCCCTGTTCCCCAAGCTAGAAAGTTCTGAACAATCTAATTCATTCTTCCCCATCTTCTCCCATGTTAACCATATACCAAGTCATATCAATTCCTCCTACATGGTAACTCAGCACTCTGTTCCTTCCACTCCCAGTGCCCTCACTACCTTTCACCTAACTGCTACCTTCTAACTGGAATTGACTCACTCTTTCCCCTAATCCAGTCAATTAACCTCTATAACAATTATGACTAGATAACTTCTTAAAACAAAAGTGATGGCACCCAGTCACCAACAGAATAAGACCCAAACTCCTTAGCCTCGTATTGAAAAACCACTCAGTATGTAGCACTGTCCTATTTTTCCCTATCTCCCACTACTTCCATACATTACCACCTTGTGCTGGACAAGCTGGAATTTCCCAAATGTGCACTGTGCTTTCCACACCCCTTGTTTGTACATTCTACAATCTCTGCCTCAAAACTACGGACTGTCACTGTCCACATTTATCAAAATCTTGCTTTCTCAAATCTCAGTTTAAGTATCAGCTCCTTTGTGACGTTTTCCATGATCCCCTAACATGGAATGTAATCTCATCAAAATTTCCAGTGTTGATTAGAACATCAAAATTATGTTCTCCTGGCTGGTAGCACAGTGGATAAGGCACCGGCCTGTGAACCCAAAGGTCGCAGGTTCGATTCCCCAGCCAGGGCACATAACCAGGTTGCAAACCAGGTCTCCAGTGAGGTCTGTGGCTGGAGGCAGGTGACACGCAACCATACATTGATGTCTCTCTCTCCCTCTCTGCCTCTGTCCCTTCCCCTCTTTCTAAAAATAATGAAATTTAAAAAAAAAAATTATGTTCTAATGACACAAACGTAATTTGATTCATGCTGGGGTTATTTATTTCAACAGTAGACAGTCTTCCACATGGGGCAAGGATCTTGATTTTGTTCACTGCTGTGTGACCAGCAACTACAACAGTGCCTTGTACACAGCAAACATTCAAGATACATTAGCTAAAATCTAAATTAAAAGGGGCTGTGTTTTAGCCTTTCTTGGGAAGATACAAAACTGAATTAATGCAAAGCAAAATAATGATGTTAACTAAAACTTCAATGCTCTGGAAGCTAAATATTGACTAACAAAGTCACTTCATAGGACAGTAGGAAAAGATGTCAGCTTTAAATTTTCACAAACATCTTCTATGAGTCAGTAAAAGGATCAAGTTGTAGTTTCACGTGATAAAACTTTTGACAGGGTCTAAGAGTACCTGACAAGAAAGGAGCTTCTCCAGCCACCTAGTACAAAGAAAACACCTGACATTCCTAGCCAAAAATGAAAAAAAAAAAAAAAAAAGTTGTCTAAACTTAACTGATCGAAACAGAAACTGAAAGTTAAAATGTCTGCAGCATGTTTGATTTAATATTACCTAACATTTCCAAGACCTGTAAAGTTGTATTTTTGTTGTTAATACAACAATCGTTACTTTTATTTGGAAACCAGGCCTTCAACACAAATTAACTTGCCTTAAACTCTTCGAAAAGTCAGAGAAGTGGAACCAGCATGGTGAGAAAACTTTTGAGAATCACCCTAAACACCGGGTCCTGTAAAGCTGAGCTCCCGGCCCGGTATCGGGGCACAGCAGGGACTGCCGCCGCCGCCGCACAACCTCGGCGCCCCAGCAAGCCCACCACATCCCACGGGGGAGGCTGCTCTATCCCCAGAACTAGAACAGGGAAAACAAGAAGATAAAAGGAGCTGAAATGATAAAGACCCAGTAATTACTCTCCAGATGCTTTTCCCTCCAGGTAGCACCTTTACATTCTTAAAACGGCAGCAAGGAAAATGAAGGCGGCAGGGGATGACCCCTGAAAAGGTCGGAGGACCGCCCCTCAGCCTGCTTGCCCGAGCGTGAAGTGGGGCTTCTCGCTTCCGCACCACGTTAGGGTGCAGCAGTGACTCAGCGGCGGGACACGGACCGCCGACAGGCAGAGTCTACTTTGGGGAATCACGGCAGGCGGCTGGGAGAGCAAGAGATCCCCAAGCTGGACCCAACGCGGGCTCCTGGGGCGCCCAATGACACGGCAGAACCCGGGCCGAGCTGGGCCCCTGGCCTGGCCCCCCACACCCCCAGCCCTGTCTTCCTCCGCCGCACATACCTGTCGTACTCAGATCGGGTAAGGAACATGGCGAGGGTAGGAGAAGACGGCAGCGGCTACGCGGGGATTTTGAGAGCCAACACGAGGGAACCGGCACCTAACTCCCCAACACCGCCACAGAGCCAAGTAGCTAACTCCTAACTGCGCGTGCGCCCGCGACCCCTTCGGCCCGCCCTCCTGCGCCTGCCTCCTATTGGTTGGCCACGGCTCCCGCTGAGATGATTGGGCCAGCTTGCTGCCCTGCCAGGCTTTGGTTGGTCTGGACAGGTCATTTTTCCGCCTGAATCGCCGGTGGTTCCTACGGTCGCTCGGACGGGCGCTCGGAGTGGCGTGCGTGCGGTGCAAGGAAAGCATTTAGTGAAGGTGCGAGAGTTGAACAGTTCGTACCTTGAGTTGGTAGTTCCCTCGCCGCTCCCGCTGCCGTATTCCCCGCCAAAGCACGTTGGCCCCGTTTTCTCCAAGCTCTCCAGCCGCCCTTTGATTCTCGGCTCCGGCGCCCTGGCGCGGCCTTCCGCGAGGTGCAGGGTGAAGGGCTCCAGAACTGGACTTGGGCGGTGCTGGGGTGCCCTACAGCGGGTCCGCGCTGCCGCGTTCGCTGCAGCCTCCCCTACCCGGGCTGCTGAGAAAAGTGATGGGTTGTAGTCTGCCAGATAGTCTTCAAGTTTCCGCGTGGTCAAGGTAATTGTACCAGCATTTCCTTACCTCTGCCCACGACCCCCTACTCCAGCCCAGCACAGCTCAGCCCTCAGCGCAGGTATGAGACCTGGTGACTCAGCAAAAAGAGGAGTCGCCATTATGACAAGATAATTGACACTGATCAATAGAAAGTAGCACTGCTTTGTACAGAATCCATGTGGTGCTTTTGGGCATCTCTTGATAGTCCCTTGCCTTGTTGTAAATATGAATATGTGCAGCAACCCAAGGCTGAGGAGGGTACGGTTACCAGGAGCTCTGACCCCTCAGGAAAAAGGTGGGATCACATCACCACATAAACCACCAAGACATGCTAAGATAATAGCTGAAGGTGGAAGGATACTGGAAAAAGGAGAAGATGAATATAGTTGTGGCCTCCCAACCAATTGCTGTAGTTCATTCCTCTTAACCTTTCTCACTAAAGTTTCTCTTCGGGAAGAAAGGTCCATGGGAACCATGAGACTTCTCCCCAAACCTGCGTGAAGTAGGTCGGTGGGGCAAAGGTGATTCTGTGGTGATTCTGAAAATGGGCCATTGGATTTCCTCCTGTGCAGAGCATGGATGTTGATGTCCCCAGCTGCTGACCTGGATCCACAAAAGTGTTCTCCCTGAGGCCATGCTTCCCACTACCTGTGCCTAGCTAATGACCCGAACATGGTGCAGTAATAATGCAGCCTTATTGCCTCAGGACTTGGGGCTCCTTTAATAAGCCACTTTGACAAGAGAACTAACAATATGACTGAGAGCCCAGAGAGAAATTTGGAGAAAGAAACAGTAAATCTATGGAAAGAAAGTGAAAAAAAGGAAATAAAGATAAAACCAGAAGTCCATTAAATAAAAAGCAGATATACAAGAGAGAAAATTGACAAAAGCCAAAACATGTTAACCTTTAAAAAAGACTAAAAAGGAGGCCCTGGCTGGTGGCTCAGTGGATAGGTGCCAGCCTGCAAATCCAAAGGTTGCTGGTTCGATTCCCAGTCAGGGCATGTAACAAGGTTGCAAGCCAGGTCTCCAGCCAGGTCCTTAGCTGGAGGCAGGTGAAAGGCAACCATACATTGATGTCTCTCTCCCTTTCTTCCTCCTTCCCTGCCCTTCTTTCTAAAAACAATAAATAAAATCTTAAAAAAAAACCTAAAACTAAAAAGGCCCTGGCTGGTGTGGCTCAGTGGATTGAGCACGGGCCTGTGAACCCAAGGGTCGCTGGTTTGATTCCAAGCCAGGGTGCATAACCAGGTTGCAAGCCAGGTCTCCAGCCAGGTCTGTAGCTGGAGGCAGGTGAAAGGCAACATACATTGATGGAGACCTGGAGGCAGGTGAAAGGCAACATACATTGATGGTTCTCTCCTTTCCTCCCTGCCTTCCCCTCTCTAAAAATAATGAATAAAACCTTTTTAAAAAGACTTTAAAATTTTGTCAACTCCTAGCTAGACTAATAAAGGAAAAATATAGACTAATAAAGTATATAGGGAACTACATTACTGATATCAGCAATAAAAAAGGAAACATCACTACAGGTCCTATAGACCTTAATAAATCTTAAAATAAATCTTAAAATTCTAAGAGGATATTATAAATAAATTTGACAATTCGGATGAAATGGAAATTTTTGTTGAAAAAGAAAAGACTGAAACAATAATAGAAAATTCTGTGTCTTTTTTCTTGTTTCATCTTTTATGTGTTTTATATTTTAAAGGAATTGAATTTATTACTTAAAGCTCCAGATGGCTTTGCTGGTGAATTCTTTCCAACATGTATACTTTTTTTAGAAAGACATAAAAGGCATATTCACACTTTTTAAAAAAAGATTTTATTACTTTTTAGAGAGAGAAGGGAGAGAGGTAGAGAGAGAGAGACTTATTCACACTTTTTGATGCTTATATAATACACACTCTATTTGTGGATTACTAACTGCTCTCTGCTGCATGCATCATTCATTTAGCCCCTACTATGCATTATAGTAGGGGTTAAGAGTTATAAATATCCCTGGTTAGTGTGGCTCAGTGAATTGAGTGCTGGCCTGCAAACCGAAAGGTAGCCAGTTGGATTACCACTCAGGGCACATGCCTGGGTTGTGGGCTAGGTCTCCAGTTGGAGGCATGTGAGAAGCAACTGATTGAGGTATCCATCACCCATCAATGTTTCTCTCCCTCTCTTCCTTCTCTCTAAAGATAAATAAAATCTTTATAAGGTGAAACGGGTGAAACTGATCATTGGTGATAAGCATAAAATAATAAAGAGTTGTAGATAAAATGATGGATAGCCCTAGTTGGGTGACTTGTCCCATACACCAAAAGGTTGAGGGTTCGATCCCTGGTCAGGGCACAAACCCAACTCGGGGTTTGATCCCCAGTTGGTCGGTTGCTTGCTAGAGACTACCAATTGATGTTTTCACTCTGTCTGTCTTCCTCCTTTCCTCCCTCCCTCTAAAAAAAAAAAAAATCAATAAACATCTTTGGGTGAAGCGGTTGGTTTTTTGTTTTTGTTTTTTGGTTTGTTTTTTAATGTTAAGATGAATAAAGTTTTTGGCAGAGAGAGCTTTCAGATTGATGGAAGAGACAGACATAATGTAAATGCAATAAAATAAATCCTAATAAAGATTTGTATAAAGTTCTATGAGATACAGGTTTGGATCCAAGGAAGGGAAGGCTTTGCAGGCATGAGAGGTGAAGCCAGGTGTCATGTGCTGTGGGCAGAAAAGAACTGGAAAGTAAAGGATATTCCTTCTCAGGATATTCAAAATTCCTTATTGAATTTTCAATCCTATTCCCTTGAAATTTATGTATGATTCAGGGTTCTGTCTGTGGCTTCTGATTTTCTTTTTTTTTTTTTTAATTTTAAAGATTTTATTATTTTTTTTAGAGAGCGGGGAAGGAAGAAAGGCAGAGAGGGAGAGAGACATCCATGTATGGTTGCCTTTCACCTGCCTCCAGCTACAGACCTGGCTGGAGACCTGGCTTGCAACCTGGTATGGCTTCTGATTTTCATTCACTCCAGACAATTTTCTCCACTCCCACATTTGTCCTTTTCACATATATAAGTTTACCATTGCAAAATTTGCCCACCTCTCTCTTGGCTTAAATAATCAAATGTCTAGGGGACTCACAAAGGGAGAAATTGAGGAAACATCTCTAACAACAGGAAATTGAGTTCAATCACATGGCCAATGATCCACTCAATCATAACTACATAATAAAATTCCAATAAAGTCTCTAATCACTGAGACTCAGAGGAGTTCCTGGTTGGTGAACACAGATGTGCTGAGAGGGTCACATGTCTGGATGTCACAGGGAGAAGGCATGGAATCCCTGTTGAAGACCCTCCTAGACCTCACCTTGATTGTCTCTTCATGTAACTGGCCCTGATTTGTATTCTTTAAAACTAATGGGAGGACTTCCAATCAAGATGGAGGCATAGATACACAGTACACATATTTTGCCTCCTCACATAACCACAAAAAGAATTTCAACTAAATCTTAACACCCAGAACTCTCAGAAAATTGAACTGTATGGAAGTCCGACAACCAAGAATTTGAAGAAACCACATTCATCCAGCTAGGTAGGAGGGGCAGAGATGTGGAAATGGATGGAGAGGGGGGTTGTGGCAAGGAGAGGCAGCCGCAGAACAGGCACGGGCAGTCCCACATTTATGTATGGTGGATATAAATCGGGAAGGATACCTAGGGAGCCAGTGATCTCAACGCCAGATCAGGCCACACTGCCAGGATTCCAGTGCCAGGAAGATGAACCCCTGTAACTTCTGGCTATGAAAACCAATGAGGGTGGAGCAGTGGAAGAAACTGCTGGGTTTTCAGGAAACTCTGTGTAAAGGGCCCGCATAGTCTTAAAATATACACAGATCTACCCACTCTGGGATTCAAAACCCGGGCAATGGCTGGAAGGGCTTCAGCCTCATACAGGGAGTAGGTGAAGTGACTGGAAAGGGTCAAGTGCTGGGCAACCTCCAGAAACCAGGCAGAGGCACAGTCCCCTCTCTGAGTCCTCCCCAACACAGAGCCGCAAAGCGGTGAAGCAGGTTTACCTATGGCTCTGCCCCATACCATTTACAGGTGCCTTTCTGACAACAGATCATCCTACTAAGGGAGTCAAAGTGGTTCTACCTAATACACAAAAACAGAGAAGCAGGCTGCCTAATTGTGGAAACAAATATGGCCCAAATGAAAGAACAGAACAAAATCCCAGAAAAATAACAAAACAAATGGAGATAGCCAACCTATCAGATGCAGAGTTCAAAACACCCGTGATTAGTGTGCTCGTAGAGTTCATTAAATACAGCAACAACATAAAGGTACAAATGAAGGTCATACTAAGTGAAATTAAGAAAAATCAACAGTGAAGGCAAGGAAGCCGGGATTCAAATCAACTATTTGGAACATAAGGAAGAAATAAACATTCAATCAAACAGAAAGAAGAAACAAGAATTTTTGAAAAACAAGGATAGTATAAGACTCTGGGACATCTCCAAACGTGCCAACATCTGAATCAGACGCCAGAGGAAGAGCAAGAAATTGAGAACTCTTGGACCTTTCAGTTATAGAAAATGATAAATTACCTTTTTTGCTTAAGCCTATCTTGAGTTGGGTGTCTGTACTAAAAGAATCTTGATGAATTCACCTGGTTTTCTGATCAAGCAAATTAGAAGCAACAAAGGAAGAGGGGTTTTCCCTGGCTAGTGGCACAGTGGATAAGGTACTGGCCTGCAAACCCAAAGATCGCTAGTTCGATTCCCCAGCCAGAGCACATAACCAGGTTGCAAGCCAGGTCTCCAGCCAGGTCCATAGTTGGAGGCAGGTGAAAGGCAACCATACATTGCTGTCTCTGAAAATAATGAGATTTAAAAAGAGAGAGAGGGTTTTTGCTTGGAGGCATGTGAATTAGCTTCACTGATTCTTTTAAATGCTATAAATTCTGAGTATGTAATGAAATAAAATCCAGTGTTCTGGTATTTAATGCTGATACCAAAGGAAGGTAAAGGAAGAATACAAAGTCTCTCCCCATCTCACATTAAAAAAAAAAAAAGAAAGGTAAGACCCTAATCATGACACTGTATCTCACGACACAGAACAATATTTTAGTCCTAATGACATTCCCTATTTTTATAACTGTCCTCAATGGTCTGTCACACTTTAAAGCATCTTAGATTCCTTTATCAGTGAGTAGTTACAATACCAGCGCAAAATTATATTGATGTTTCTGTTTCAATTTCCTACCAAAATACTGGTAGGATATAAAAACCAAAATACTGGATTTTATTTTTCACATGTTCAGAATTTGTAAAGTTTTTTTTTTAATTAATGAAGAAACTAAATATGATTTAATGCATTTAAAAACAAAAATTATAAACACCTTAGAAAAAATGTCCTTCTGGCCATCATAGGCTCTGTGTCTTCCTGCAACTTCACTGCTTTCCCCACTTCCCCCTACACGCACACACACACACACACACACACACACACACACACACACTTTTCTGATGTAAACTGCCCTGGAAGAGCTTCAAGATGGTCCTGCTTAGTTAAGCTCCTCACAGAGTTTTCGGGACTACTGGCTCCGAGTGAAAATGATTTATCCCCTGTGAACCCGAGGGACGGTGGCCCTAGCTGGGTTGGGCTCTTCCCCATCCCTTAAGGACAGATTTACTCCTTCAAAGGCTCCTCCTGGGGAGTTGCGCTGAGTGTGGCAGAGGATGGAGGACTTTGGAGGAGGCCGGGAGTTGCAGGGGCTGGGTGGTAGGGAGGGGATAGGAGGGCCTGTGGTGAGAGTGAGGAGGAGGGTGGAGCTGGACAAGAAAGAGGGTTTCAGAACTGAACTAAATGAAGCTGCTGACCAATGTCTAAGATAACGGTCTTTCATCAACAAAAATATCTGAATTTCGGTGCTTAAAACTAATGTGGTATACTGGAACACTGGGACACAGAAACAGGGATGCAATCAATCGTGACCCACTCTTCCCTGACTTGCAGTCAGAGTAGCCTCTAAATCTTGTTAATTCAATTTGAGAGACAGGTCATTGCCCTGGAGATTCTGCTTTCTGGAATATTCTTGGCACAAATCAGGAAGGCCCTGGTTCTGTTTTAAGAAGGAAAGCCATATGACACAGCTGATAGAGTCACATTCCTAAGGCACAATTCTGATCAGGTGGTCACAGATTTATTGAATATTTGCTTCGTACCAGGCACCAAGCTCTATGTACATTATCTTATTTAACCTGCACAACAGCCCTTTGTAGTAGGTGCTATCATTAACCCTATTCTGGAGATAAGAAGATAAAATCTTCGAAAAGTTGAATCTCTTGAAAAGAATGCATAGCTATTAAATGACAGAACTAGGTTTGGGACTCAGATCTATCTCTGGGTCTTGGGTCTTTAACCACTATTCTGTATTACTTTTTATGCTCAATGTCTAAGAGTGAGCTGTCACAAAGGTCTAAGGGCTTATTATTCAAGGACCTAACCCCCCTGACTGCCATTCCAATTTTATTGTCCTCTACTACTCTTCATACATCTGATTTTTCAGGGCACATAGAAGTATTTGCTTATCAGCAATATACCTTAGTAGTTCACACTTCTCTGCTATTTATGTAAGAATGTTCTTTCTGTGTCATTAGTTTCAGGAAAAAAAAAAAAACACAGAAATCTTTGTCATTGTTGCACATACTAATTGTCATGATTTTCATGTTTCATTGCCATAATAGCCATTGATTTTAATTTATATATATATGTTTTCCCTTAAACTATTTTCTTCTGAAGCATGTATGAAGATTAAGTGGTTTTTAAATGTATGAGGTCTTTACAAATTATCTTATATAAATCCCAATCCAACAGAATTGGGATTCCAGATAGTAAAAGCCATTTAACCAAAAGTCCAAGAAGTATTTAGTATTGCTCATTTTAGCTGAAACAAATGAACAAAAATTTATTAGGACAGAAATTTGGGAAGTGGTTAACCTTTAGTAGGGTGCCTCTGCTCCTAACAGGCAGAATTTTTAAAAAAAATTAAATATCTGCTATGGCACAATTTCATGGATTAAAAAATGTGAGCCGTTTGAGGGAAGCCGAAATGTGGTATGATTTTTAAATGGCTTAAGCAATTTATATATTTCAATAAAGATAAAAATTACTTGGAAAAAAAAAAAATGTGAGCCTAATGAACAAAATAAACAAATGAGCAAAATAGAACCAGAGGCATGGAAACCAGGTGAACAGACTGGCAGTGACCAGAGAAGAGGAGGTGGGGGTGAAGTGGGGCAAGAAGGGTAAAGGTGTAGTCAAGGAACATGTATAAATGACCCATGGACATGGACAACAGGGTGAGGACTGACCTGTGGGAACAGGGATGGGAGGGTGTGGGTGGGACAGCAGAGAGCAACCCAGGGAAAGTTGGGACAACTGTAATAGAAATTTTAAAAAAATGCTGAGAGTGGCCTTGGCTGATGTAGCTTAGTGGATTGGCTGCTGGCCTGAGAACCCAAAAGTCTCTGGTTTGAGTCCCCAGTCAGGGCGCATAACCAGGTTGCAAGTTAGGTCTCCAGCCAGGTCCTTACCTGGAGGCAGGTGAAAGGCAACCATACATTGATGCTTCTCTCCCTTTCTTCCTGCCTCCCTGCTCTTCTCTCTGAAAATAATAAATAAAATATTTTTTTAAATGCTGAGTGATGTTACTTTGAATGTACAATTGGTTTGATTACTAGCTGATGTCAGCTTTTTACAACGCTGTAGCTCTCCAGGAAATATAAGAGACAGGAACATTTTCCAACTCATTTTAGAAGGCTCATAATCTTGATTGCAAAACCAAACAAAGGCATTCCAAAAAAGAAAATTGTAGACCGATAACCTTCATGAACATAAATGCAAAAGTCTTTAACTGAAATTGAAGTCAGCAATATATAATATATAAATATGTATTTTGGTACATATAAAGAATAACATATTGTGACCAAAAACTCAAGGCTGATTTAATATTCAGTAATCAGTCAATAGGCCCACAAAAATACAGTCAATTGATCTTTGAAAAAAGAGCAAAGGCAATTCAATGGAGAAAGGATAGGCTTTTTAACAAATGGTGCTGGAAACACTGGACATCCACATACAAGAAAGTGAATCCAGACACAAACTTAATACTCTTTATAAAAACTAATTTTAAATTGGTTCTACCTAACTGTAAAGCCCAAAACTACAAAACTCTTAGACATTTACAGAGGAGAAAATCTAGGTGGACTTGGGTTTAGTGATGACTTTTTAGATACAACACCAAAGGCACGACCTATAAGAGAGAAAAGGTTGCAAAGTTGAACTTCATTAAAATTTAAAACTTCTGAATGAGAAGACAAGCCAAAGACTGGGAGAAAATATTTGCAAATCACATATCCAAAAAGGACTTGCATTCAGAATATATAAAGAATTCTCAGAACTTGTTTGTAGGAAACAAACAACCCAGTTTAAAAATGGGCAAAAGACGAACAGGAAATTCACTAAAGAAGATGTGCATATGGCAAATAAGCACACTAAAAGATGTTCTGGCCCTGGTTAGTAGCACAGTAGAAAGGAGCTGGCCTTTGAACCCAACGGTTGCTGGTTCAATTCCCAGCCAGGGCACATGACCAAGTAGTAAGCCGAGTCTCCAGCCAGCTGTCTCTAGAGGCAGGTGGAAGACAACCATACATTAATGTTTCTCTCCCTCTCTGCCTCTCTCCTTTCCCCTCTTTCTGAAAATAATAAATAAAATCTTAAAACAAAACAAAAAACTAAATATACTTTTGCAGATGACTAGATAAATTGTGATGGGTCATACCTCATAATATGGTGGAATACTACTCAGCAATAAAAAGGAACTACTAAGAGCAATAACATGGATGAATCTCACAATCATTATGCCAAGTGAAAAAAAGCCAGACATAAAAGAGTACATACTGTATGATTCTATTTATTTGAAATTCTAGAAAAGGCAGAACTAATTTATAATGACAGCAGATCAATTGTTGCTTGCATATTGGCAGGTGGGAACTGTTAGGAATGATTAGCAAGTTCCATATCCTTTTTTTTTAATATTTTATTTATCCATTCTAACAGAGGGAAGGGAAGGGAAGGGAGAGAGAGGGAGGCAAATATCCATATGTGAAAGAAACATAGATCAGTTGCTTCTTGCACACCCCCAACTGGGGACCTGGCCTGTAACCCAAGAAAATGCCCTAGCTGGGAATCGAACCAGCAACCCTCCGGCTCACAAGCCAGCACTCAATCCACTGAGTCACAGCAGCCAGGACAAGTTCTATATCTTGATTATGGTGGTGGTTACATTTATCAAAACTCAAAGTTGAGTCCTGACTGGTGACACAGTGGATAAGGCACTGGCCTTCAAACCCAAAAGTCACTGGTTCGATTCCCACTCAGGGCACGTAACCAGGTTGCAAGCCAGTTCTCCAGCCAGGTCTATAGCTGGAGGCAGGTGAAAGGCAACCACCCACTGGATGTCTCTCTACCCCTCTGCCTCGCTCCCTTCCCCTCTCTTTAAAAAATAATGAAATAAAATCTTTAAAAAAACAACAAAAAAACTCAAAGTTGAAATGTTCTCATTTTATGACATAACCAGCTCACCTTTAAGTATAGAATGATGTTTATCAAACTGCCAGTAGAGCCATGAATCATTAAATACACCTAGGGTCCGCTCAGAAGGAAATTTACCCCATAACTAATGAAGTTTCAGCTTCAGACCCATCGCTTGCAATGCTTCTTTTAAGACCTGGTTACTAATTTCATTTTCTTTTTCTAAAGGAGGACCCCAAACTCTGTAAATTTTAAGACCCACAAAACCGGGATCTGACTCTGGATAACCATAATTTTAAGAATATTTTATTTTATTTTATTTTATTTTTTAAAAGATTTTATTATTTTCAGAGAGAGCAGGAGGGAGTGAGGCAGAGAGGGAGGGAAACATCCATGTATGGTTGCCTTTCACTTGCCTCCAGCTATGGATCTGGCTGGAGATCTGGCTTGCAACCTAGTTATGTGCCCTGGCTGGGGAATTGAACCAGCAACCTTTGGGTTTTCAAGCCAGCTCTTTATTCACTGTACCACCAGAAAGGACTTGGATAACCATAATTTTTTAAATAAAATAAAATGGAATGGAAAATATGAGAATGTTTTATGAAACTTTTGTTTTAGTTTATACAGGGGTGGGTAAAAGTAGGTTTACAGTTGTCATACAAATAAATAATACAATAACTAATAATAATACAAGAATGAACTATGTTTCTCATTCTCACAACTATAAACCTACTTTTGTCCACCCTGTATAATGGGCCATAAAATTTTATTTATTACCAGGATTTGCATTTAAGGGAAAAAAAGCAAAAAAGAAAAATTTGGAAAATCAGTGCTGCATAGCTACCTATGCACATGTGCACAGGGAAATGGGTACACATATTATAAGAGTAAATATTTGGAAAAACCAATGTTCATCAATATAAGAATTAGTGAGTACACTATGGTCTTTTTTTTTAAAGATTTTATTTCATTATTTCTAGAAAGAAGGGAAGGGAGAGAGGCAGAGAGGGAGAGAGACATCAATGTATGGTTGCCTTTCACCTGACTCCAGCCACAGATCTGACTGGAGACCTGGTTTGCAACCTTGTTATGTGCCCTGGCTGGGGAATCGAACCTGCGACCTTTGGGTTCGCAGGCCAGCACCTTACCCACTGTGCTACCAGCCGGGGCCTTATAGTCTATTTATATTGTGAAATTTTATGTAGCTAAAAAAAAGTGAACTAAGGGTAATTACATAAGGCTAGATAACTTTCATAAACACAACCATTAACTTAATAAGGAGTTAAAAAAAAGGTTACCTAAAGCATAATATTTAGATAACATTCAAAACAATTAGCAAAACAACACTACGTCTGGAGAGTTTCTATGTATTATTTATAGATATAGCTATATATGCATATATAATAAAGGTATTAAAATGTGCGTGTGGCTGATTAAAAAAAAATACTCAGGAGAGGACAGTGGTTACTTCTAGGAAGGGAGAAGAGAGGGCGAGAATGATACGAATGAAGGACTTCAATTTTATACGCAATTTTTATTTCACTTAGAAAGAATGGATTTGGGACAAGGCAACGTGTTCACAAGGCTGACTGGTGGGTGTGTGGGTTTTTGCTCTATTCTGATTCTTTTCTGATTGTGTTACATTTCACATATTGTCATAGACACTGGTAATAAGTATTGGCTTCATATTGTGTAGTGTTGGGCATTTACACACACCACACCACTTAACCCTCACAGTGACTTCGGAAAGTAGAACAGAAATTATTATCCCTAGTCCATGGGACAGCAACCTAAAACTGCAGAACAACTTATTTAACAAACTGGGTTGGGGACTCACTTGTTCCTTTTTTAGCCTAAATTTACCTGACTACCTGGAGGTTTCCTTCAAGTCCAGGCGGCCTAATCCCAGCCACTTCCTCTTTCTGCAACCTTGGGAAGGCACTTACTCAGTGGGGGAGTGAATTGATTAATAATCGCTAGATGTTTGTTAAAAAAAAAAACAAAAAACAGTCCTTCTGAAGTAGCAGAGGGTACTTCCGAGAGTAACTATGAGGAGGTGGGTAATAGGCGCTGGCGGGTTCACTCCTCCTGGCACCGCCCGCTGGCTCATTCAATGACCTTGGCCAGATCCCTTAACCTTTCACTACTTATATTTACAATCCGATAACCTCAACGTATAAAATTCTTGGCTACTCACTTGGAGCTCCTGCCGAACACCTTTTGTGAAAGTTGGGACGGATTTAAGGTCGATTATAATGCAACAATATAAACTTTTCAATACAAATTACATCCTTTGAGCCCCCTAGTCCTCAGACTTTATTTTCACTCTCATTTAAATCGTGAAGGTCATTCTAAAGGAGATTGGGTTTATACTTTTAAAAAATTAACTTTTAAATCATGACATACGAGAATGCCTTTTGTTGTTAAAAAAAAAATTAAAACAACGCCCACCTAGGCAGAATAAAAACTGAGCCATATACCATATTCTATCGCCCTTTCGTCCATACTGGCTCCCGAAGATTTTGGAGCCAGTGATTTGTGAACCGTAAGGCTTAGAATCTTAGATTAAGTTTTCAGCGCTGATAATGCCTTATGAAAGTCCTTTAGGTTCTGGTTATTGTGATATGGAAGAAGAGGAAAGCGGTCCCAAATCCAGGAAAACAGGGAAAGATAAGTTAGGAACCGGTGCGTCTCAGAGCGCCAGATTAGTTTCCGACTTGACTGTGGGTCGGTGCGGCGTAGCGTCTCCCTTGGGTCTGACCCTGCAGGTTTCTGGCAAAGAACTGGAGCTTCCTCGCGGCCGAACTTCCCGTAGAGGCCACAGGTCCCTTTAAGGAGCCCTGCGGGTTGAAAAAGGGGCGCAGGGGGCGGGAGGAGGGTTCCGGAGAGCACGCCACGTGACTAGGAGGCCAAGTTCGCTGGCAAGTTTGACAGAAGTTTGAATTGGACTCGGGGGCTTTCTGCGGCGCGGGCGCGGTGATCTCGGCAAGTGAGAGCAGCAGCGCCCCCGCGACCCACCTACCCAGCCTGGATCCCCGGCCGCCGCCGGCCCCTCGCGCTCCGCGACTGCTGCGTCCCCAGCCGCGGGTCAGCAGCCCCCCGCCCGACCGCGGCCCCCGCAGCCTCCGGGTGAGGGAGCCGAGCCCCCCGCACCGCGCCCCGGCCCTGCCGCTCCAGCATGTCCACGACTGAGAGCCCGAGTCGTCCAGAGGACAAGTCGCCGCGCCAGCAGGTACACCCCGCGCGCCCCTGGGGCTCTCTCGCCGCTCTTCTCCACCTGGGTGTCGGGACCTTATTCCTCCCCCTCTTCTGGGTGTGGAGAGCTATCCCGGGGTCCCCACCGCCCTAACCAGTGGCCCTCCCTGTCTTCGCAGGTGGATCGCCTGCTCTTGGGGCTGCGCTGGCGGCGGCTGGAGGAGCCACTGGGCTTCATCAAAGTTCTCCAGTGGGTGAGTCGCTGCCCCAGCAGCGGGCTATTTCGGGAGCCTGGACAGTGACGCTGACCCGAAGCAATGTGGCCGGAGTCGGGGGGCAGGGAGGTCCAGCGGCCGGCAACCCGCTGAAGGGGGTGGGGAGGCCGCAACAGGTGGGCGGGGGAGGGGCGGGGCGGGGTTGCTTCTGCAGCACTTGGTGGCTAGAGGGTGAGAAGCGGGGCATGCCGAGTGTGGGATTCGGTCCTTCTATGTGCAAGGAGCCTTTGCCCGAAGCGCTCACATTTCACCCGGGCGAGAGGACCCGGGTATAACCTTTCCAGAGCTCTGATCCTGCACATACCACTCCTGGGTGGCGGCGGGAGGGGAACGAAGCCAGGGGATCAGGACCGCTCCAGAGGGCAGAGAAGGGACGAGGCAGGGGTGGAAACCATCCTGCACCCAAACCCACCAAGACCTGGCTGATCCTGCAGGGGCACTTGGAAGACAGGATCCCAGCTGGCGGTTGCCTCCACTGAGGTCACTAGAGTAATCTGGTTCCTATAACTGAGTGAAGGAGTGGATGAATGAGTGAGTGAATGAATGAATGAACCAAGTTCATGGCTCCAGGATTAAATAAAAGGAAAAATAAGATAGAATAAAAACCACAGTGTGGCCAAAATGTGGCTTGTGGAATAGTATGGACTATTAGTCTGGGAAGCTAGGGACCTGGGTTCCAGACCTGGGCCTGCCTTTTTCAGCCATGTGACCTTGGGCAAATCACTTCTTTGGACTTCAGTTTCCAACATTAGTAAAATGTTGATCAGAACAACCAGAGAATCCCCTTCTGCTCTAAAAGAGTTGGCATGCTAAAGTATTGCCCTTCATTAGCCTTACCCTGTGACCTAAAAGAAATCGCTTGCCCAGGCCTGTTTCCCTCCTAATGGTCTAGGGGAAATACAATTTCCCTGCTTCGCTGGCACTTGGAAACATTGGTTGGTCCCTGTTCTACCCAGTGCCCAAGGCCTCCTGGTTATAAGTTAGGAATGTGGACAGGTGCAGTGCCTCTTTCAAGTCATAAAGACTTGTTGGGAGCATTTAGTGGGCTATCACAGAAGAGATTTTAGTTGGACTATCCACGCACCAAATGGTGTGTGAATAACATAGTAATGTGCTTTCAGAATTCAGGTAGGGAGTAAGTGACCATTAATACTGAGGAGAACTGAGTTCTAACGGGCTTTTAACTCACTGGTTACAGGAGTAAGCACTGTGTCACCAATTCCAAAGTAATCATTTGGATAAGAATCGTCAAATCTGGAATTTAGGGTAATAGCGCCTTTTCTCTGGGTAACCGAGACCCTGACTGGCACTCCAGGCCAGTCTGAGGAGCTTCCAAGTGCAAAGTCTGGGACCCAGTGGGGACTTTCCACTGTCCCTACTGCCTCCAGAGCAGTTGGACAGACTGCTGCTGACTGAGCTCTTTCACCTCCTTCCTTTTTCCTGTTCTGGCCCACCACCTGAGGACCAGAGGGGTGGTACAAGAATGCTGTTAAGATTCCAAGTGATTGCCATTCAGAACCTGGGAGCCATTCTGGGCAATCCAGAGGAGTAGAGCCTGAAATATAAGAGTACAATTTTATCATTACACTAGCAATGGATCTGAGGGAAATTTGAGAAAGACTGCCAAGGGACGAAGGGAACAATGAGGTTATTAGACCACGGAATCATCTTCCAAAGGGGGATTCTGCAAAGCTTCCTTCGTCAACCCTTCTATCCCTTTTCACCCTCCCCCATCTCTTGCCCCTCAGTACTGGCAATATTTCTATAAAGGCTGCACAGAGCAATGCCTAGGAGAATGATCCAGTCTCCTCTCAGGTTTAGCACTGATCCCTAAGAGTTGATCCATCTTGATGACACATTTTATGACCCCCAGTCACTTAGAGAGGAAATATACCTTTCTCTTAGAATGCTAAATCCAAGGCTCCAGGCTGGACTTAGAACTCAGTCTTCATTTGAAGGACAGCATCTTGAGGAGACTTGATTTGCTTTTACTGCCATCTTGAGCCTCTGCAGATGAGATAATGTAAAAGTACGTAGGAATCAGCACCAGAAACGACAGTGAAAATGTCACTTGGGATTTCCATGCCCTTCCTGCTTAGAGAGGTCAAATATTCCCAACTAAAAAAGGCAGAAAACCTTTTGTTGTCATTATAACCAAAAGCAAGAGCTTTGCTGTAATCCTGGTGAGAAGAAAGTAATGTTACTCTACTAGTCAGAAGCTTGGCTTAGCATGTCTTTAAAATTTTTTAAATCAACCAATCTCACCTCAATTCCAATTCTGGCCTCACTAAACCTATGCTATGCTAATGAAATAACATGGGCATAGACCAGTTGTTGGAGAATGAGATTTTGTTTTTTAAAGAATAAGGCAAAAATAAATAAATAAAAAGGCAGATTTTAAGAAATCTTCACCTGAAGACATGTCTGAGAGAGAGAGAGAGAGAGAGAGAGAGAGAGAGAGAGAGAGAGAGAGAGAGAGAGAGATAAGTTTGTTGCCTTCCATATGCACCCTGAATTGAACTTAAACCTAGGGATGTGCCCCGACCAGGAATTGAACCCACAACACATTTTGGTGTATGGAATACCACTCCAACAAACTGAGCCACTCAGCCAAGGCAAAAAAAGGCAGACTTTGAGGTCGGATGGGTCTTGGTTTAAATCCATTCTCCTTTGCCTTTTATCCATGGTGCCTAGGGTAAGTGAGATGAAACTTTACAGGCCTCAGTTTCTTATCTGTAAATGAGGGTTAGATTGCTTATGGGCTCACTGTGAGGGCTGCAGGAGGTAACATCAGTAAAGCATCCAAACATCCAGGAGGATTATGGCAGGCCTGTCCATCCAGGGCTTGGTCCATAAGTGTTAGTTCCCTTTCCTCCTATTCCTGAACCAACCCTCTCTTCTACCTTTGCCCCTTATGCAGACTGTCAGCTAGACTTGTCCTTTGTTGAGATTATTCAGATGTCACTGCCAAATCCTCACTTTGAGGGTAAGGTACAAAAGAATCTCCTGGATCACTGAGTAACTGTTCCTGTAAAGAGTCATATAATTAACAGTGTGTCCTGGATCTACAATCCACCTTTGAGGTGCCAAAGTCACTTATTTGGCTCTGGGGTCTCTGTAATGAAAACCAATAAGAGGGAGAATGCTGAGTGGTTTGGCTCAGTGGGTTGGGTGTTGTCCCCAAAACCTTAAGGCTGCCAGTTCAATTCCCAGTCAGGGCATAAGCCTGGGATTTTGAACCAAATCCCCAGTTGGGGACCTATTAGAGGCAACTCATTTATGTTTCTCTCCCTCTCTTCCTCCTTCCCTTCCTTTCTCTCTGAAAATAAGTAAGCAAAATATTAAAAATAAATAAGTGTGGGGAAAGTGAAAGCAACCCATCGGAATCCATAAAACCAATGAGGTGATGGTGGAAGGAGGATTAGGGAGAACCTGTCTTCCTTGGTAGAACACTAACATTAACTGGGGATGCTGGTTCTCAGGACTGACACAGGACTATCCCCGGCAAGCGAGTCAGCACCAAAGTGGAACCAAACCGTTAAACTGGCAAGGCTATTCTGACCTTGTTCCAAAGAAGGTGCAGAGGTAGGAGGAGGAGGAGATGCGGGACAGTGTCTGACTATCGCTGTCCCCAGCAAAGCAGGTCCAAGAGGATGAAGGCTGGTTGGCACCAGAACTCACAGACCCATCCCCCTCCTTGTCTCAGGAACTCCATCTCTCCTTCAATTCCTGTTCTTTATGACTAGCTGGCTCAACTCAGAGCCTTGTGCTTGGTGACAGGGGTGGCTTCAGTTCTTTCCTGGTCTTCCCTGTGGCTCAGCCACCTGGCACAGTTAGGGAAGAAAGAAAACAGGTGCAGAAAGGTGAAGGGGTTGTCTCTCTGCTCCAGCCTTCCAGGTCAGAACTACACCCTCCCTCCATACAATCCTCCCTGCAGGTGGTAGAGAGCTTTTTCTTTTCAGTCTTCATAAGTCTGTGATGCAGAGGTTTTATTTGTTTGTTTGGGCATGACATTTGCCTTTCTAGATGTAAACCCTTGCAAGCAGGCAGGGCCTTATTTATCTTTATGTCTCTGGCACCTGACACAAAGTAGATGCTCAATGACTCTGTCAATGAATGAATGCAGTAGAAAGAGTGCAGAGCATGGATTAGCATATGTAAATTCTAAGCCTGGCTCTCACATTGATTACATGTGACCTTGGGAAAGTCACTTAATCTTTGGGGACTTCTGTTTCCACCTCTATGAAATGAGACCCCTACGCTCAATAATCCCTGATATCCTTTTTGCTCAGCTGCTCCCTGAGAACCTGTGAGAGTTTCCTCCTCTTTCTCCCTCCCTCCCTCCATTTGCAAAGCAAACCATCTGTTACACAGCCTCTGGACGTGCAGATTGAATCATATATTCTGGTTAATAATGGGTGATACGAAGTGTTTAGATTCCTGACTTTCAAAGAGTCAGAACAGAGGAGAATACAGTTAAGAAGAAAGTTATTATGGGTATATTGTGCCCATAAAAAAATGTGAAGCTGGGTTTAAAACAGTCAGAACCTCAAGGCTGTCACCTAGATACAGCAGAACTTTCGGTGACAATGGCAGAGTTCTACGATGTGTCATCCAGCGTGGCATCTGCTGGTCCCATGTGGCTAGTGTGACTAAGCAAGTGAATTTTCAATTGTGTTTAATGTTCATGTATATTTCCATAGGACTAGTGGCTACTGTTGTGGAATATGAGCTCCAGGAAGACAGAGATTTGTTTCTCTCTTGTTCACTGCTAAGTATTAGCACCTAGAGCAATGCCTGGCACATAGTCGATGCTCAATAAATGTCACTTTCTGAAGACGCCAGGAGTGTCTGTCAAGAGAATGCTGGTGAAGAGAAATGCTCATAACTGCCATTTCCGTTGCCAAAGTTAAGAACTCCCACCTTCTCAGGAAGCCTGCTCGGGGCCATTCATAGACTAATGCCAATGGGTAAAAATGCACCCAACTGTGCTGCCCTTCCTAGAATGCAGCACCCTCATTGTGTCTGTTTGGCCATCAAAGGCCAAGAGAAAGAAAGGAACTCCTAAGAGGAATCAGAAACCCACAGAGCTGACTAGCGAATGCCCCTGAGACAAGCTCCACTGTAACACCTATGAGGGGACTTGGAGCGTGTGCAGGGTGGTGACACAGGGTGCTGGGTGACTTCCCCACAGCTCTGCCAGGAAGATGAGCACCCAGCCTCTACAACCACCTCCGGAGAGTCGGTTGGATGAGAAGGTTATCCAGGCTTTGGAGAGAGGTTATGCTATCTCCTTCACTGCATGGTTTTTCAAATGGAGACCATTCTTATTTGTCTGAACTAAACCTCCTAGAAAGAGAAGGGCCCTGGCTGGTGTGGCTCAGTGGGTTGAACGCCAGCCTGCGAACCCAAAGGTCACTGGTTCCATTCCTGGTCAGGGTGCATGCCTGGGTCCCTGGCCAGGTCCCCTGTTGGGGATGTGCGAGAGGCAAACCTATCGATGAATCTCTTGCACATCAATGTTTTTCTCCCTCTCTTTCTCCCTCCTGCCCCCTCTTTCTAAAAATAAATAAAATCTTTAAAATTTTCAAAAATAAGAGAAGTGCCCTTTATGACCTTTAAAGGGGGGGTCAACGGCTCCATCGTGGAAAGGATATGCCAGGCCAGGTGGTGCAAGGCAGAGCTGTGGCACTGGGCACTGGGCACCAGCCCAGCCCTGGGCACAGCTGCTGGCAAGTCTGGCCAAGAGCACACGGACAGCGCTCCCCTCAGCAAGTGAGGAGCTGCAGCCTTAGAAAGGCCTCCGCACGGCCTTCTCCAAACCCTTCATTTTACAGGTGAGGACACTAAGACTTGGAGAGCAGAGTGTGGTCACCCAGCTAACTCTGTAACAGGGCCAGATTTCTAGACTCCTAAGCCAGGTCTCTTCTCATTCCATGACACCATCAAGCATTAGCCAGATACTGTGCACGTATCTCTATTTCCGACTCTGGATGCAGGACGGGGGTGCGGATTAGCAGTCTTCTAGGTGCTTAACGTCCAAGACACTGAGTCACAGAGAAACACATGGAAAATGAACAGTTCACAGAATAAGCTGCCTGATTAATGAGAATGATTACATAGGGGACAAGCCAAGGAATCAGGGCCTGAGCAGATGTTGTGGGACGATAAGAGATTCCAATTTCTCACCTCCTTTTCTAATCAAAGCTTGTTTCCCCAGAAAGAAATTAGAAAATCATAGAATGAGGGCATTTCATTCCATTTAAGACAGGAGGTGAGTAGAATGAGGGAAAAGTAATTCAAGGGACTTGAAACACCTCCCTTAACCCTGAGAAATGGCAGCATCAACAGATGACAAAGGGAGATGCCACCAGGAGAGAGTGGAGGCTGGTAAGGCAAGTGGAGGGTGCTTTCCTGTGGACTTGAGCGGGACCTGGGCATTGACTGGGCCAGCTCTGCTGGGGAAGAGGGGTTAGGTGGCAGTACCTCAGCACAGCGTCATGGCTCCTGCCTTTGGGCCCCTCTGAAGGCTTGTCAGAAATTGTCCCCTCCAGCTCTGCCTCCACTGAGCCACTGGAAATTAGCTATAAGGTAATGGCAAGATTCAACGATGGTTTCAAAAGAGACATGGGCAGAACTCCAAATGTGCAGGACCCAGGATGGCACAGAGGCATCTAGTTCCAGGGTGCCTCTACCTTGAGAGGAAAATTCAAGGCCAGCTTTGAGCTAGAAAGTTCCAAAAGCCTACAATGGATTCGTGCTAGTGATCATCTTAAGGAGGCTAAGGTCTCCAGTGTCACATCCAATGAGGAGATCTGGGAATGACCCATTTCTTCTCTCTCTCCTCCCAGACACCATCCCAAGTCAACCTTATCCATTTGGCTATGTGGCCCAGCCCCCTGTACAGTGACCACAGCACCATGAGGCTGGAAGACCATGGGAAGCCCTGAGTGTCTGCCCAAGAGGGACTTGATTAAAGGGACCTTGATACCCGCCCCCCTGCATGTCCGCACTGCTTAGTGTCAGAGGGTAGTTTTGAAGGGGCTTTCTGACTCACCAAGGGCTTCACTCTCCCCCAGCTCTTTGCGATCTTTGCCTTCGGCTGCTGTGGCTCCTACAGCGGGGAGACGGGAGCAATGGTTCACTGCAGTAATGAGGCCAAGGACGTGAGCTCCATCATTGTCTTGTTCGGTTACCCCTTCAGGTGAGCAGCAGTGGGTTGAGGCCCTGCATAGCCTCTCTCACTGGGGTCAGCAAGATGTGCTGGGTCCTTCCTTCCTCACCCCAAACTCGGGTCCTCCTTGCTCTTTAGGAATTTCAGGCACACCGACCAGAGGAAAATAGAAGGGAAATCAGATAGATCATTGTAATCGTGTCCCAGTTGATAACAGGTCACAATAGTTTTACATGTGGTTTGGCATGGAGGGTCATGGGAGCCTGGACAAGTTGGGCAGGTCTTTCTGACCCTCTGCAGCCTCCTCCTTGCCCTGAAGGTAAGGAAGCTTGGTACTTAGATCCCAAAGAACTGTTGTGGGTGCTCACCTGGGACCGGAATTCAAGGAGGCACACCATATCCAGGAGGTAGAAGGTAATAGTCCTTCCGGGATATTTGGAGGCTGAGGGAGGGAGGAGACTGATTATTCAGAGGACAGCAGGGACAGGGCTCACCTCTAGAAATTTTTAGTAGCATAGCCCTAGCTGATAGCTAGGATAGTGGATAAGGTGCCGGCCTGCAAACCCAAAGGTCGCTGATTTGATTCTCAGTCAGAGCACATAACCAGGTTGCAAGCCAGTTCTCCAGCCAGGTCCATAGCTGGAGGCAGGTGAAAGGCAACCATATATTGATGTTTCTCTCCCTTCCTCTCTCTCTGGAAATAATAAATAAAATCTTTTTAAAAATAATAAAAATAAATACAAAAACAAAAAGAGATTTTTAGTAGCAACAGCCAAGTTAGGTTAACTTTCTCTTCTATACACTAGGATCCTTGTTTTTCTTCCTTTTTCTTCTCTTTATCAGGAGAATCTCCCTGGGGCCTAAAGAATGTGTGAGTCTGCTGGCCTGGGCTTTCCCTGGGGTAGAATGCAGCTCAGCTTCTAGTGGCTTGGCTGCCAGAAATAGATAGACTATGTATTTGTGACCTGGAGATACGTGGAAATGCGAGGTCAATGCACCTGGGCAGGGTGGTTTAATGGGAGGCAGGGACTGGCAGGATTCCCAGAGAAGCCCCTGTCTTTGCTGTAAGGTTTGCTCCCTCTGGCCCTGTAAGAGCCGAGGGTGAGAGAGCACAGATGCCCCTGCCCCCCAGCTCAGCAGCCCCATCACCACCTGCAGGTTGAACCGGGTCCAGTATGAAATGCCCCTCTGTGATGAAGAGTCCACCTCCAAGACCATGCACCTCATGGGGGACTTCTCTGCTCCTGCCGAATTCTTTGTGACCCTGGGCATCTTTTCCTTCTTCTACACCATGGCGGCGATCGTGTTCTACCTGCGCTTCCACAGCCTTTACACGGAGAACAAGCGCTTCCCGCTGGTGGTGAGTGGGCACAGCCAGAGCCGGTGGGAGCAGCAAACCTGGCAGCTTTCCTGGGTTCCTGACCCTGTCAGCTCTTTGCAGTTGGCCCTTCAGGCACTGTGGCTCCTGCAGCTCTTGGGACCAGCAGAAGGTCCACGTCACAAAGCTGTGCCTCTGCCAGCCTCCCATCACTTGGTCTCCTCATGGGAGGCACAACAGCATCAAAGAGCAAGTTCCGGAGTCAGGCGGCCCAGGTTCAAATCCCCTCACCAGCTGTGTGCTCTTGGAAAAGTTATTTACTCTCTCTAAACCTCAATTTCTTCAACCATAAAAGGGGAATAAAATAATACCTATTATTAATATTCTTCCCCCTTTACTTTCTCCCTGTCCTAGGTATGTGAGGTGGAGGGGGTGCCTGAGGGGACCCCAGTGGCCCCTTGCAGTCTGCCCTCTCTTGCCACCACTGTAGCTGAGCGGTGGTTGACCAAGGGAAAGGCTAGGTTTCACTTACCACACCGTACACCTGAAATTCATGTAACACTGCATGTCAACCGTAATTGAAAAACATGTGAGCCCTGGCTGGTGGCACAGTGGATAAGGCACCAACCTGCAAACCCAAAGGTCACTGGTTCACTTCCCAGCCAGGGCACATAACCAGGTTGCAAGCCAGGTCTCCAGCCAGATCCGTGGCTGGAGGCAGGTGAAAGGCAACCACACATTGATGTCTCTCTCCCTTCCTCTCTCTCTAAAAATAATAAATATTTAAAATAAATAAGTGAAAATAAATAAATAAATAAATAAATAAATAACATGTTAAAAATAGGAAAAATGTTTTTTTAAATGTTAATGTTAAGGGAAGGGAGAGTGGGGAGTTTAGGCCATTTGGGTATGCTGTTAGGCCACCTGGGTCCTGAAGGCATGGGCAAGGACAATCCTGGACAGCAGGATTTCTTGGGCAGCAATGAATAGAATTGCTAGGCTGACCCAGACTGCCTGTAGTTCTAAGGAGGACGGGGAGAGGTGGCTGTCCTGGGACCCCAGGACCCTGGTGCATTAACAGTAAGAGGAAAGGAAGTGAGGGTTCCTGGGTTATGACTGTATTTCCTGTCCCTCTGCTTCTCCCAGGACTTCTGCGTGACTGTCTCCTTCACCTTCTTCTGGCTGGTAGCTGCAGCTGCATGGGGCAAGGGCCTGACTGACGTCAAGGGGGCCACACGGCCGTCCAGCCTGACAGCGGCCATGGCCGTGTGCCACGGGGAGGAAGCCGTGTGCAGTGCCGGGGCCACACCCTCCATGGGGCTAGCCAACCTCTCTGTGGTGAGACCTGTGGTTCCCCCCCGCCCCCTCCAGGGACCAGGGAGGCAGTCCTCTCCCAGCTGCCCAGTTTTGTCCCAGCAGCAGGTCCTGAGAATAGAGAGGGTGTCCCTACACCTGGAGCCAGTGCCTCCTGTGCCTAACACTGGCTTCTAGCTGACCCCCAGAAGTGGTTTCGGGATGGGGGAACCCAAGGGCCACTCAGCCGCCTGTTCCTTCCTCCTGCACACTGCCTTCCCATTTCTCTTCTCTTCCCCCCACCTCCAGGCACGCATGCCCCACTCTTCCTGCCTCTTTCAGTGTGTGTGAAGGGGAGGCCCATGGGGGAGCGCAAGGCTGCAGCTTCGTGCAGGGCTGGGAGCGACCCAGACTGCGTGAGAAGGGGCTCATCCTCACCCCGGGCCTCCAGGCTGGGAAAGGGCTTTGGCAGGGGCACAAATATGCATATTTGTGGCCATCCCAACTGAAATATTTTCATATCACTTGGTAAATAGCTGAGATCTTGAGCTTTTCAAATGTCCCCTGTCATTCCAGCCACCTCAATCCTGAAAATGGCCTGAACCTCCCCAAGGTCCAGCAACTGAAGGGCTGAATGTCTGGCCCACCAGGGAGCCTTCCAGACCTTGCTGGAACCCTGCTGATAGGTTTCATACACACACACACTTTTTTTGTAAAAATGTTCATGCATACAGCAAGATTTTATAATGAACACCCATGTACTCATCCCCGAGACTGTACCAGGAACATTTTACTAGACTTGCTTTTATCACATATCTATCCACCTCTCTTCATCTGTCAACCCATCTTCTTTTCAACGCATTTCAAAGTTAATTGCAGGCATCAGTACACTTTCCTCTCAATACTTTCTGCTAATAGGTTTTTAAGTATTTTGAATAAGTATTTGAAAAAAAAAAAAGAATAAGTATTTGACTAGAGCCCTGGCCGGTCCCTGGCCCTAGGGAAGGAGCACCTTGGACAGCTCTGGCCACACCCACCCCACAGAAGGCTGTAGGAATGGGGCCCCACGTATGCTGTGGGGAGTCACCAGGGGCCTTTCTCCTGGCTGTGCGCAGTGCAGGGGCCAGAGTTCCCCAGTGACCAAGCCACAGCTTGGGAGCCTCTGTACATAGAGATAGACACTTTCACCAGATAACCCCTGAATGGGCAATGGCCTTGAACTGTGTCTCAGTCTTCAGGTTTCTGTCTTTAAGTTTTTGTAGCCCCCTCCCCATC
The DNA here is from genome assembly GCA_004026585.1 of Noctilio leporinus. Taxonomy (NCBI): domain Eukaryota; kingdom Metazoa; phylum Chordata; class Mammalia; order Chiroptera; family Noctilionidae; genus Noctilio; species Noctilio leporinus. The sequence continues at coordinate 144,580 of PVIW01000429.1, read as the reverse complement.
TGTCCCCATACAGGTACTGCCCTCCCTGTTCCCACAATGCCCCTTTACTCTTCTCATAAATTCCCTTGATGTCTTTGCAGCTCTTCGGCTTTATCAACTTCTTCCTGTGGGCCGGGAACTGTTGGTTTGTGTTCAAGGAGACCCCATGGCATGGGCAGGCCCAGGACCAGGGCCAGGCCCCCAGCCAGGAGAGCGCAGCTGAGCAGGGAGCTGTGGAGAAGCAGTAAGCAGTCCCCACCTGGCTCCTCCTGACTAGGACAGCATCCCTTCAACCACCTTCGGCTCCCAGGACCTCCCTCCTCTTCTTCCTCCAACTCCCCTCCCCCACCATTCTGGGCTTTGAGCTTTGAGAAGTCCTGTACTCATCGATGGATGGATGGGCAGGCAGCAGCTGTCGGAAACCTGGGCAGTCTTCCCAGTGGCTTCCTGTCCCTCCTCTTGTTGGAGCCCCGGATGGGATGACAGGAACTCAGTGCTTCTTGTCTGCCGCCTGGACCCTTACTTGGGGCATCTTACTTGGGGTCGTAGGGACCCTCACAGCCTCTGCTGTGGGTGAGGGTTGGAGACAGGAGACCAGACACTTGAGACTGGTTGCTAGCAGTCGCTTCTATCAATCTGTAATAAAAGTTGGGGGGAGGGGAAACTGGCTGGCCGCCTTCTCCCTGGTCCCTTGCACGGAGGGCCCACCAGTGGTTTAGTGGCCCCTCTTCAGTGGCTGCCACCTAGGCCCTGTGCTGGCACTGATCTCCAGACAGCTTTAGCTCAGAATGCTTCCCACTCTCTCCTCTGGCCTCTGCTGAGCCACAGAGCCTACCACATGTGAACTGGGGAGACCCAGTAGCCTGGAAAACAGCCTTCAGAGGGTCTCAGGAGGCCTTAGGCTCAGTGGGGAGTAGATCAATTGCAACTGCATTGAAATTCAAGAAACTAAAGCCAGGAAACTTGCTGGGGAGTCAGTTTCTTCTCTTTCCCACCCCTCCAAGCTGGGACGCTTTCCACCAACAATCTACACTCATCCTAGCCCTTAATGCCTCACCTTCCTCCCTGTCCTCCTTCTTGGGCTTGGTCTCACATTTGGGACACAACATACAGGGTCTAGGAGCCACTTCCATCTCAGACCTCCCCCAACCTCTCTGCTCTTCTCTGCCCCCCTCCCCCACCCAAATCTCTGGGTCTAAGGCATTCAAGATCCTTTTCCAAGTCTAGCCAGGCCTTCCTTTCATTCCTGTGGGGCCAGAAAGGGACTTGGGAAGAGCCCAAAGGACCATCATAAGGCTAAGTTGCCACAGGACCTCATGACGTGGACGGATGGTCCCATTTCTTCCCCATTCTCTGCCCCACCCCCACGGCTCCTTCTCTGGCCCCTCTTTCCCTCTCCCTTTCCCACCTTTACAAAAAATACACGCCCTTTCCCTTTGCCTCCATTCCTCTCCTACTGCCTTACCTCTCCTGGGCTCTACCCACCTACTCCCTCCAGGGAAGGTGGATGCTATTGGTGCTTCTTCACTTTGGGACCCAGTTCCATATGTCTTTGGTGTGTCTCCTCTTCCTGATGCCCCCTTCAGTCCCTCTCTGAACCCCAGGGCCTAAGATGCAGTGCCAACTACCCAGCTCCTACCTTGTCTGCCCTGGCTATAGGGTTGCCCAAGGGAAGGTGAAGAAGTTTTCCAATCCAGTGCCGCTTAGCCCATTATCTGCTAGCCTCCCCTCAGGACTGCAACCCCCGCGACCTCCACCCCTCTCCAAACATCATTCATAGGAACACATGCATGATAGGAGCACCCAGGACCTTTGCCTTTGGGCCAGTCACTTTTTCTTTGGGTCAAAGCTCCCCTACTTGACAGGGGGAGTGGGAGGTTTATACCCTCAAATGCTTCAGAGTCCTTCAGTTTGAGAATTAGGGGTTTTGTTCTTTTCTTTCTATTTAGGGGAGGGATTGGAGGAGGGAAGAGAGGAGACAGGGATGGGAGTGTTTCTGTCTGAACCTTTCTCTGTCCTGAGCTGTCCCCATGGTTACTCAAGGACAAGGGGGGACAGTTTTGCCTACAGCTCTGGAGATACAGAGAACAAAGGGGTGACTTCATTTTTTCTTCAAGCTGGCCCGTGTGGGGGTCTGTGAGCAGTTTCTAATGGAACTTTGTTTGGATTCTCTGTACATTACTTATAATTTATTTGCAATGTGATGGATAAAGTGTTCTCATTTAGGGGCTGAAGTTAGCAACTGGCCCTTCATTGGGAAAGGGGCCTGGGTGGGTATGTACCCCTACCAAGGGCCCTGAGCCCAGAACTTTCCCTGGAGAAAGGCTAGCTTGTTCCCAGCCAGAAGAGCTTTAATTTCAGTGATGGTCTCTCTCTGCCTAAGAGGAAAGGCTACTTCACCTCATTACCTCCAGAGGGCTGGGCTAGGGCCATGTGGTCAAGGGCAAGGCTGTCCTCATAGGATTCACATCCCCTCCAACCAGGGCTGGCAGCATCACTCTGCCTAGCGGAGCCAGAGGTAGGAAACCGTGTCCGGTTTCTCCAGCTGCTGCAGGAGGCCAACATGCAGGGCCCTTTGCCCTAGTAAACTGTGTCCCCCACCCCCACCCCACACCAATCCCTCACCAGGTTGCCTACTTAGGACCTTTTCTGAACATGAGCTCCCTGCACCATCATGGTCATAGGTCTTCTACATCCAGGTTTCAGACCAGGAGTGGGGAGAGAATGTTGCATGTTGTTTTCTGGTGCTTGTTACTACACATTGGAATAAACAGTGCTTCAAGCATTTGCCACGAAGGAGCCGAGACTTGCAGCCCTTCCGGAGATGTCTTCCTCTTTCTCCCCTTGCTGTAAGTGCTTGGACAAATCTCTGCATTTTCACCAAAACATCATTTGATTCCTCTTTGCCCCAAGCAATAAAATCTGAAGGGGGGGGGGATGTTTTTGGCCAGCCCCAGTCTGGTGATGCCTCTTTTGATGACATCAATTAGTCCAAAGTAACGAAGAAGACTCATTAGCAAATTTAGAGCAAACTCAAAAGGAGAGAGAGAGGGAAATCCATAAAGCTGTTTACACTTGTTTTCTCACCATCTGTGACCCAGACAAGCGACAAGCTTCCTGTCTGACGCAGGGGGGGCTATGTGCTTGCCCTCTTAACCAGAAAGATTCCTGCTGAACAGACTTGCATCTCTCTGTCCTTCTGACAGTCATGTGCTACAATTACATTCCCCAGAAAACTGCACCTGGGCACAGCATGACATTCAGTGTCACCAGGCTCCCGGATCCCCTAAGGATCAGGTCTGGTTCTCGGGTCAAGAACCCCTGTCCTCAGAGAACATCCTTGAGGAGAAAGGGAGAAGCAATTGGAGGTCTTGAAGTCACAGACTGATTTATTTGCCTCCAGCTGGGTTCCTCCTTAGCTGAGGGAAGAATATGTGAGGGGCTGAGAATGGAGAAGAGAATTGGCACCTCTCTTCTGATGTGACGGGGAGGAGCAGGCTTTTGTCTCTTGATCGTGTGAGGATGGGAAGAAACGCTACCAGCTGAGAAGAAGAAAGAGGTGGATGATTAAGGTATATTCTGGGGCCTTAGAAAGGAAAATGACAGGTCTGATGAGAAACCTCCCTATGCCGAAGATCTGGTAACAGCTCTTCCAGCAGAGAAAATATTCATTAGGAAAGGAAGCCAAAGTGATGGATGGACTCAGGGTCCAGCCAGGGTTTGGGAAGAGGCAGTGCAAGGTATCGATCGCGGTGCTCAGGAGAGAGGCGATCAGCAGAGATGCTGCAAACCCAGTTCCGGAGCTGGCTCCGGCTCCGAGACAGCCTTCGGTCATCCCGACAGGTGATCTCGGTCAGCTCGGCCAGGTCCTCCCCAACGCGGACACCGCCCCTGCAAGCCTCTGCCCTGAATCAGGGAGGCGCGGAGGTCCCACAGAGGAGGCACAACGCGGGAGCCGAGGACCCTCCCCCACTCCAACCCCTGTGTCCTTCAACACAGCCTACACACTCCCTCCCCTAGCCCTTCTGATTCACCGCGCCCACCTCCTCGCACCTACTCTCTGCCATCTACACCGGAGCGAAGTCGCTCCGGAGCCGCCAGTCCGGCAAGGGGCGCCAGCCGGTTGGCGGAGGCGCGGCTCAGAGGGGCTGGGGCGTTTTTGCGCCGAACTTGAGAGAGTGGGCTGCTAGCGGAAAGAATGTGTGCGCAAGGGTTAGGAGAGGAAGTCCTGGGGGTCTGGTCTCTTTCCCCTCCAGCAGTTGGGCATTTTGGAGGGGCTCTCTCTGCAAGATCAGTGGGCAACAGCGCCTCCTCCAAGACTACATTTCCCACAAGGCTATGAGGGAGGGAGGGTGCGGGGAAGGCGACCTGCGCTGCGCTTGTGCAGGGAGTGAGCTGGAAAGGTGGGAGGGAGAGGCGAGGCGTGCCCGCGGCGGGGCTGGGGGTGGGGGCCGCGCGGCGGAGGCGCCGGGGCGGGCGCGCGTCCGCGGCGGTGATGGCGGTGCGTGAACGCGCGGCGGCAGCAATGGCCGCTCTGGAGCGGCGGCTGCCGAGTCTCGATGACTTCGCGGGACAGAGCTGGAGCTCGTGGGTGGAACGGGCCGACCTGCCCGCGGCCGATGGTGAGTAAAGCTCCCCTAGAGTCTGGGGACCCCATCACTGCCTCCCCTCCCCCACTCTGGGTCCCCTCCAGCAAAGGGGAGCTGCCGACGGGAGCCGCCGTCCGGCTCCCCGGCCCCCCAAACAAAGGACCCGCCGGGTCCTAGTGCCCGCCCGCTCCCCTCTTTCGCGCCTCCGGGTCCTAGTGCCGGCTCATCGCCCGCAGCCCACCCTACCCACCTCTGTCTCTGCCGGAGCCCAGTACCTGCCCCCACATGTACTTGCTTTTAACCTCCTCCTTGCTTGCTTGTCTTTCAGCTTCCGCCCTCCTAAACCGGCCTCGGGCTTTCCCCATCCGCCACAATCCTCTCCACGTGTTTCCCACGCACCCCACTTCTGTGCCCTCCTCCAAACCCCCCTTGTTCTTCGCCTTCTGCCCCACACCTCCTGCTCCTTTTCAGCTTTTGCCTGCCGGCTGCGGTGCTGCGGGACCCCAGTCTCCTCTGCGTTAGTTTGTCGGTCTATCCATCCATCCATCTATCCATCCTCCCTTCCTCCCTCTGTCCATCATCCATGCCTGCAACCCACCGTCCTTCCCCGGGCCTCTTGACCTGCCTCTTGGCTCTCTCCCCTGAACCCCACCTTCGCCAGGCCCCTGAGCGCCTTTGGTGGTCGGGCTGACATCCCCCTTCTCCTGATCTTTGTCTCCTGGGCCCCAGGGAGCACCTGGCCTCGTGGCCTTTGGGGTGACAGCGGGCATCACGCCCCCTGAAGAAGTTTGCAAGTAGGAAGAGGTGGAGGAGGAGGTCGGCTCCGTGCGGTCTCCCGATGACACTTGTTCTCCTCCGAGACTCCCGACTCCCAGCGCAGTCCGTCACTGCATTTTAACCGACCTGAGAGCAGGAGCTGCCCCTTGTCTCTTGCACGCCTAACCCACCACTCCTCACATCTGGAGGTTATATAAGACTGTCAACAGCCCCCTCAACCTAGAATGGGGCAAATCTGTTAGTTGGCAGCTGAGGCAGACCCCAGTGGGAGCCCAGGCCCCCTCATGCTGGGTGGGCAAGGATGGGGCCATTGTCAGGGTCTGGGTGCATTGAGACCGGAAATGGAATCAGATGGGTTTGTGACTCAGAATTGAATTTTTTTTCAATTGACAGGGAGGGGGCATCAAGGAGGGAGGGGAGAGGAGTCAGGTAGGGGGATGGGGAAAGAGCTGCTTTGCACAGCTGCGATGTTTTTATCGTCCACCCAGAAACAGAGGTACAAGGGCATCCACATCCCAGGAGGGGGCTGCTTGAAGGGTCAAGTCTGGGATCCTCACTTTGATAGGTCTGAACCCCCTAAAGAGGGAAGGGGCTGGCATCACTGACCCAGGGGACTTTGAAGATGCCACAGGGCCCCCAGGCAACAGTTTCTCTTCCTTGTAACCATCCTACCAAAGTAGGACCTGAGAAGCTGGGTGTAACTTTGACTGCCTCAGTAACCCAGGTGGAACAAAATTGAGTTCATGGGGATGCGAACCTGGGAGAGTTTCTGTCTGGGATGCCACAGAGTAGCAGAAAAGACCCATCTGAGAAATCCCAAGAAGGGACTCAGGGATCTATAGTAAAATATGTTCAGGGCTGTTTCCCACTTAACTGAGGAAGCAGGCAAAAAAGCTGTTTACCTACAATCACTCCACTAGCCAGCAGTGGAACCCCGAACTTCCCCTTGGAGTCAAGGGTCCATAAGAAGGGTGGCTGGATGCCTCCTAATGGGACTAGCTCCTTCCAGCCGCAGCAGATGGAGGAAGAAAGGGCACTGGAGAGTGCCTCACTGAACATTCTCCAAGTGGTCCTGAGCGTCAGGAGCCTGCCTGGGAGGGTGGGCTTCCTGCTGCCTGGCTGCAGGCCCTGGCTGGGTAGGAGATGGGGCTTCTGGGAAGGGGGTGGTCCTTCTGAGCTGTGTTTCTCCTCCAGGGGCTGAGCTGGAGGAGACTAACAAAAGCACGAAGAAGTTGGATGCCATGACCCTCATTAAAGAAGGTGGGAGTCCTTACACATTAGGGCTAGGGCCCAGGGCAAATGGGACCCCCCCCCTCATCCACCACATCCCAGGAGGTGGCTGCTTGAGGGGTCAGGTCTGGGATCCTCACTTTGATAGGTCTGAGTCCACCCATCCGCCTGGCTGCTATGACTTGTTGCAGAAGATCCTCACCATAGGGGTTGATGCCCACTCACCTGAAAGCCCACATTCTTAGGAGCTGGTTAGATGAAACTCTGGAAGCTGGGAGCCTCCAGCGTAAAGCCTGTCACATCAGCCAGGAGGGGAAGTGTCTTCTAAGTGGGGGGGTGGGGGGTGGGAGTGCTCAATGATCTTACAGGGAAACCCTGGGGTGCCCAGCCCCGGTGATAAGGGCTTCTTCATTGCAGACATGTCCATCTTCGGGCACTGCCCTGCCCATGACGACTTCTATTTGGTCGTGTGTAACCACTGCAGCCAAGTGGTGAAACCTCAAGCTTTCCAGAAGCACTGCGGTGAGGGGCGCCCTAGGGAGGAGATTGAGGGCAGCGGGAGGTGGAACTCGGAACTCTGAGGACAGGGCCAGTCGGAAGGCCATGTGTGTGAGGGAGGAAGACCTTGGGGATAGAAAAGCCTTGGCGGGGGTGGGGTTGGGGGGGGTTGTTGAGCATTGTGGCAGGTTGGGGTCATTGTTTGAGCATACTTTAGCAGTTCTGGTGGAGTTGAGGAGCTAAAGGGTTCAGGAAGCTGGGTCCTAGAGCTTTTGAATCTTGAAGGCTCAGATTCGAGGGGAAGGAGACACATTGAAAATCTCAACTCCAGATGCTCTGTGGTGAGTCTGAGCAGGGTTCGCAGGTTGGGAAGTAGGAGGCAGTTGATCACTCACCCTGGTTACTCTCTCCACCTCCTGGTGACAGAAAGAAGACATGGGCCCCTCAGCAAGCTTTGTGCCCGGGCCCCACCCCCACCTCCAGCCCCGGCCAGCTCTCAGAAATGCCATGTAGTGAATGGGCAGGGCCCAGCTTGTAGGGCCCCAGGTTCTACCAAAACCTCCTCCAGGGAGAAGGGCCAGGGGTCCCGGAGCCGTGGCCACCAACCTCCTGAGAAGACCCAGAAGGACAGCCTCTGGTAAGGAGATGCCAGAGACTCCCAAGGAGGGGCTCTGACCCCAGCCCAGGGAGGGGTTGATGGAAAGAGGCAGCCAAGGGGTGATGGGGTGCTGCTCACAGCTGGAGGCCACCTGCTCCACCTGTAGCCCCCCCGTGTGCTCCAGGGAATACGAGGTCCCCTTTACCCATGATACGTACCCCTGCTGGAGCCCACCCAAGTTCCAGGGCTGGGAAGGAGATGGCTCTGGGCTACAGCCCATGACCCGGGTCCCGCCTCCCTGCCCCCAGTCCACACCCTCTCTCCATGTGTAGCCTTTTCGTGCCTGTGGTGAATCTGGAGAAGATGTCCAGTCTCCCGAAGCCCGATGGACACGGAATCAGGGTGGCCCCGCCCTCTGCTTTCCTCAGCCAGCCAGGCAGCCTGGGCAAGGACTCCCCTGGAAAACCCACCGTGGTGTCGCCTTCTAAAGAACTTCCTGTCAGAGAGAGCATCAAGATAACCCCCAGTGAGGGTCCCAGTCACCGGGCTGAAGGCAGCCCCCCTGAAAAGGAGCCTGGTGGGGCCAGGCCACCCCCCAAAACCCACCGGAAGATGGCTCGTGAGTAGTCGTGGTCTCGAGGGTCAGGAAGGTAGAGTGGGCACCCTTTGGGAACTCCCACCCAGGTTCTCCGATCAGGGCTAAGAGAGCCTGCGTCCAAGCAGGTGAAATTGCCCTTCCTCACCTTGGGCTGGTGATCAATATGGAGGCACCTAGACCCAGGGCCCCAGGCACCTCCCACAGCTGGTTTCCCTGGCATCCCGGATATCTGTGGCCACCCGACTGTTTTGATATGTGCTGCCCTGTTTTGGGCTTGGAATCCCAAAAAGGAATCTTGGGGCTGAGAATGGGGGCAGGGATGGTTCTCGTGCCCAGCAAAGAGCTGATGCCCAGAGATGTTTCTCCGGAAGGCCGCCCCGTGGCGGGGAGGGAGGTGGGCTCTTCACCTTAGGCCCAGCTCACCTGCTATGGGTGGGTGTCCTGGAAATGGTCTCAGGGCTCACAGGAACCACTTTCCCAACAGGGAAGGAGTGCGACCTCAATAGGCAATGTGGGGTGATAAATCCAGAGACCAAAAAGATCTGCACCCGCCTGCTGACCTGCAAGGTAACCCCTCTCCCTCCTGCTGCTGCACAGTGAGGGAGGATGCATGGAAGTGGGCCCTGGGCAGGGAGAGGAACTGAGATGTTCTCCAGCATCCAGCCCTAGGGATGGGGGAAAGCCCAGACCAGGCAGGGGAAGCTGCCCACAGTGGGCCTGGGGTGGGGGCAGCAGGCAGGGGGTGGCTTCCAGATCCCCTCATCCCAAAGGAGGGTTCTGTCCCTATGGGGGAGCGAAACAAAGGCACACCCGCAAACACACTCACACCCCGTCTCTCTCCGCTTGCCCAGGCCAGAGCACACCGCTGCCCCTCACCCCTGCTCAGCTCACACCCCCCTCCCCACCCCTCCATCCTGCTGTGTTCTAGATCCACTCGGTGCACCAGCGCCGGGAGGTCCAGGGCCGGGCTAAGGACTTTGACGTGCTAGTGGCAGAGCTAAAGGCCAACTCCCGCAAAGGGGAATCCCCCAAGGAGAAGAGCCCGGGGCGGAAGGAACCAGCTCTTGAGCGCCCCTCCCAGGAGCCCCCCTCCTCAGCCCCTGTTGTGGCAGCAGCAGCCGCTCCCAGCAGCACCTTCTCTGCTCGTGCCAAGCAGACCTACTCACACTGTGCAATGCCCAGGTACGTCCAGGATGCAGCCCCACCTCACCTGGGCACACTTGACCCCAAGCCATCAGGCATCCCTGCAGACAGGTCCAGGGAGCGTGCTGCAAGGCACTGCTCACTCCAAGCAGAGAGTAGAGGGAGAGACCTGGGGCCCTGGTGGGTGCAGAAATAGGTGACTCCTTGTTTCTACCAAGCATACCGCTGTGCTGCAGCCTCTCTAGTGTGTGCTAGTTCCAACACCCAGGGGGAAAACGATTTCCCAGCTACTTCCAAGAGGCCGTAATTCAGAACTGAGGAGCCAAAAGGATCAGGGCCCTGGGCAAAGCGGTCCTACTGTATATTCACTTGAGTGCCCCTTCGTGTGCAGGCTGCACTGGACCCCTGGAAGAGCCTGCCTCATCCAAGGAGATACTCGGGCATCTTTGCCTGCCACACAAGGGACAGACATGAGACACAAACTGGGCTCCCAGACTGGCTCATAGGAATATGTGTTGCAAGAAGGGGGTTGAGAGAATAGATTGGGCTGACCAGAGCTGGGTGCAGTTAAACTTGGAAGATTGTCTGAAGGAGGCTAATGTGGGGCAGACTTTCCCCTTAAGGAGGCAGGGCCTGGAAAGTGGAGGGGCTGGGGAACGAATCCCCTGATCTTTTCTGGCTCTTGCTCTGTGAACTCTGTTGTTCCCTCCCTTCCTGTCCTCCCTTCCTCTTTGTCTGATGGCCCAGCAGGGTGTCTGCCCTGGCTGTTTGAGCTTGGCAGAGCAGGGACACCCCCACCCTGACCCACTCCTGTCACATCCCCTTTGGCCCTTCCAGGTCCCAGGCCTCCTCTGAGAGTGAGTTGGAGGATGAAGGCCCCTGCAGTGGTGATGGGGACCCAGGCCTGTTCCCCTTCCCCCTGCCCCGGGGTGGGGCCCAGGCCTCCAGTGAGGAGAGTGAGGAGGAGGGGACATCTGATGACCTCCACCTCCCCCCTGACTGCCATTATGCCTCTCGGCCCCCCAGGCCACAGGCGGTAAGGACCTGGGGAGGTGGGGACTTGGGTTGGGGAGTGGCCCAGCCATCCCTGCCCACGGTGTGGGAGGTGGGTCAGATGCTGTGTGCAGGTGCCCTCCCTCCATCTCAGGCCCCGATAACCGAGTACCTTCCTTCTGCCTCCAGTTCTGCACCTTTGGGAGCCGGCTGGTGAGCCCAGGGTGCTATGTGTTTAGCCGCCGGCTGGACCGGTTCTGCTCAGCACTGAGCTCCATGCTGGAGAGGCACCTCAGCTCGCACATGTGGAAGTGAGTCTTGGCTCGGAGCTTCCCTCCCCAGGCCCCAGGCCCCAGGCCCCAGTGGGCCTCAGAAGCCCTAATTCTTCACACATACCCATGGATGTGGCTTGGCTGCTTGCCAGAAAGACCCCAGCTAGAAAGAAGGAGGTGGGGAGGCTTGACGGCCTGGTTGCTGGGCTAAGGCGGGGCATGAGTGGTGGTCTGGGAGGGACTCTTGATTCTTGTCCATGATTTCCAGTACTGTTGGGTGACTGGTGGCCGGGGATGTCCAAACATTTAAAAGGAGTTTCTTCGTGGGTCTCTAATGCTAGTTCATCCCTGCCAACCTATCCCTGTGCCTTCTTCCTAACGCTCACTTCCAGTGTCTCCCAGCAGGTGGCAGCACTGCCAGGGCTCTGGGCCATTTCTAGGTGGGGCAAAAAGACTGGTGTGTGTGTTGGTGGAGAGGCCCTTCTGTTTGCCTGACACACAGTGCACTCTGTTTTTGCTGCAGGAAGATCCCACCGGCTGCTGAGCCTCCATCCCACCTCACCAGCTCCCCGCTATCTGTCCCCCTGAGCCCATCCTCTATGGGCAGCTGCCCTCGCCTTCCAGGCCCACCCCCCAGACCTGCGTGCCCGGCTTCCACACCCCCCACCAAGGACAGCCTGGTCCCCAGCTACCCTGCAGGCTCTCCCAGTGTGGCAGCCGCCTGTAGCCAGGCGGAGTGCATGGGTGGGAACCAGGCCATCACCTCTCCACTGCCTGCCAACACGCCTTCCCCGTCCTTCAGCAAGCTCCCACCTTCAAAGGCCAGCAAGTCATCCAAAGGCAAGGACGGGGCTGAGGTGGAGGCCCCTTCCCGAAAGCGAAAGTTATCCCCTGGCCCCACTAGTTTCAAACGGACCTGCATCCTGGAGCCCACTGGAAAAGGCAAACCCTCCAGCTGCCGGGGCCTCTCAGCCAAGACTAAGACAGCCCTGAGCATGGGGCTTAACGGGACGGTGGGGCCCAGAGTGAAGCGGGCAGGGCCCCTGGACTCTCGGGGTTCCCCTCATCAGCCGTCCACAGCGGTCAAGGCTTCTCAGCTGGACAACAGGGGAGCAGCTGGACACCCAACCAAGGCCCTGCCCACCAGCTGCCTCTCTGAGGAGGAGGTAGCCAAGAAGCGGAAAAACCTGGCCACTTACTGCCGCCCAGTGAAGGCCAAGCACTGCCAGGCTGGCTCCCCTGCCGATGCGGCCTGCTCCATGCGCCGCAAGAAGCCGGGCCCAGCCCTGGCCTTTGAGGAGAAGTGTTCTGCACTGAAGGTACCCACCCAGCTGCCTGAAGAGCAGAGGCAGGGAAGGCTTAGGAGGGGTGAGGGTGGAGTGCACACTGGGAGCCCTCCACAGACAAGGTGCTGAGTAAATGTGCAGAGAGGGGAGAAAGGGTGAGGCTGCAAGAGTTCTGGGGCCATCTTTAGGGAGAGGGGTTAGCTCTTCATAAGGTAACCCCAGCTTTTGCTTGATGGACCTGCTATCTCCAGCCCTCTCCCTGGGGCTAAGGAGATGCTACCTCCACCTCTCCCCTCCCCCACCCCCACTTCTGCTTTAATCAAAGAGCCACTTTCTGAATTGGCTGTGGCCCTCACTCCAGGAACTGGAGCTACCTCTGTCTCCTGGAGGAAAGGAAGTTGGACTCCATGAACTCTGATAAGAAAGGTTTGGGCAGTGGGATTGAGCTTGGGTCCCTGAGCGCTGGCCTAACACGCTGCGCAGTAGGGTGGGTGGGCCGGTCTTGCTCGTTGTTTTTGCCCCTGGGCATCGGGTCATGGAAGAGCAGGGACACATCTCAAGGTCCACATATGCATGCATGCCCACCTGGCACAGGTACCCACTTCCAGGTTTCTGGGTGCCAGGCAAGTTCTTCAGGGTTTCTGGTAAAGCCAGCAGCCAGGTTTTTTGGCCTCTGTTGATAGTGCCCTGGAGCAGTTAGGAGCTGTCCACATGATCTCAGCCAGATGGGTGTTCCTGGAGGTGGGCAGGGGGGATGCCCTCTGGGGCTAGGCATGGGTCAAAGGCCGACCAGCACCTCCAGCACCCTTAAAAGAGTAGTGAGTTTGACAGTTGCCCGGGGCCTGAGTGCGTGTGTGTGCAAGGGTATTCACTGGGCTGCTCCTTTGGGGCTGGCTGTCATCCTTCCCCTTGCCCAGCTTTACTTACAAAGCTGCAGGACAAAATCAAGCTTTAGCTCCTGTGGTCCACACAGTTCACTGGGGAGGAGGACTCGGAGGCCCCAAGCCTGACTCTGTCTCTTGCCTCTTGTCTTCCTGCAGTCAAAAGCCCATTAATGAGAAAGTGCCTGCCCACTTCGATGGAGCCGCCAGCACCTCCTCCCCTCCAGATCCAGGCCCCAGGCTGCTGCCGCTTTTTATAACTTTATATTATTTTTTTTAAGAAAAAAAAAAAAACTCTTTAAAATACCTCAAGACTGTCTCCCTGTTCTGTTGCTGCTAAGGAAATATAAAAACAGAAACATAGAAAAAGAAGAAAGGAAAAATATGGAACAAAATGAGTGTCCTTACTGCCCCCAACCATACCCCAGGAGACTGAGATGATAGCCAGCCAGACAGCAGCTCCCCTTTCTTTGTCCCTTGAAACACTGTGGTAATAGCCAGGAGTTGTGTCACTGGGGAGTCATCCTTCCAGACAGGCTGCTAAGGCATGGCTGTCAGTAAGACAGACTCCCCAGGATCTTGGCCTGAGAATAGACTCCAGTACCACTGGGAAGGGGAGCCACATCTCTAGTTCTGTTCTTGGGATATTTGCCCAGAGGGTCTGTGGGAGTCCACCTGTGGCCCTTTCATGGTCCTTCAGCAACCCTGAGCCGCCTCCATTGGTCTCTGAATAGTGGCTTCATTTCTTCAGCTGCTCCTGCCGCCTTTTCTCCACTGCTGCAGGGCTGGAATTAAGTTGGTACTTGTTCTCAGAATGTCCCTGCCTGTTTTGGTCTTTCTTCCTGGCCTATGGGTTTGCCCTTAAGCAGCTGTTATGTAGGCCTCCAGGAACTGAACCACACCTTTTTTTGGAGGCAGGAAGGGAAAAGGTATGATCACTTAACGACAGAGCTCCCTTGGTGTGGGAAGCCCTGGTCCTTCAGGATCTCCGGGCTCCCCAGGGCTGAGCAGATGGTGTGGAGGCGGCAAGAGCGGGGAGTGCCCTAGTTCTCCCATTTACCTCACTGGGACAACTGTGCAGATAAGAGTATTAGGCTCTTGGTCCTCAAACCTGAATTCACTTAGTCGCAGGGCACTGATTTTTCCCTTGTCCTGTCCTTTCCTCTCCTTGCTTTCAGGCAGGGTGGAATTTTATTCCCCTGTAAAGACAGAAGAAGAGTTGGTAGGAGAGAGTGGGCAGCCAGGGAAGTCCAGTATTTTTTTCTGGAAAACTGCTGAAAACTATGGTTTCACAGTCTTGGTTCAGTGTAGCAAATTCGTGAGTTGGGTGAAATCAGTTGCTATAAATGAAATTTCCACAGGCTATATAAGACATAGCCCTTGTAGACAAAGATACTGTGACGTTGGCTTAGGAAACACAATGGGCCAGGAGCTGTCCAGTGCCCCGGGTCCTCGGGGCTCTCCAGTGACCCTCTCCCTCGCCCCATCCAGTCCCCAGAGGGCGCTGTGGGCGATGCCGTAGCACCACCGGGCATCCGGGGGCGGGGCCTCTCGCAGCCTCGGCGCCAGGGTGATTGCAAACCCGGAAGACGCGCTCGGCAGCCGGGCGTGTGCACCGGCCCGGCCCGGTCATGCAGACGCTGGAGGTAGGTCTGGTTCCCGCTCCAGCGAGGGAGCCGAGACTGACCCGCTGGCTGCGGAGAGGCTGTGGGATCTTGGCGCACCTGGTAGCTTTGGGCTTCACCATCTTTCTGACTTTGCTGTCCCGGCCGGGAACCAGTGAGTGTGCCGGGCGGGGTGGGGCGGAGCCAGGGAAGGGGGCGGAGCCGAGGGGCTGGAGGGGCTGCAGTATCGGGGCGGGGCGTGGACTGGGGACCCTACCAGGGGAGGGATGGACGGAGGAGGGTTAGTAAGGCTGTGTTGGGGTGGGTGCTGGGTGCTGAGCAGGCGAGGCTGACAACTGAAGGAGCTCACTAGTCCATCCTAACCAAAGTCCCTTGTGAGGACCCAGGGCTGGAGGCCGAGGTCCAGCCTGGGACTGGGCTGACAGCTGTGAGGTGGGGAACCCAGGCTGAGCTCCTGTGGGTTTGTCCTCGTGGCTGCTTTCCTTCACTCTGAGATCCTGATTCCTGATTGGGGCTAGGGATGGTACACTGACCTGTCTGTCCACCAAAGCTAGATTCTTGGGGATCCAGCCAGCCTCAGGGGCAGAAACAATGGCGCCCAGCCATCAGTCTGTTCTTTTTGATTCTTAGGTCTTTTCTCCTGGCACCCTGTGTTCATGGCCTTGGCGGTGAGTTTGAGCGTCTTTATGCAGTTGATTTGTTTGGCTATGTCCCTGGGGAAGCATCCAGCCTTCAGAAGGCTCAGCTTGCTAAGGCCCATAGAAGTGGGGGAAGTAGGTAGGGCTCTGCCTTTCCCAACAACCTTTGACATTGAGAAACAGAGGGCTGGGCTGTGTCAGGTAGTTGATGGGGGTGGGAGGGCATGGGTGGTATTTCTCCACTAGGGTCTGAAAGGAGGAAGTGAAAGTAGTAGTATCTAGTCGTTCTTCTCCCCAAGTTTAGGAGGAAGTTTTTCACATTTGCTGTTTACATTGGCCAAGAAATGGGAGTCATTGTCTGGAGTGGGGAGGAGGGGCACATGGACTTGGATGTCAACATGAGTGACAGAGACTCTTGCTCAAGTGTAGATTCCTAATTGTGCCCAGCAGTGTGGACCTGTGAGGCAGAAGGTCCTGCTGGTTGGAGTTCTTCAGCCCCTACCCTCTGTCCTTGTTGCTTGGATATATTTGAGCACCTCATTTTTCTCAGGCCTCCAAGTTGGGCTTCAGGCTCAGTGGCCTCTTCTGTGTTCACAGTTCTGCATCTGCATGGCTGAGGCTGTCCTGCTCTTCTCGCCCGACCACTCCCTCTTCTTCTTCTGCTCTCGAAAGGCCCGGATCGGACTCCACTGGGTGGGGCAGACCCTCACCATCCTCTGTGCTGCCCTGGGCCTGGGCTTCATCATTGCCAGCAAGACCCGCAGTGAGCTGCCCCACCTAGTGTCCTGGCACAGCTGGGGAGGGGTTCTGACACTGCTGGCCACGGGGGGCCAGGCACTGTGTGGGCTCTGCCTCCTCTTTCCCCAGGCGGCCCGTGTCTCAAGGGTGGCTCGCCTCAAGCTCTACCATCTGACCTGTGGACTGGTGGTCTACCTGATGGCTACAGTAACAGTGCTCCTGGGCCTGTACTCAGTGTGGTTCCAGGCCCAGATCAAAGGTGCAGCCTGGTACCTGTGTGTGGCGCTGCCCCTCTACCCAGCTTTGGTGATCATGCACCAGATCTCCCGCTCCTACTTGCCAAGGAAGAAAACGGAAATGTGAGTCTCTCCGAACTCTGAATCTAGATGGTACACTTGCCTTGGACTTCAGTGGTTCCTTTGACTTTCAAGGGCTCCACTTCCGAAGTGGTAGGGTTTTTATGCTTAGCTGGGCCGCAGGAGTGCAGAAACCTAATGCTGATGGATGACTCAGTGGCCTGAAGTGGGGAAATGTACTGATTACAGGTGGGGAGCTTGATCCTGAAGCCTACACTAGGCGGGATGGGCGAAGAAGGGTTGGATGCTGGTGGTGTTGGTAGTGTGGTCTTTTCTTGGGTGCATGACTGATGCAGAGTGGGTTCCTGTAACTTATGAATGGCAGCTGTGGCTCTTTGGGTCACTTTGGAGAAAGCAGTGTGGTAGAATGGGCCCTGGATCTTGTTCCTGTGTTAATGTCCTCATAGGCACTGTTGTGTGACTTCAAGCAAGTCACATGTCTCAGAACCTCAGTTTCTTCATCTGTGTGATGAGTGTGCCTGAATGATCTCTAACATTGTGTGTCAATTTGGTGTCATGGGGCACCCGTCCAGCTCCAGACCATGGGCTGGGCCATGCAGAAGACTCAGGAAGTAATTCTTACATTTGTTAGCCCCTTACCACTCTGGCCTATCAGGAATCCATGTTGATTTGGCCCCAGACCAGGGCACAAGGGGTCAGTCACTTGCAGGAAGGAGCTCAGGTGTGGGTCTCCTGAACTGAAACAGTAAAGGCACTAAAATCACTTTGAAGCTTTGGGTGAGCAGAAGGGCATTGGTTAATCCAAGGCTCTGGCTCCTGGTTGGGATGCCTGGACCTGCTAAGACCTTTCTCAACCCACTTCAGTTCCCCTGACATCCACTCCTGGTGGCAACATAGTCCTGGGCATCATGTGTTCTGCCTTCCTGGGCTCAGGTTCTTGCCTTAGCACAGAGCTTCGTGGAGCTTTCCCAGAGCTTTTAGAACAAAGTAAGAGCCCGGGAAGTGGGCAGGGCCCTTCTGATCTAGGGAAGATCCCTCTTCTTTATCACCTAAGCTTTCCTCTCTGTTGTGTCTTGCAGCTCTTTGGCCCAGCAGGGGGGCTGCACTTGGTGCCAGCTGCCAAATGTGTGCTGGGTTCTCTTCCCTGCAGAACCCCCTCCTTGTTCCAAACTGAAAGCAGTTCCCAGACAGCCCTCAGCAGTGAGGGCGGGATGCCAGGCAGGCTAACTGATCTGGCTCAGCTGGGGGGATGGGACCTCCAAAGATCATGGCAAGGACCGAAGGTGACCGAACAAGGAGAGCTGGTGTTGAGGCAGGGGAGGACAGCTCGTTCCCCTCTGGGAGGCCAGGGGTTCAGGGACTGGAGCTCCAGGTCTTAGGACCAGGGGTGGGAGTTCCTAGATGGCATCATCTTGGATGTCCTAGGTCCTTGGCAAATCCAAGACCTCTCTGGGTGGCTCAGAGGCAAGGAGTTGGTATGAGTCAACAGTATAAGCATGGGGCCCAAAAGCAGAGGTATCACCTGAGTGGACTCACCAGGCTCCTGTTGGGTCAGATGGCGTCTCCCAGGACCCTTTAGACCCTGAGCATGGGAAGGGGGCCCTGCTGTGCAGGTGATGATTGGTTCTTTTATTGTCCTCTCTCCCCTCTCAAATTACCAGTGTGGTCTGAACCTGGGGGAGAGGGTCCCTGGAGCTGCATGGAGCAGAGTCTCAACCTGGGGTCACTTTGATCAGGGATCCCATCTCCTGTGGGCCAGACACAGCCAATGCTGGGTGTCTTACCCTCTCGCAGCCGGGAGAGAGGGCGGGGGTTAGGTTCCCCAGCTTGTGCCTGCCTGAGGTGCTGCCTCCTCCCAGGTGGTTCGCAGGCTGGTGGGTGGGTGGCAGGCGGGCTGACAGCCAGCAGTTTGCGTGGGCTGTGCCAGCTGATGTCTATTCCCAGCCCTGGGAGAAAGGGGGAAGTCATTTATATTCTGCAGGAGGACGGGGCCCAGCTGTCCCCACTCTGGCCAGAAGGGCAGGGTCAGAGGGCAGAGGAGGGCACAGGTGGTCTGGTTAGCTAGTCTGACTGCAGTATAGAGAGCAGGTCAACAGGAGGAGCCCTTCTTCCTTGCAGGCCAGATTGTGGAGGGACTTCCCTCCCCTCCCTTCTGCATTTCTCCCCCCTTGGCCACCTGCCCTCTCATCCTGGGGCAGCAGCTGGACAGCCATTAGCCCTGGTGCCAGGACCCTCATCCTCCAGCTGGGATCTCGGGGGCTGCCGGCTGCACATGCCTCCTCCCCTCAGCTCTCCCCCGCCTCCTGTACCTCCCCATCTGGCGTATTAGCTGGGTGCCTTGGTGAGGAGGCAGAGGCCTTGGGAGAGAAGCAAATGGCTGCCCCTTTGCCCTTGTCCCCCAACTAAGGAAATAAGGAAAGCTGCTAGTAGTTAGCCTGTTTTGCCTTTTAAAGAAAAAGCCAGGGTGCTCAAAAAAAAAAAAAAAAAAGCATGTCATTTGCACAGCTTTGCATATCAGGCTCACTAAGTCCTGGTTCCAAATATGATTATATTCAAACCCAACCTTGAGGACATTAGAAATAGACAAGGTTTTTGTATCCAGATCCAGATGGTAATAGGATTACCAGTCGCCTGGCATTCTGGGTTCAGATTCCCCCAGCCCCCATCTTTTCCAGAACCTCCCCTTTCCTTAAGCCCCCCCTGGTGGGGGCAGGGGTGGAGGGTGGGGGCTGTTGCATGGCAGGAGCTCTGTGTCTGAAGAAGTCTTCCAGCTCCGCCTTCTTGACTCTTAGCTGCAGCAAAGGGAGGCTGGTGTCTCTTGCCAGCCTGGGCCTCCTCTCTCCCCACCCTCTCATGGAGCAGGCGACCCTGCCCCATTCCCTGACATTGGCCTGTCCTTCTTTCTCGTTGTCCCCACGCTGCCCCCACCATGCCTGGCTGTCCTGGGTCTTGTTTTTAAATCTCACTGTGGGCGATCTGGGCATCCTCCATGGAGCCAGCTGGCTGCCATGCCAAAGTCTGCTCAGAGTTAATAACAATCATCAGCTGAACATCGCTGCCTGGCCCTCTCAGCTGCAGGCCGAGTGCTGGCAGACTGAGCCGGCCAGCCCCCTCCCTCTTCCCACACTGGGGTGTCTCCCCCAGTGGGAGGCATGTGGGGTCAGGGGTGCCACCATAGCTTGAGTCTTCTTTCCTCTGGGAGTGGCCCTGAGTCCTCCAAACCAGGGACTGAGGCTTTTCACCAGCCGAAGGTCAAGATGTAGGGAACAAGCCTGGCTGGTAGCACAGTGAACAAGGCGCCGCCGGCCTGCGAACCCAAAGGTCGCAGGTTCGATTCCTCAGCCAGGGCACATAACTAGGTTGCAAACCAGGTCTCCAGTCAGGTCTGTGGCTGGAGGCAGGTGAAAAGCAACCATACATTGATGTCTCTCTCCCTCTCTGCCTCTCACCCTTCCCCTCTTTCTAAAAATAATGAAATAAAATCTTAAAAAAAAAACATGTAGGGAACACAGTGTGTGCCCTGCTGACACTGGTAGGTAGTGGCAGTGGCAGCTGTTGACTCTGGCCCTTTAGTCTCCTTTCTGTTGACCCGGCCCCCAGAGGACATTCTGGTCCTGACCTCTGACCTCAGCCTTTCTGGTGGCCTCTGCAGACTTCGGGAGCAGGAGTTCCCTGCTGGGGTCCGGTTGGCAGCAGGAGCCCGCACACAGCAAGAGGTGAAAGTGGGCTGGCTAGCAAACTTGCCACCTGGACTCACTCCCAGTTCCTAGCACGGGTGTGGCCGGGAGCTAATCATGTACCTTGAGACCCACCTCCCAGGGGGGTGGGGGTGGGTGAGAGGAAGGCACGGGAACCCATAGTGCAAAGTTCAAAGCATTAAATACACACAAAAAGGTGGTATTTCTGTGGCCTGGCCCCTCTTCCCTCTGTGGCTGCCACCTGGCTTGGGCTCCATGCTCCTTTGAAGGAGGCAGTAAATGGTTACGGGTAATGACATTTAGGGGACCCAGGCCTCAAAGGGGTTGTAATGCTGGCCATTGTAGGAGAACACAGACGCACTTCCTTCTAAATGTGAAGCCAGCTGTCCTCCATTCCTGCCAGGAACACCACCATGGCTGCGACTCTCAGAAGCTTGCCCTAAGTGCTGCCTTTCTGCTGTGATCCGGTGGTGGCACTGACGGGAGCCCTGGGAGTCGGCTGTCCCCCAGGTCCAGCTGGTTGGTCTCTCTTCTGCCCACTTCGGCTCTTCTAGGGGGAAGTAGAGCAGAGAAGCCAGGATGGGAGTGGGGAGCAAGAGTAATGGGCCCAGCACTGCCTGCCTCAGGCCCTCATACTGGGCCAGCACTGAGGACACAGAGCTGTGAGACATGGCCCCACCTGTCCACAGGTGTCTCTTTCATTGTTTCAGACTCTTGGAGTGGGTCACAGTCCTCTCCCCTTCAAAGCACTTTACTGGAATTGAGATACACATACACACCACCCCATGAAAGTGGTTCTGTTTAAATTTTAGGGCCTGACTAGTGGCTCAGTGGATCGAGCACCAGCCTGCAAACCCAGTTGTCACTGGTTTGATTCCCAGCCAGGGCACATACTCAGGTTGCAAGCCAGGTCTCCAGCCATCGAGAGGCAGGTGAAAGGCAACCATACATTGATGTTTCTCTCCCTTTCTTCCTCCCCACCTTCTCCTCTCTCAAAAAATAATGAATAAAATCTCTAAAAAATTAATTTTAAATTAGGGGAGGGATACTTCCCATTCCATTTGTCATGAGAACAGCCAGCTTCTGCCTGGATGGGACATACAAAGTGAGGACTGACAGCCATGCAGAGGCTTCAGGGTTTGCTTTTTTATCTGAATTGCTTATTCTCCCCTGGGGTCCAGGAATGGACTGCCAGTCCAGCCTGTGGGGGTAGACTCCAAGGTTCTCCCAGCCTGGGGTGGCTGGCAGGACAGGGCCCCTGGGCCGCCCAGGGCAGGTTTGAAGTGGACATCTCCAGCCCTGGCTAAACTACACGCACGCACTTGACCTCCAGGAGGAAGACCTCCCCCCGCCCAGCCACCCAGAAGGCACGGGAATAAGAGTCCCATTGTTTAATGCATCTGTTACTGTCGGAACTTCCCAGATTTTTTAAACCTCTGTTGAAAGCCAAGTAGCCACCTCAGGGTACTCTCTGGTACCAGAGGATTCCACTCTTTGTCTCATTGAGTATGCATAAGGGGACCCAGTACCCTTCTCTCGAAAGCAGATTCCTGGTTATCTCCATGAGCTTTCTAAGGATGCCCAGGACTAGGCAAGGCCTTTCTGCTTGGACCCACACCATGAGCCCAATCCAGCCAAAAGAGGGAAAGGGGGAGGGCAAGCGAGAGAAGAACAGCACAAAGTTCAGTCCACATACAATGCTCCCTGACTTGTGTGCAGGTCTGTGCTCCTACACATGCACATGCAACACATCCCTTAACTCTGAGGTCGCTGACTGCGACCTTCCATATGCCAGCACTGCTGGGCACCTGGAAGTCCCCCTGCAGAGCTCCACATCCTAGCTTGATAATGGTTGGTCTTCCCTGGCATGGGTCATGTCCTCTGGTTCTGGGACAGTAACTGGACGTAGACTAGAAGGCCTCAGGGTAGGTCTAAGTACCTTTATCACTTGATATTTTCCACCTGGCCGTGTATAAGCCTGATAAAGGGGCTGGACATGGTGCCTGGTTTTGCCTTCTTCTCCCAGTCCCCTGGGAGGAAGCACCCAGCAGGCTCACTGCCCTACTGCACAGGCTGGAAACTTTTCTGCAATGTGGACAGGGACAGAGAAGATTCTCCAGTGGCTTCCTGGGAGACGGGGTGAGCTGTACGAGAAAGGCCAGGAGGAAGGCAGGCAAAGCTGTCACATCAACCTCATCACTCCCCCAAGGTGCCACCTAAGAGGAGCCTGGGAAAGTGCTGTAGGACGTGGCACGCAAAACTGCACAGCTTGGCCAGGAGCTAGGGGTTGGGGTTAGGGAGAGGATATGCACCTGTGGACTTCTTTAGGATGGTGGAGAAAGGAATCTCAAAACTGCCCAGGCTCAGCCCTGGCTGGTGTGGCTCAGTGGATTGAGTGCCAACCTGGGAACCACAAGGTCACTGGTTTGATTCCCAGTCAGGACGCATGCCTGGTTTGTGGGCCGGGTCCCCAGATGGTGTGAGGCAACTGATCAATGTATCTCTCACACATCAATGTCTTTTTCCCTCTTTCTTCCTCCCTTTCCTTCTCTTTATAAAAATAAATAAAATCTTTTAAAAAACAAAACAAAAACAACTTTCCAGGCTCAGTGATTGGCACAGGACCCCCAGTAGTCTGCCTAAGACCAGTTCTCTACAAGCTTCATCCTCTTGGCAAAACTCAGCCGGAGCAAAAACTGTTCTGAAAAGATGAAAAATGTGTATACATGTAGTCTGAAGTGGGGACACGGGTGGGAGAGGGGCTAGCATCAACGACAGTCACTTCGCTGGCTGCCAAGATTGGTGTGTATGTTGTTGGGGGTGTCCATCCCTCGTTCCACATGGAGAATAGCTGCCCTTTGGTCAAGATTTTATCAGTGGAAGAAATTAGGTAATTGTTCAAATTTAGTCTTATTTTTTCCTAACACCATTTCCCCTGCACCAAGAGAGAAGCCAAAGAACTTGCATGTTGGGAGTTCAGTAGAATCCAGTCCATTTTCTGGTGGGCTGTGTCTGTACCAACCAGGTGAGGAAGACGTTTCTCTGTCCTATGCCACGCTGGGTGCACATTAACTGTCACCTGCCCATCAGGTGAACAGACTTCATGACAACTGAGATGATTACCATTTACAACATGAAAGTGTACTGCTAATAAAATATTGTGAAAATGAGCTATTCTCCACCATTTCTTGTAACCCAGTCAAGCATCTTCCCATAGTAGCGCTCGTAGGCTTGTTGTAGACTTTTTATAGGACTCTGCAGGAGGCCAGCCACGTCCCCAGGGGTGAGGGAAGCCTTCATATCTACAGACTCTTGACTGCATCATGGAATTTCTAAACTCTCCTGCTAAGGCACTGCTGGCATCTCCTGTGAGAATTCATCCAAACTTGGGTCGGCAGGCCCAAACAGCATGCTGCCTGGTTCAGTATGGTCTGTGAGCTAGTACGTTTTTACACTTGAAATGGTTGAAGCAACTCAAAAGACACATTAAAACTGTATGAATTCCAAATTTCAATGTCCATAAAAAGTCTGGACCGGAGCCAAACTCACTCATTCAGGGACTGACCTCCTGCTGCACTGGGCACAGCTGAGTAGCTGTCACAGAAACCATGGCCTGCAAAGCCCAACATTCTGTCTGGCTCTTGAGGGAAAAAGTCTGCTGCCTGGTCTGTCTTACTGCCCGGATGTGGATGTTTAAATGCCCTTGTAACAGCATTTAAATGTTCTCTCCCTACACAGGCTAAAAAGAGAAATAAACCAACCACACGCTGTGCCAGAAGAGAGACTCAAGCCAGGTTTAATGATTGTTGTCTAGTTTTCAGAGCCCAGAGGCTCCAAGGTTTGCCGGCCTGGGTGTACAGGGGAGGGGACAGGGTCCTGGACACAGGGCAGCCAGCTTGCTTCGCCGGCAGGGCTACGAGGAAGGACAGAGGTAAGAACACAGGAAACAGATCAGTCGGTGTTGCTCTCTCCAGGCTGGGGTGTACCTTCTCCTGGCCCCTTCCTAGGAGCCCCATAAACATAGGCAGAGAAAAGAGGCCACAAACAATCACATGGACAGACTATTGAGCCCTGTCGTATCGTCTCCAGGGACACCTGCTTCCTGGGAGACAAGTCTAGTTTATGGGTGTGAGGAGGCATCTCTCAGCCTGTTCTTAGAACCACACCGGGCAGTTTCCTACTGGGTTCTAAGCAGCTTGCATATGCTGAGTACTTGGTCCCCCAAGGAGAAAGCAACATGTGGGTTCTACCAACTGAAACCACAGAAGAGGCTAATAATCCGTGCAGTCTGCTGGGGGTGCAGGTGGGGCAGACAGCCAAGCACACCTACAAGGGTCTCAAACTAGGGCCAAACTAGAGACTTACAGCCTCAGGGCCTTATTCCAGCCTGAGTAAGACTTGTGCAGAAAAGGGTGATCCTCATCCTCAGAACTCAGGTAGACCGCCCCAGACGGCCTGCTTTGTTTTCAGAGCCCGGGTGGCTCCTGTAGGGGACATCCAGTGTGGAGGTGACATTTTCCCACACTGGTTTCCAGAACTTAACCAGGCAACTTTTTCCCTCCTTGCCCTGTCCTGTCAGAGCAGTTCATAGAGGAAGAACCACTGACAGCTGCTTGGTCCCCTGCCACTTCCCTCTGGGTCCTTCCTTGATCTAGTTGTACTTTTATGTATCATCTATTGTCTTTAATCCAAGGAAGGCTTCCAAGGGTCTGAAGAACTGGCTATCTCCCCCTCCCCTCGTCTCCTGAGGTCCTCAACCTGTGGTTCTCCTAACCCCGGGCCTTGCAGACAAGTTATGTGATGCCAGGGGTGTGGGTGAAGCTTCAGGAACCTCAGAATGAATTACAAGGGTCTGTTTGGGGGGCCTGGCATGATCACTGTCTCCTATAGGGCGAGAATATTTGTGCATAAAGTTGTGCACTAGGTGGAGCCCATCCTGAAATGCACCTCGATGGGGACTGAAGAATCACCATCCTGATGGGGGTCAAGGTGCCATGTGCATGCGTACCTAGGAGCATGCATACCTACGAGCATGCAAGTACTAGGGGAAATGCCTCACCTCTCCACAAGACTGGGTACTAAGGAAGGGTGGCCAGCAGCCCTGAGCTCCTGGGAGCAGATGGGGGAAGATGGTGAGCTCCGGTCCCCTTCCCAGTCTTAACGGGCAGCGGAGTCAGCCCTTCTAGCAAGCAGCTCTTCTCACCCGCCTCTTGGAACCTAGGGAGCAGGTCAGAACACCGAGAGATCTGGAGAACTCTCACTGGACAGGGGACTTGGTGGGCAACAGGGGACACACTGAAAGTGGCTACTGTCAGAGAACCTTTCCACGTCTGCTTCGCTGGTGCCCTTGCCAAAGCTCAGAGCAGCCATCCCACAAGTGCTTACACAAGGTAAATGGAGCAGTCCAAGCGGGTGGTCATCTCTGCCCCCTAAGTATTCTGTATCCCTGGATGGGATGAGATGCCGGCCTGTTCTTAAGTTCCTCGGCCTGGTGACCACAACAGCATGGACCTCTGGCTGACAGCCCAGGGGGTGGCAGAGCTTCCCTTCTGACGGTTCAGTGCTACTGACTGACTGTTACAAGACTGCCTGGAACCTTGTAGAGACACAGAATTCAAAGCCATACTCCAAACTGCCATGCTGGGTCAAAGACCATGCAGTCCCAACCCCTCAGGAACCACCTCTGCACCCCCAAGCCTCTTCTCGCCCAGCTGAGGACAGACTTTCCAGGTTCCCTCCTCGGAGCAACGTGTGAGGGAAAGCTCAGGGTCCCACCTAAGCTTGATAAAGAGGCTGAATGAATAGATGGTGCACCCAGGAAGTCAGGTGGGGCTGATGCATCTTCCCCCATGCATATGTCAGATGGCCCCCATCCCAGGTGGGTGGCAGGTATCTTTCCATAAACACGCTGCCTTCAGCAGCCTGACCCACCCTGGCCTGACACTCAGGTGCTGGAACCAAACACTAATAATCCAGTTTCCTCAATCAGGAAATGAGCCTGTCTGGAGTTCACCCCCCATCCACGAGTTTTGTGCTACACTTATGCTGTGGATCCCTCTGTGCCACCGGTTGCAGGACAGGGCACAAAGACCACATCTCACATTGCTGCCATCTCTGATGGGCAATGGCCAGGCTCCCTCAGGAAAATGAAGGCATTGGGGAGTCTCACAGCAGTGTGGGGGGTGGGGTACCATTGCTTGTAGTCTCAGCCTTTTCCTGACTCATTTCTCTAAAGGTTTCCAATTCTCCTTCCCTCCCCGCCGCTGCCAAATGTGACTTCCTGGCCAGAGAAGAAGATACCAGACCTCTCCCTCCATGTGGCTCCTGTGGAAGCTCCCACAACATGCCCAACAGCAGAGATGTGGAAGGGCAGAAATAGAAAAAAAGTGATTTTCCCCCCAAATGGCTTTCTTTTGAGGAACTAGGGATGATCTTGAAAATGTTTAGGGAGTCTGCTCTTCCCCCCACCCCTTCCTCATTCCCCCAGCTCGGACACACTCCGCCTCATGATCGCTGGGCTTTGGGGAGGGGTATAGCATTTGCCTGAGGGCTGACACATCCATATTTGAACATCATGGCAGCCACACCCTGTGGGGGTCTTGCTGTTGTACCCCTGACCAATTCTCTGAGGTCAGGGGGAACCCACTCCCTCGGGCAGCCAGCCCTCTCTTCCATCCCCTCCAATCCTTCAGGGGTGCATTACCTCTCCTGGGGCAGAAACTCCCCACCAACCCATCCTGCTCACACCACAATGGGCGTATCAGAGAAGACTGAGCTGACCGATTCTGGATCTGACATCCTCCGCTGGCCCTTGCCTGTTGCCTCAGGCACCGGCAGGGTGTTGCCTGGCTTGAGCTTGCCATTTTGACCCTGCCCGGGTCCAGCAGGTTCCAGGAAGGCCACCTGCCGGTCAAAATCATCATCCTTATCCCCACCGGCCATAGGATCGTGGTTGGGTGTGGTACTCAGCATGGAAGAGCTGAGGCTGTCTCCTTGGTGGCTGGAAGTCTTCTCGACCCCCCGGCACCAGCAACGACAAGGGGTGAGGTACAGGTATATGAGGACCAGGACCACACTCAGGATACAGCCCACAAGGGTGGTATAGGCTGTGTTGAGGGTGTCATGGTGTCCCTGCGAGGTGAAATTGTGCACCTTCAACTCCACAGACAGGGTCTCGTTGAAAGCTTCCCCCGTGGCATAGCAGGTGTACACACCCCCATCCTCGACCTGCACCCGTTGGAAATGAAGACTGCCATTCTTGAACACTGTCATTGTGCTGTTGGCCACCGCATCTAGCACCTGTTCATTGCTGGGTGTCAGCCACACCTTAGTCATCCCCTGCTGCCTCGTGTCACAATGGATGGTCAAGGCATCACCCAGGTGGGCTACCCAGACATGCTCCTTGTACTCGCTGCAGTTGAGGTTGAAGACACTCTGCAGCTTCTTGGCGCTCACACAGTGCAGGTCCTCCTGGAAATCCACGACGGGGCTCAGCTGCCGGTGTTGCCAGTGTGTGAAGAGCTGGTAGAGCTCACAGTTGCAGTTCAGGGGATTGTTATGCAGGTACAGCCCATTCTTGACCCAGGCAGGGAGCTTCTGCAGCTCGGACACTGGCAGGTTCTTCAGCTTGTTGGAGGAAAGGTCCAGAAGCATCAGCTTGGGGAGCCTGACCAGTTCCAGAGGGAAGCGGGAAATCTGGTTTTGGCTCAGGTAGAGTTTCTGCAGCTGGGCCACGTCCTCGAAGGCTGAGCGGTCCACTGCCATAATGTGGTTATTGTAAAGCAGCAGTACCTCCAACGCCTGCAGCTCACTGAACAGGGACTCGTCCAGGGTCCGCAGCTGGTTGGAGGAGAGGTCCAGGTATCGCAGGTTGGGTACCGGGGAAAAGGCCTCCGAGGAGATGAAGTTCAGGT
Source organism: Noctilio leporinus (assembly GCA_004026585.1). Classification (NCBI taxonomy): domain Eukaryota; kingdom Metazoa; phylum Chordata; class Mammalia; order Chiroptera; family Noctilionidae; genus Noctilio; species Noctilio leporinus. Next base: position 116,807 of record PVIW01000429.1, on the reverse strand, counting down.
GGTTGTGGCTCAGCAGCAGGGAGTGCAGGTAGGGCAGGCGCGTGGGGGTCCACTCGGCCCGCAGGCGGCTCAGGTTGTTGTGGCTGAGGTCTAACAGAGCCGTGTAGCTGGGCAAGGCATGGGGCACGTTGGGCAGCTGCTGCTTGGAGCAGCTGAGGATGTTGCTGGCGCACAGGCAGGCGGCAGGACAGCTAACCAGGGCGCGGCCAGCTCTGGCCACCTCAAAGAGGAGCAGGAACCAGGACAGCAGCAGGAGCCAGAGGCCTCGCAGGTCACGCTGGGGTTGCATAGTGTCACTGGGGAGGGCTAGGAAGGCCACCAGGAAGAGCCGGGGGGGAAGTCACCCAGGCATGTTCTGGTGGGATAAAGAAGGATCACTTTACTGCAGGCTTCAAAGAGAGTACATGGGTTTATGGTTACTGGGACAAAACAGAGAGAAGGACCCACTCTCCCTCTTCCCTTTGCCTCCCCCCACCCAACCCCCCACTGGGCTAGGAGAGAAAGGAAGAGATGCTGGGGAGCTCCCAGGCACTGTGCAGGCAGTGAGCTCAAATACTGGGACTGAGAAGGAGGGTGGACCCAAGGGCCTGCTGGGCCGTGGTCACAGGAGAGCAGGTTGGGGACAAGCCCTGGATGGCAAGCATTGCTGGTTTCACAGAGGTTGCCCAGACGGGCTAGGAGGAGGGGTCTGCAGGGCGTTTGGGAGGCGATGAGGGAAGGTCAACAGGGCGCCAGCTGGTAGAGGCCCCCCAACGGGGTAGAGGGTCCCCGGGGCCTGTCGGGACAGGCTCCCCAAGGGACTGCTGGGCACTGCACCTGCTCGGCGAGGTCGAGTCTCAGCCCATGGCGGGTCCGGGCGCTCTGTCGCGGCCTCCCCAGGCGGCGCCTCACCGGCCGGCCTGTCGCGGCGTCCGCCTTACGCAGGGGCCCGCACCCAGCAACATCGCCTCCCGGGGACTTGCCGAGCTCCGTTGCGCCCCTTCCCCGGCCCCGCTGCCTGCGCCACTGCGCCCGCCAGAGCCCACCGACCACGGCCGCCGCCTCCGGGTACCGGGGTCTGGCGTGGAGCGGAGCCGGGAGCGATCCGAGCGCAGGGAGCCGAGTGGGGGCAGCGGGCACCGCGCGCGTGCCCGCCGCCGCCGCCGCCGGAGCCTCGGGGCGCGTGCGCGCGCGGGGGCGGGGCGCACGTGCGTGTGTTTGTGTCTGAGCCGGACCGGCGGCCGCGCGCGGGTCAGTCGCTCTGGGAAAGTGTCGGGGACCAGGACCGGCTTGGTGACGTAGACTGTCAGGAAGTGGACTCGGGCCCCTTCACGCCTCTGTTACTTCCTCCATCTTCCTCTTTTCCCTTCCTTCCTTCGGCCCCCCGCTCTCCCCCCACCCAAACCCCGCAAAGGCTCTCAGGAAAAGTAGCTCCAACTGAATCCGCTGCATGTGACTCCTGGGCAAGAGCGTCACCCGTCTTTTAATTTGACAAATTCAAGAAATCTAGCTCAATGGTGGCGGGAAATTCATGAGATTCGCCCTCCCCTCTCTCTAGAGCTACGAAATCCCAAAAATTTGAGAAAAGACTTGGGGAAGGGCCTTTTTCTTTTCCCCCAGTCTTGATGCTATTGCACCACCCCCGGGGGGTGGGGGGGTCAGTGAAGGTTACAGCTCCACAGCCCGCAAGCCAGATAGGCAGGAGTGGAGGGTAAGGGGAGGTCTTTGGTGCGTGCGCAGACCCCAGGATTCCACTCCTCAGACACCCTATTCAGCAGTTCCTGTCCACCTCACCTCACACGCACAGGTGCACGCGCGCACACATGCACTTAGGTACTCACACACATGCAGGGCCAGGTTTCCATTCCTGGAAACTGCAAAACTCCCCAGCCTGGGAGGGTCATTCATCCCTTAGGGCCTCCACCTCCAGAGCAATATTTCAGCCAGTTTCTCTGTTACCTAATCCTCGAAATGAAGGGTCAGGGGTCCTTTTTAGGGCGGCCCTTGAAACACCAAGAAGGTGTTCACAGTATGTGTGCTTGGGAGCTAGGCCCTGGTGAGGGGCATTTAGGAAGAGCTTAGACCAAATTCAAGACTTGAGCTATTGGGATGGTAGACCCTGAAGAAGAAATTATCTTTTTATTCTTTTTAGTCTCTTACAACAGCAAGAGAAAGATTTAAATTAATGTCTCAGCCCTGGCTGGTGGCTCAGTGGATAAGGTGCTGGCCTGTGAACCCAAAGGTCGCTGGTTCGATTCCCAGCCAGGGCAACATAACCAGGTTGCAAGCCAGGTCTCCAGCCAGGTCTGTAGCTGGAAGCAGGTGAAAGGCAACCATACATTGATGTTTCTCTCCCTCTCTCCCTTCCCCCTCTCTCTGGAAATAATAAATAAAATCTTTTTTAAAAATTTAAATTAATTAATTACTGCCTCAATACATTATTAGCCTGCTAAGAGTTTCAAAAAGAATTCGTATCTGTCACTTACATTTTACCATGAATTTCAGTGAATTCAATATCTCTTCACATGTTTTAGCATGAAAACCCTATGCATAGTGTGAAAAAGTCTTTTTTCTTTTCATTCCAGGCGTCTGTGGTAAGGTAGGGAGGTTACCAGAGAGTGGGAAATCCTAAAACGACCTTGCATCCGTTCTCTGTTGTTGCTTAACAAATTACCCCCAAACTCAATGGTTTAATACAACAATATACATTCACTGTCTTTCACAGGCAATTTCTGTTGGTCAGAGATTCGGGAGCAATTTGGCAGGCAGTTCTGGCTGGGAGGGGGGTCTCTTATGCAGTTGCAATCATGTGTCAGATGGAGCTATGGTCATTGGAAGGCTCAGCTGGGGTGTGGGGAGAATGAACTTCCACGGAGGCCCACTTCCATGACAGTTTTGTGACTGCCTGTTGGCAGGAGGCCTTGGTTCCTTTTCATAAGGTCTCTTCCAAGACTGCTTACGTGGCCCTGGATGGGTAACTCAGGGGTTAGAGCATCATCTCAATACACCAAGGTTGTGCATTTGGTCCTGGACAGAGCACATGAAGAGACTCAATCAATGAATTCATAAATAAGTGGGACAACAAATCAGTATCGCCTCCTCCAAGGAGAGTACATAAGGGTGTGAATTCCAGGAGGAGAGAATCACTGGGGCTGGCTATCACACACATTGTCTCTGAAGTCACATCTATTTTTTAAAATTTTGAACCATTTCTAACATACACAATAGTAGAGAAAATAATACAATGAACTCCCATATAACCATTACCCCTAGTCAATAATTATCAAGGAAATTCCATCATTTTATTTTGCGACATGCCCCTGAGAAACACATTCCTTTTCCACTTCCTTCCCACTAACTTTCCTGAGATGCAATGTTCCAGCCTCTCTTTCTTACCTTCCCCCTTTCTGCTGTATTTAAGGGATGAAGGAGAGACAGATACAAAGAAAGAAGAGGACCCCTTATGCTGGACACCAGACTCAAGTGTGGGTGTCTGTAGTTTGGAGGGACCACCACAGATATTGTCCTTAGTCATTCCTTTTTTTTTTTTTTTTTTTCCCCAGCTCATTCAGAAGTAACCATGCCATTTTCAAATTTTAATGGGTCCACTGATGACACTTTGAACAGCAAGGGTCTGTGCTGTACAAACTGGTAGCCACTAGCTCCCTGTGGCTATTTAAATGAATTAAAATTAAATAACATTATAAATCACTTCTTCAGTTTCCCTAGCCTCATTTAAAATGTTCAATAGCCGCATGTGATTAGCTGCCCTATCCACACAATTATGGAAAGTTTTCCATCTGATGGTGGTATATAGAAAATTGACTCATAGCTTTCTCACAGCTGCCTTCAAGACCAGAACAACCATCTCTTAATTCACAACAAAAGGAGAACCTTGGCAGGATAAATAGCAACAGGTTATTTATAGTGGGTATTTATTTCCTCTTGTTGGAGTAGATCAACCCATTGTTCCCAAGTACAATTTGGAAGGTAGTTTGTTAGCTCAGCATTTGAGCAAGAGCTTGGCTATGTCTACCAGGTTATAAGACTGTAAGAATTGCTTTTCTCTATCCTAGAAGGATTACTTTTTTCTCAACTAGTACTGGGCATCACAATAAGCTGAAGACTGGAGGAAGATACCCTATTAAGAAGCTACCTTTTGACTCTTTGTTAAAGGTGCCATGTAGGTGGGCACCCTTCTTTAGGGCAATGTAGCCTAATTTGCTGGGCACTCTTAGGTGTCCATTTCACTTCACATTGTATGTATGTCCTTATAGAACTTTTCATCTACTATTTTGTCTGTTGACATGTCCCCTTCCTCATTAGACTACAAGGTCCTTGAGAGCAGTCATTTGCCCTAGTTCTGGCTCTTAATAGGCTTCCTGGTCCTAGTCTCACCCTCTTCATCGAGATGTGGAACTCTGCTGTCCCCAGAACCCAGGCCTGAGAGCCCTGGAGAGCACAGGTCACAGATTACAGTTTCCCCCAGTTCTGTCTGCTTTGAGTAGTCCTTGCAAATGGTGTGGTGCATTGAAAATGAGGATGAAGACAAAAGCCCAGTTCCACTTCCCCGCATTTAGAGAGTGCCCCCTGAGTATTAGAGAATTTGTTAGGTACATGAACTCTTTAAATCTTCACAACATAGATATTCTTATTATGCCCATTTTACAGATTAAGCAGGTGACCCAAGTCACTGAGTGAGTGGTACAATCAGGATTTGATCTCAACTAGCCTGACTCCAGAGACTATGCACTTAATCATAAGCAACACTCCCTCTCTGGGTTAACTCAGCTCTGCTGTGAACCAGCTGTGAACTTGACTGCTAAGGTACCTTCCAGTACTGCTAATCTAAACCTATTTTTGTTCTAGGAGGAGCTGGACCAGCTACAGTACTATTATGATTAGCCTGAAAATCAGCTAAGAGCAGAAACTTCAAACATAAATGAATAGGTAAGGAATCAATGAGTTAATCAAAAGGCCTTAGATGAGGGGGGTAAATACTTAATTATGATCTTGGCATTTAGGTTAACTATGATTATTCTCCAATCCTAAAAGAACTGGCTTCCTAAACAGGAATATTATCTTTCCAAATAGAATGGCAACTAGCCAAGGGTCATATGCTATGAATTAGCTGAGAAGTCTACATTAGCTAGGACTTAAGTTTACATATAAAGACTTTAGACATCAGCCCTGTCTGTTGTGGCTTAGTGGATTGAGTGCCAGCCTAAGAACCAAAGGGTCACTGGTTTGATTCCTGGTTAGGGAACATGCCTGGGTTGCAGGCCAGGTCCCTAGTTGGGGACGAGTGAGAGACAACTACACGTTTATGCTTCTCTCCCAATATTTCTCCTTCCCATCCCCTCTCTCTAAACATAAGTAAATGAAACCTTTAAAAATATATAGAGCCCTGGCTGGTAGCACAGTGGATAAGGTGCCGGCCTGCGAACCCAAAGGTCCCTGGTTCGATTCCCCAGTCAGGGCACATAATCAGGTTGCAAACCAGGTCTCCAGCCAGATCCATGGCTGGAGACAGGTGAAAGGCAACCATACATTGATGTTTCTCTGTTTCTCTCCCTCTCTGCCTCTCTCCCTTCCTCTCTTTCTGGAAATAATAAATAAAATCTTTAAAAATATATATATATAGAGAGAGAGAGAGAGAAAGAGCTGGATTCTGGTCTATTATCCCTCCCTGTCATCAGTCAGCTAAACAACTGTGGCTGAGTTATTCTAGGCTTCAATTTTCTTACATAGAAAATGAAAATTCTGACACCTGCCCTATTAAAAGCATAAATCCCAGGGCCCCTGACCCACCAGGTCAGAATTCTCGTGGGAGTAATCCAGGAAGCATTTCAACCGGTAGGTAGTGTTCACCTCGTGTAGGCCTCAGGCTGCCTATCTGAGAATCTCAAAGGGACTTGTTTCAAAAGAGAATTTCAAGGCCTACCCCATTCTTACTTAGAAACTCTGGAGATGGGGGTTTGATTCTTTGTACCCTCAAATTTGAGGACCACCATTGTAGGATTTTTCTGAGTATTAAATGAGAATGTACATGACTATAAGGGATGGCTTAGCAATGAAAACATTTTACTTTGGGGGGAATTTATAATAACCACTTCTGCAGGACCCTCCCAGAAGTTTATTGTAGTCAGAGAGTTGCATTATTAGCCACTGTGGGCCCAGTGTTTCCAAGGCTAGAATTGAAACTGTGGTTTACAATGGCAGAAAGAGGCTTGCAACCCCAAAGTTACTCACCTTGGGCGGGTAAAACTAGGGTGTTTACTTCCCTACTAAGAGGCTTTGAATGAGTTGAATTGCAACCATCCAGGACGGAGCATCTTCCTGAGCAAAATTGCCACGAAGCCCTTCTGGCCCCACCCAGATTTGGTTAACTTTAATATGTGAATTAATCCCCATTCAGTCATCTGAGGTTAGAGAGGCAGAGTTAGTTTTGCTCAAGATAAGCAGTAACAACTCAGGATCTGCATTCATCAGAAAAGTAAGGAGGAAGATCAAAGGGAAGAAGTGTGTGGAGGCCTCTCAATTTGTCTACTGTATGCATTCACGAGGAAGAGAGAGTAAACATGAAGCAGACTCAAAAATCTAATACAGGTTCCTTTGATAAATGCATGCATTCCTTCCTCACATGCACCTGTGCAGACACACATCATTTTACACACATTTCCTGAGGCAGGGATCTTCTAAGGTTTTTCCATGGAATCCAAGATTAAGGACCTCTGTTCTTCAGGGCCTCTGCAGGACAGAAGTGTCCTATAGGGCAGAAGTGTTGTAGAAGCAGATTTCCATCCCATGTATGGCAACATCTTTGGACATTTCAACCGTCCTGTCATGGATCTTTCTCATCTTGACATAATGAATTCACCATTCCAGGAAGCATTCAAGCAGAGGCTAGGTGACTACCTTGCACAGATGCCCCTTCGTCTGTGCTTTCATTTTATCACACACACCCATTCACCATTCGTAAAGAACAAGAACTTCTGTGAGTGTTTAGGAGTGAAATACAAAGAAAGACATGTAAGAAACTGTTCTCAGGTGCCGCAGTTTGGTGATGGTGACAGAAATTGATTGTCACAATGCATGGTGACAGGTGATCTAAGAGCTGGCGTGTAAAGGACTTAAGAGGCCAGAGAAGAGGAGAGAGCACACTTGTGGAGGAGTCCTGTGTTGGGCTACAGCTTGACCAGATGGCCCTAAGTCCTCTTCAAACTTTATTATCTTGTGCAGTGTGGGGGCCAAGGAGTGGCCACACCACTCCAAACAGATGCACAATATATGTAAAAACACCCAACGTGCTTGTGAGGCAAACACAACTTCAGGTCAAGTCTTCCTACCCCACTCCCTCCCTGACTTCCAACCATATGGCAGCCTTCTAGTTTCTTCTGTTTAGAAATTCTGGAACTGCTACTCAATCTTAAAAGTTCTCGATTTTGCAAAGCTATCAGGTCATAGGTCTGAGCTCTTCCCAGAGACAGTTATTTGAATGTAGCCTCTTCCGTCCGCTAGCTATTTGGGCTAGAGAGGCAGGGACTGCCCGTAAAGGATGATGGTGAGGCGGAGGAAGGGGTCAGAGGAGTGCCCTCAACCTGTCCTCCAGCCTAGAGCCACCTCCCGAGACGGTCCTGACGCCTCTAAGGTCTGTAAGCCTCTCCTCCCTTCCAGGTTGTCCTCATTTTCCTTGCCCGCTTCCGCAGACAGCACTCCCTTCCACCAAGGTCACAGCTCCACAGGCTTTGATGAATGTCATCTTTTTGTGAAAGTCGCCTTGGAAAAAGGCAATTTGACTGCAGTGAGGCAGAACAGGGAGCTGAATGGCAGCCGCCCTTTGCCGACCGGACCCCAACCCCAGGAACAAAGCGAAGAGCAGTGTGGAGCTGACTGGGGCTCCGGGTGACCCCGTCACCGCTCCCCGGGGATCTGTGTGAGCCGCCGAAGCCTGCAATGCCTGCTGCAGTGCCTGGGTCCTGCGGTTGGGTCTCCTCCTCCCTCTTTCCCTCTCCCAGCCCTTTGTCTTCTGCTATTTGTTTCCTGGCTGGTAACTAAAGGTCCCTGAAACCCCGGAAGCACTGGGGGTGGGAGCCCTCTCCACGGTGGGCTGCTGATGAGTGCAGGGAATAAATAACAGCAGGCTAATTATCTCCTGATTGCCGCTTGCCTCCCTAACAAGGCCAGGCTGGGGTGGAGATGCTGCAGCTGATCCCTAGAAGCATCCCTAGCATGCTTCTGGGTTCAGGGAAATTTCCATGCCTTTCCTGGTTGGCGGCACTTTCCTTTCCCAGCTGCACTGGAGTTCTAAGTGGAGGTGTTCCCACTCCCGCTTCACCTTGGACTTCAGAGACACCCCAGGCAGCCTGTTTGTGGCAGACCTTGGTGGGTGATGGGAGCAGGCTTCCTGTAGAAGCAGGGAAAGTCTTTCATGGAGGTTTGGGGGTTGGTTAAGGTCATAGAGAAATGGGGCCCCAGAGACTGCGCTCTCCAGCACTTAGTATCCTAATTACATCTGCTTCTCCAGCTGCTTGAACTGAGTGGTTCCCATCAGACTCCCGAGTGCAGGAGACAAGTACAGGGCCCTGTTATTGGTCTTGACAGGTCTGGGTTCTAGTCCTGCCGGACTCCACCTCCTCAAACTTGAACCTTAATCACGCTGGCCCTCGATGACCCCATCTATGAAATGCACGTGAGCCATTTCTCTGCAAAACGAAGGTTAGGTAAGCCTTGGCTTCACCTCTATAGCAATCCTGACAAAAACACAAGCCCTGAGGCCAAGTGTCCAAGTGGAGGGACATCCTACAATGAACTACATTTTGTACTATTCTTCAAAAATACCAAGATCACAAAAGTCAAGACTGATAGACTGTTCCAGATGGAAGGAAATTAAAAAGAAAAGACAGCTGAATGCAACCCATGACCCTGGGCCTATCAATGATTTTACTAGAATAATTGGTGAAATTTGAATGGGGTCTCTGGATGAGACAGTAGCTTTGGATCAATGTTGTCTTCCCTACTGTGATGTTGTACTGGGGTCTTTAGGGAATAAACACACACTAAGGTGTTAAGAGCTAAAAGGGCAATGCTCCTAAATGGATCAGAAATTAACATGTTTATATCTATGGAGAGGAGGGAAGGGGCTGCACAAGGAGGCAAGTATGTTAAAATACTGAAGAACTCAGTGAGAGGTTTACAGGAGTTCTTTGTACCCTTCTCCCAATTATTCTGTAAACTTGAAATGATTGCAATATACAAAGTTTAAGAATCACAGACTGGGCCCTGGCTGGTGGCACAGTGGATAAAGCACCAGCTTCTGAGCCCAAAGGTTGCTGGTTCAATTCCCAGCCAGGACACATAACCAGGTTGCAAGCCAGGTCTCCAACCAGGTCTGTAACTGGAGGCAGGTGAAGGTCAACCATACACTGATGTTTCTCTCCCTCTCCCCCCTCTCTAAAAATAATAAAAATCTTTAAAAAAAAAAGAATCACAGACTGGCCCTGGCTGGTGGCACAGTGGCTAGGGTGTTGGCCTGTGGACCCAGGGGTCACTGGTTTGATTCCCCAGCCAGGGCGCATGGTCAGGTTGTGGGCCAGGTCTCCAGCCAGGTCTCCAACCGGGTCTGTGGCTGGAGGCAGGTGAAAGGCAATCATGCATTGATGTCCCTCTCCCTCTTTGCCTCCCTCCCTTCCCCTCTCTCTGAAAATAAATAAAAAATATTAAAAAAAAAAAAGAATCACAGACTTTATAGTGTACAGAACATGGGTGCCTCTGCACTCAGGCAGGGGCTAGAAGTGAACAGAGAGGTGAGAAACAGCAAAGTGCCTAGAAAGCTAGGGGGCTGGGAGTAATGACCTAGATGCGGTCTTGATCTTGTTACCTACTAGTCGGGTGATCTGGAAAAAGGCACTCCCCCCACGCCCAGCCTCTGATAATAGTATGCGTCTCCTGAGAGTGCCATGTGGCTTAAGTAATAATGTATGTGACAGCTCTTTGTAAGTCATAAAACATGATACTGAATATAAATCATTCATAGTATCTTCTTTCTCCCAGAAAACTACAACTAATGAACGTATCACCATCTCTTCGGTCCTGACATTCCTTTCAGGTCTTTATCTAGTTACCATTGAGACGCTGTTATTCTCAGATTATTCCCTTTATGGACCAAGAACTGAGGAGGCCTGGCACCCAGGAAGGGGGACAGTGGATGGCAAAGCCACTGGCAACTGTCACGGGGCCCGTGTCTGTGTCCATGTGTGCACACGTGTGTATGCACATGCACCCCAGAAGCCTCGGTTTTCGGTGCCTCCTCTGTGAGCAGAGAGAGAGACCCTGTGGGGACTGATAGGCACTGTCTTCCATTTATAAACATCTGCTAGTGGAGCCTAGGCAGTCCCTTCTAGAAGGAAAGCTCCTTTGCTGCCACTCCTAGCAAACCATCCTCTGGCAATTTAGGAGTCAGGGTCCTAAGGCCACAAGGCTCAGATGAGCTGAGGTGACAGGGCCGGGGAGTAAAAACCAATATTGCTCTTTTGCACACTTTCCAAAGCCTCTTACTGGCTTTGCCTCCTGTAAGCCTTAAAACCACAGCCACTGGACAGCCTAGTGGTCAGAGAGACCAGGGCTTGCCCCAGTCCCCAGGGCTAGCAGATGACGCCGCTGGGATCTCCAGCCAGGACACCAACACTCCCACGGCAGTGCGGTTGCCATTGGCCCCGCTTTCATCCCGCTCCTGCCTTGAGGGGGCGCTGCTTCTCTGCCCTTGGCTTCTCAGAGCTCCCCTGCCGCGAGGATCGCCCCCACACCAGCCCCGCCTCCGCAAACCCTATGCTGGGTTCTCTCTCCTGGCTACCCTCTCCCCCGACAGTCTGCCTAGAACCTAAGGGGGGTCTTCAACTTCGCCCCGGCTGCTCACGGCTGTTCTGGAGCCAAGAGAGAGAAAAAGGAGGGTGCCGTCCTACCAATGACCCTGGGAAGCTGGCCCCAGGAAAACCATGACCTGCCTCTCTGATTCCCAGGCCAGCACTGTGTCACCTTCTAGTGCATGTGGACATTTTTCTCTTCACAATGCGAAAGGAGCAATACTGAACTCCTGATTGTCTCCTTTATTGTGAATCTGGCCAGAGGATGTTCAAACAATGCCAGCTCATTACTCACTGTCCCTGCCCTAAGCACCTCTTACCAGACAGACAGATGGACAGACATTGCACACAGCAGAGCCCTACCATTTCAGCTCCACCCCTCGGGAAGCAGTGTGATGGAGACTCACAGGAGAAGGGCTACTCCTGGGCCCTGGTTGGGTAGCTCAGTTGGTTAGAGCATCATCTTGATATGCCCAGATTGTGGGTTCATTTAAAAAATTTTTTTCTAAACACTTTTGTTTCAAACATTTTTTTCACCCCTCCCCAAAAACCAATGGATGCACAAATAATTTGAACAAAAATCTCTCTCTCTCTCTCTGAAATCTAATAAAAATTATGGTGTGACCAATGTGCATTCTGCCTGGCTCAGGTTCCCCCTCCGTTACACTGGCCCCAAGAAAGAGGGTACACTCTGGGCTCATTAGGGATTGGTGTGTTGGGTTTGTTGGGATATGTTGGATGAGCCAAGGGTGAGCCACTGTACCTCAGTCAGTGGCTTTTGAACTTAGAGCCCAAGCCCTGTGGCAGAATAGAACCAATACTGACCACCCAGAGGTTGGCATACTTGGTCCCAAATGTGCCTCCAGCAGCTGGGTGTCCTCAAGCAAATCCGTTCTTCTCCCTGGGACCAGTTCCCTCATGTGCAATGTGAAGGGTCCATTCAAAGGCCCCTCTGGCCTCCATGGGCTCCTGGTTGCCTTCCTCTGCTGGCTCTCCAGGGCTGGCGAAGGGCCTAAAAGGGACTCCAATTTGGAATCAGGCCTTCAGACTCCTGTGATCTAGTCTCTGCTGCTTCTGGGAGAGGAGGCCATGGGTGGGGTGTTACGGAGAGCAGAGGCCACTGCACCAAGCCTGGCCTGTGCCTGAGAGAGTGAGGGGCCACGTTAGCACTCAGCATGGGACAGAGGGAATTAGAATGAAGTGCTTGACCTTGACAGCAGGTAGCCAGGCATATTAAAGCTCTTTTCTCCTTTGGCAAGGTAAGCGGCATGGCTTAGGATACTTTGGAGGTCTCCTCCAGCCTTGAGGCTTTATAACTCTGTAAGTAAGTGCCAGTCCATTCAATAATGCTCTGACGGTGGGCCTCCCAGGGTCAGGTAGTGTGGACAATGTCCCCTGCCTCAGGCGCTGCTCCACTGACCTGCTTCCTGGACCAGGGAAGGAAGAAGCAGAGCAATAACTGTGTCTCTTTCCTTTCTCCTTCCACCACTGGCCATACCCCAAGGGCCAGAGCATCTTCTACTACCTCCCCACCCACAGGAAACCAAACCCGGCTGAGCCCAGGGGTGCAGAGCAATGGGCTCTGGGCCAGCAGAACCAGCTGCCTTACGTGTCATCTTGCAGTGAAGTGAGTAAGAGCTGGACTTTTAAGGTCTCATCTGAGAGCAATGATGGTAACCTGAACCTCTTTGCTGTCCTTTAATTCCCTGAGGGAGAAGACTCAGGGAGTCCAAGTGGGCCAGACCAAGATCAGCCCAGAAGCCAGGAGTCAGTCTGGCTGCCCAGGCTCCAGGCTGGAAGGAGCTGAGCTTTCATGTGTGAACTCCAAGGGGCTCCGCACAGGGCAGCCCCAGGGAGAAGCACAGCCCAGAGTGCCAGAGGAGGCAGCGACCAGGCCACCTCCCCGCCAGCAGACAGGGCTTCGATCCTGTCCTTACCCCTCCCTCTCTCACTTCAAGGCGCAGCTAATGGCCTGGAAAAAACTGGCCAGCTGTTCCTCAGCTGTGACATAACGAGCTCAGGGCCGATCAATGCCCCTTCCGGTCCCTAATGAGGCCTGGGAGCTGGCTGGGGTGGGAGCTTGTCCTGTTTCCTGAGGGTACCACATCCACTCCGGTCCCCAGCTGCTGTCTGCTGGCAGCCACCTGGACCTGGGCATCTGCACCGTGGAGGAGGGAGGCAGGGCCACAGAGCAGCTCTGGGGAGTCTTCTGACGCCGGGTTCTGTCTCCCGCCACAGAAGTAAGGACTCCATAACCATGTCACATGGGGGCAGACAGGCTGGTGGGAAGAAGCTGGCCTGCACATGAAGCTCTGTACCCCCAGCTTGCTGCCGCACCCTGGGTCTGTCATTCTGTACCATGGCCTCAGTCTGACCCTCCAACTCCCTGCCCCCCAGGCCCTGCCTGGGACCCTCCCATCACCCATCCTGATATCCCAGTCCCGGGCTGCAGGGAAGAGGATGGTAACAAGTTTGGCTCCCAGCCCAGCCTCCCTCTGCTATTTATACCCTCAGTCCAAGGAGGGCCAGATCAGGTTCTCCATGTACTCACTGCAGAGGAGGAAGTGAGGGTGGAGAGAGAGATGGGAAGGGAACAGGGTACACTAAGACAAAGACAGAGTGGGCAGGGCACCAGAGCCCAGGGGGCAAGGAGTCCAGAGAACAGGATAGGAGAGCAGATGAGGAAGATCAAAGGAGGGAGGAGCCAGAAATGGGGCCTTCAGAGAAGAAGGAGGAAATGGGAGATCAGGGCAAGACACACCCTGGGCTGGGTGGGGTCAGGCCCCAAGGGCCCGACCAGATGCCCCATCAGGGAAGCAGAGGTGCTGGGCAGACAGGGCTCAGGGACCTGGTGTGAAATTACAGGAGTCCAGAGAGAATGCCTGGGGTCAAAGAGGCACCGGGAAGCGAGCCCATCTGCAGGGCTCTGCTTTCTGGAGGTGAGGGTGTGGGCAGGAGCTGGAAGCAGGAGTTAGGCAGGCAATGTGGGGAGAAGAGAAGGTGATTGTGGGGCCTCAGGAGCCAAAAGCCCTGAGGGAGGGGATCTAGGCTTCCTCAGCCTCTGGTTTAGGGCAGCCCAACCTAGCCCCCTGGCTTTTTGGGTAGCCTGGGCCTGGAGGGGAGATTCTTTAGCCAACCTCCCATCCTCCTGCAATTCCCACAGCCACACACAAAGCAGTCAGATGGAGCTCCACTGACCCCAGTCACCCCTCTCAGTCTTAAGGGACCTTTGCCAGTCCTCAGGCTGAATTTCTTCCCAGTTGAGATTCCCAGAGGAATGACCTGGTTTGTAGAGAGAGGCAGTGCCCACTGCTGTTTCCCGCACCCACGCTCCCGGCCCCAACTGTCCCCACCTCCCCTCTCTCAAACTGTCAGGTCCCTGGAGAAGCCACTCCAGGAGCTGCTGACTCAGACTCAAGATCTAGAGTTGCAGAGGACTTTGGAGAGGGTCCCCAGGCAAAGTGTAAGCCTCCTTTGAAGCTGGGACAGGCGCCCCAGGCAGGGGCTCTGCTCACTCAGGTGGGCGGACACGCCTCTGGACTCCGAGCTCAGCGCTGGTTCCAGGACACGCCTGACTGCCTCTTTCTCACCGCCTCCTAGGAGTAGGAGCGACTTTCTCTTGGGAGCCTTGACCCTCTTGCCTGGCCTTCCCAGCAGAGACTGTGGGAGGTCAAAAGGTGAAAAGTTGAGGCCAAGGGGACAGCAAGTCCCCCAGGAAGGACAAAGCCTGCGGCTTTGCAAGGGAGAAGGATCTCCACCAGACCGCAGCGGACTCTCGGCCGCTCGTTGGCCAACACTGCCCTCTTGTGGCTTCTGGAAGTCAGGGCAGCCTAAGGGCCCCGAAATGGAGCAGATTGGTTCCTCTTTCGGCCCGTCCTCCCCATGCAGGGACCCCCGTCCCAGTGCACGGCTCATTCAGACCCTCCAGGGCTACCCTTCCAGGTTGGACTTTGGAGGTACCAATTCTCCAATAGGGTCCTCAGGTACGTGGGCAAGGGCGGCCCCACTCCCCACCCCCCGGAGGACTGATCACAAGCCTTGTCTCCATCCTTAAGGAGCCCTGGGCCTGAGGATTTGGCTCTTCCTTAGACATGAGACATGAGAGTTGAATGGGGAAGGGGTTCTGTTTTTAGGTGGCTGAGGAATGCAGGGAGAGGACTTTGCAGGTAAGGAGAGCGTCTGGGAGAGGGGCCACCGGGCCCAGATCCCTGTGCCCAGTAGTGCCCAGGATGCAGAAGGGAGGGTCAGGCTGTCCCACAGCTCTGTCCCAGAGATGTAGAGCAGCAGTTCCTCCCCCAGAATCAGAGACCAGGCCACTGCTGACAGTGCCCGAGTTGGGAAACCCAGCCCCACTTTGGTCATAGGCTAGAGAGAGGACCAGGTGGGCGCTGGTGGCCTGGGCTAGATGAGCAGCTGGGTGGCCCAGGGCACCATGTCCCTGCAGATCAGGTAGGGCAACTTCTTGCAACACTACAAATCTACAAGGGAGAATTCCAGGCACTCCAATTACCACCCCACCCTTGTCCTGTCCCCACAAAATGGACCTGCAGGCCACTCTTGGGGACCTGAGCTGGGGCTATGAGAGCCCCCCCCCCCACTCTGAGAGCCCCACCTGGGAAGCATGAGTATCTGTTGGTCCCTACATCCCTTCACCTCTGACCTCCCCTTTTCTCAAGCCCCCTGGACATGTGTTCAAAAGGCATCTTAATGACTCATGTTTTCATCTCCTCCCTCTGGGCCTGAAGGACAAGGAACATTCCCAGCCCCCTCCCTCTGGAACTTGTGAGTTCAGTGAATACTTGTCGACTGACTCACCTAAAGACAGGTGAGCACATACATCTGTGGCCCTACATTTCCTGCCTCAAAACATTTCATGGGGCTCACCTTTCAGTCTGACTTACCAGGACTTTCACCACCCAGCCAATCTCCCTCTCTGTTCTCCTGTCTTCCCCACACAGATAATTTGTCAGTTGAACTGGATAACGCACAGTGCCCTGATATTCCTTGAATTCTCCCATCTCCATGTTTTTGCTAGGCCTGCTTTTCTATTTAGACTACTCCTCCTTCAAACTCCTACCCTTCTTTTAAGACCCAGGATGCTTCCTTCATGATGCCTTCCCAGATTCCCCGAAGGAGTGGGTTCACTTTTTCCTTTGAATCTCCACAGCACTTTGACCCTCTTTTGAAGACTATAACCTGCTACATCTCTATTCTAGAGGATAAGCACCAAAAGGGCAAGGTTTGTATTTTTTCATCTGTGTAGCCCCGCTCTTATTTCTTTGCATATAGTAGGTGCTCAATAAACATGTCATGAATGGAGTGAAGTGGAGCCTGAACTTTGGGCTGCTGGGAGCCGAAGGGGGTGGGAAGAGGGTGCTCCCTGGCTTCAGGAGACTATTGGTATGTGCTCAGAGGGGGCGGGGCTCAAGGACATGTTCAGGGAAGTGCACAGGGAGTCTGGGTTGGTCTCCTCCCAACCTTGCCAGGAGGAGGAGCACTTTGCTGAGGAGAATAGGCAGCGGTCGGTGGGAGGGTAGCTGTGGAGATGTACTGGGCTGAAGAAGCACACCACAGTGCGGAGGGACTACAGGTTGGCCTCAGTTACAAACAAAAAACGGGAGGAATCCAGAGGTTTGGATTCTAGTCACATCTCCTTCACCCTCTAGCTGTGCAACCTTGAGTTAGTTACTTCCCCGCTCTGGGACTATTTGTCTGTAATATATGTATCTGACATATCTCACCTCTTATGACCCTTGCAGCTCTGCTATTCTGGCACCATTTTCGAGATTCATAGTAGAGGGGTGAAGCTTACTGGGGATTTGTACATGATGCCCGCACCCCCACCCCCCGCACTCCCCTCCCCCCAGGCCCCAGGCCTGAGCACTAGGAATAACCCCGCCTAGGTCCTAGACCAGAGCAGGTGACAAGTCCAAAGCTAAGAAGGAGCCATGTGGTCTGAGTAAGCTGTGGCTTGGCTCAGAGAATGTGGCGGGGGATTGAGGGGGTCAGCACCTCCAATTCAGAGCAGGCAAAGTGCCCAGTTATGAGGCTCTGGGGAAGGGCTTTCAGGGACCCACTTTCTTTCGCTGTGCTTCCTTGTCCCATCCCTAGACTCAGCCAATATAGATCTGGAATTGAATCCCAGCGGCTCAGCTGTGTGGCTCTGAGAAAGTCACTTAACCTCTCTGAGTCTCAGTTTCCATATCTGTAAATGGAGTTATTGAAATGAACTTGAAGACTGTTATAAAATTACTCATGTCAAAGTGCCCAGTACTGTGCCCAACTTCTAGATCTCTGTTGTCCATTGGGAGGAGGACAACTGGGACCAACTGCCTGGCAGGCCATGGGGCAAATGGTCCATGGTGCACTGGGGTTGGGGCAGGGCATTCAAAAGGGCACGTTGGTGGGGGACAGGTTAGATGGGAAGATGGGCAGATGGGCAAAGGGGTATAGTCCAAGCAGCTCCTGGCTGCCAGCAAGAAGGGCCACTCAACCTGGAGAGTTCTCAAGGACCTAGGAGGTCTCTGGGAATTTTTCTCTGGGGGGTCCAGCATTGAGCCCCAGCTGATGGACAGGGGCCGGCAGGCCAGGGAGGGCTCCCTGGTCTCATCTCAGGCCTGGACTGTGCCTGCGCTGTGGGTGTTCCTGCCACTCTTTTGAGCCTGGTTCATCTGAGGCCCCCAGTTTCTAATCTGGGTGGGAAGGGTTTATTTTTGGGTCCCTGTAACCTAGCAATGGGCTCACATGACCAGTGGCAGCTGCAGGCTGAATATACCATTGGATCTTGGCTCCTGGCAGGGGGTGTAGGCCAGACTGTGGGGGAATAAAGGGAAAGGAAAGGCCCTCACCTCTGCTTTCCTCATCTCCCCCCTCAGTCCCTCAGCCTGGCCCCCAGATGGTGGGCAGGGGGCTGAGGCCTGGGAAGCAGACACAGGGGGCCCTGGACAGATGTGAGCGGGACTGCATGGGAGCAGTCCCAGCTGGAGCCCGTTGTCTGTGGGGGAGGGTTGGGTGGCCATGAAGATGGAGGTGGGTGCAGGGAGGACCAGATGTTGGCATCCTAGGGGGCGAGGCCAGGCTGGGGAGTAGGCATTTGAACAGGCAGTTTATGATGTGGGATCTCAGGGCACCCCTGGTCCGTGCTGGAATCCCAGCATTCAGCTGTTTCTCTGTTCCCTGTTAAATTGTTGATATTTCTGGGAGAGCAAACGCATTCAGCTGCTCAGTGTGAGCGGGGGAATCAGCCTTTTTCTTGAGAGTAGGTTCCGACAGAGGCAGGGGGAGCTGAGGAGGGCATGGGGTCCACGAAGCCGGTGGGGACTCCAGAGGTGGCTGTGGGCACAGAAAGAGCATTCGATAGATATTCATTGAATGAGAGGATGGCTGAGTGAATGATGAACTTGGTCCATCCACTTCAAGGTCTCACCTGAGGGGAATGGAAAGGGTGGAGTGCTGGGTGGGGGTGGGGGACATAGGTGCTGGTGGGCAGGGGTGAGCAGGGCTGACCGAGAAGGAAGTCTAGGATGGGGAGAGCAGCCCTCAGCACCAAGGGCTCTGCCACCAACTAAAGAGGGAGCACCACTGCTGGGGACCTGTAACAGGAGCCTGCTCCCAGGAATGCATGCAGGTGGGGGCCATGGATCTCTGATGTGGTTCGGGACACCACCCCCAGGCTTCCCACCTTGGTCTTCCCCACCTCCTCCTATGCTAGGCTCTAAAAGGAAGGATTGGCAGGTGGGGTGGGATAAGGGGATATAATATCAATAGCTATCCAAACCCTGATTAAGATCATTTAATGAGATACTGTAGAAAAAGGTAGCTGCCCAGATTGGGTCCTCAATAACTGGTATCATCACCATCATCATTATTGTTGCCATCATCATCATCACCATCTTCAACCTCTTCATTGTTGTTTTATCATGAGTGTCAGCATCATCTGCCTCTAGGCTAAGATAGTCAGATTTTCTTCCTCCAACCCCCACTCCTGAGCCAAGAAGGCTTCCAATAGCTGAGAGGACCCTCTAGAGTCTGTTGCATCCTGGAGCCACCTCTCCTGGAGGCCGCTGGGAGGAACCTCAGGACCTGGTGACCGTTTGGCCACCAGGGTAACTGGACTGGCACCCCCAGGGCTATGTTTGTGTTGTGGGCCCCCGATCCTTATTAGATTAGGTGGAGAATGAATGCTTCTTCCCATTTTATAGACAGAAAAACTAAGACACAAATGGCTAACCTGTAGGCCAGATCTGATCACCAACCAATAGGGGAGAGCTCAGTTAGAACCAAGGTTTTCTGCCCAATCAATGCAGTACTCTTTCTCCAATCCTCTTCTTGAGTCCCCTATGGTTCTTCAGGGACCTAGGAAAGGGCCCTAGGAAAGGGCCCTGTCCATCCAAGCTAAGCCCCTGCTGGGAGGGTGGTGCCAATCAGAGGGTCTGAATGATGCCAAGATAATCCTGCCCACGTGGCAGCACAGAGTTGATAAGAATCACTTTGCTGTCTGCAGGGTTTAACTTGACGTTTTGATCAGATTTCCCTGTACTCAGGTATACCCAGTTTTGTTGGAGGCTGTTGACTGGAAGACAGTGACCCCTGTAGGGCTTCAGCAGAGTCTCATGTCAGGCCTCCAGAGAGACCACAGGCATGTCGGGGAAGGGATAACTGCTTTGGCTTCAAACAGACCTGGGTTCAAATACTGGCCCTGGCACTTACCGGCCACGTGATCTGGGGAAAGTCCCGCAACCTCGGGCACCCATTTCCTCACCTGGAAAATGGGGTGAGCAATGGCTGCCTCCCAGAACTGGTGTGAGGACTGGAGGAACAGCATGGAAAGGGCTCAGGAAAGGGCAGCAGCCCATTGCTGCTTCGGGCTGGGGTGGCCATGTTCTCTCTGCAGTTGACCCAGGGCCTGGGCAGCCTCCTTGCCTCCTCTGGAGTTCCCTGACTAATTTGTCATTCTTGTAGCTCCCTGGGTTGGGTCTGGTGAATAATTCTGGAATTCCCTTTCTTCCATTTTGGAGACAGAGGAGTTTCTGGATGCGCGTGCCTGAGGGCACAGGGCTCCAGAGTGGGTACCATGCCTGAATTCCCTGTCCAGGCCTATGGCTCGCTGTTGTGGCTTTGGGCACTCTCTTCCCTCTTCCCAGGCCTCAGCAATATGGGTGCCTTGGCTGGTAGGATGCCTTACAGCTCTGTGATGTTAGGTTCCTGTCCGGGGTCAGTCCACCCCAGGGCATGGACCATTTTCTTCATAGTTAGTGAGAGTCCATGCCTCTTCTGCTCCCTAAATGCTCATCACATGGCCTCGGACCCTTCAGCTCTGCCCAGCCTGGCAGCTAGACCCTTCCTGACGGCCTCCCTCTGCCCTCAGGGAGCCAGGATGTCGGATTCCCCTATTTCCATCAGCTCTCACGGCTCCCCGCAAAGTAAACATACAGTGCAAGAAAACAATCACGATGTGCATCTGAGGGGCAAGGGCAGGGTTTGGACAAGGCCTTTTGTGCCCTTCACCCCTGACAGCCACTCGGAAACCTGCCCTCCACACAGGTGCAGCAGCAGGCAAAGGAGCCAGACCTCAGGCTGTCCTGTAGCCTCGGCCCCTGCCAGGCCTCCCCCAGGCTCTGTGGGTGCACTGGCCAGCTTGCTACAAGGCACCTGGGTTCCGAGGTCACCCAGAACCATGTAAACCCAAGGGCTGCCAGGCGCCTCCAGGATCTTTTATCCTGTGTCTCTGAACAGGTAAGAAACATGGACCAGAAATGGGAAGTGACTTGCCCAAGGTCACATAGCTAGAAAAAGGGCCAGTGCTGGGCCTTAAACCTGGGCTGTCTGATGCTGAGTGCTTTATTCTTCATCTGGCTGATCAGCAGGGTCTCCCCTGCCTTGGCTTTTGAGATGCCACTCAGTTGCCTGAAAGAATTGGGGAGGGCCAGGCCTGCTCTTGGTGCCTTGCCTGGGGGCACTAGTGCCTGAAGGGGCTCCAAGGGGCTGGGTGGAAAGTGGGAGGCCATTAGGACCCAGAAGCTCTCGGAGCAGCCCGCTCCGCCGGCTGCCTCTCACGCTCCCTCACTGCAGTGGCTTCGGCAGCCTTGGAGAAGCATCAGCCGGGAGGAGCTATCACATGGGGACCTGCAGCCAGCAGCTCAGCAAAGGTAGGAGTTGCCGACTAGGCCCGGAACAGGGGCTAGACCCAGGCCAGTGCTGGGGGCTGAGGTGCCTTACAGAAGGATCGCTCTGCATCCCGGGGACCGGCCCGCCCTACCTTATGCCAGGGATGGCTCCCAGGTAGCCTGACGGCAGCGCTGGGGTGTGGGCATCTCCAAAGCCTAGAGATGGTGGGGGGGGGGTGATCTCCTGCCAACAGGAGTACCCACATTCCGCAGGCAGACTGGGTTCTCCATCTGTCTTGTTCCATGTTACAGAGATGGGTCCTCCGCCTGCTAGGAATGGGACCTTTGGCATTCAGGCCAATAGGCAACTCTGTGTCCTGGGCGTGGGCAACTCTGCTGGGGAGAGGGGTTGCAGACCCCTGGAAATGTCCCCTGGCTTAGCGGGGACATGCTCTTGTCTGAAGGAAGGCCGGGCTCAGGTCCTTGGATGGTAGCTCTGAATCTGGGAAGCAGGTGCATGTGAAGCCTATGGAAGCCCCTGTGGCCTTGGGCCGGATGCTGATGTGCATCCTGCATCCTGCATCCAGAAAGGAGGATCTCTGTAACTTGACCATGTCCCTGCTAGAGGCCCAGACCTCAGCCCCTAGGGTAGCCGTCAGGTACTGAGAGGTCCCGCGGTGAGGGTGGGTGCTGGGTGCTGGAAGAAGGCAGTGGACCGGAGCATCAGAGAAGGCGTGATGATATGAGCTCGGAGAGAACTGAGGCCTGGGGCTTCCCTTGGACCCCAGTCTACGGCCGCCCCCCACTCCTCAGCCTCAGCCTGTCCGTGAGGGGGTGCCAGGCAGGCATATCAGTCCATCTGTCAAGAGATCCATTGGAATCCTGGGATTTAGGAGTCAGTGTGGAGATTGGGCAAGGCTGAGGGAGCTATGGAAAACAGAAATGCCCAGAGCTTTCTTGTCTGGGGCTCTGTTAGAGCTGCACAGCCCCCACCCCTGGCATCCTTTACCATGTAGCATCCTTCCCTCAGCCTGGAACTCTGGGTGGGCCCTGCTGGCCGACCCTTGATGTCCAGGCAGGCCTGGTGGGCCTCTGTTCCTTCAGGTCCCAGGGCCTCGGAACCACATCTCCTGGGCCCCACCCCCAGGTATAAGGGCCAAGGAAGCCATGGTTTGGGGAGTGAAGGGCCAGGGGGCCTCTCCTAGCATTCCTTGTTGCATTTTTTCTCTGGTAGACTGTCTTATGAGAAGCTGATAGCTCCACTCTGGGGACATCACTTCACTGCCTTTGCAGCCTCTGAGTCAATGTGGCCATTTTAACTGTGTAATGAGCTTTCTGTTAGTCCCTGGGAGAGGCCTGTCTCTAGGCAGTTGTCCCAAGTCAGGGATGCCTCAAGTTCGGGAGCCCGGGACCGAGGCTGGCACACAGCTGATGGGCAGACCGTGCTTGGAGTGTGCCTGGGCGGCAGGCATTCCGGCCAATCCACCTGAGTCTGATTCAATTCACAACATTGTCCTGGGCATCTACTGTCTGCACGCCAAGATAGAGGGTAACTGAGGACAAGGTTGGCGGTGACGCCCCAAAGCAAGGGTGATTTGGGCTGTAACTATGGAGGGGGACCGGCTCCCCATGGCCCTCTTTACTGTAGTCATTGAGCGACCCCCAGGCCAGGCCCCCTGGAACCCAGGCACTTACAGAGTCATCAATGGGAAATCATCCAGTCCAACCCTCCCTTTTTACAGATGAGGAAACCAGAACCCAGGCAACTTGTGACTTGTCTTTGGAAAGTCCATCCGACTCCGCACGCCTACAGCTTGCCTCTCAGTTGCACAGCTTAGCACGCTCTGCGGAGGGGAGCTGGGGAGCTGGACGGCAGGAATGGTAAATGGAGCTGAAAACAACGGGACATTACAGTGGGCAACTTACCTCAGTTGTATGCAAACTCAGCGGGGATAACAGGCGCATGAAACAGACTTGACCTGCCACTTGATCAGGAGACATGAGAGACCCTCACTCCCTGAACTTCCTCTCCCAGGCTCTTCTCTGCTTCGTGCTCAACCACTTACATGACTGCTGTCATCTGCCCGCTCTCACCCCCTGACCCCCTTCACGCAGATGCCTGCTCTTCCTCCCCTATTCTGTGATGTGGCAACTGTCCCAGAACACGAGGGCTTTGGGCCAGGGGTCCTCTGGTGGTTACCTCCAATGACCAGAGATCTGAGGCCTGAGGAGTGGGAGGTTAGGGACAGCACCTCTTCCACTTACAGGGCCACAGAGGCCTTGAGAAGTTAATGAGGGGATAGAAAAGAGCAGCCTTCTAGTGACTTCTGCCCTCCCCACTTGGTGGGTAGCAAGGCTCAGTGAGCTACCTGCCAGTTTCTCTCCAGCTGGGATGTTTTGCTTGGCTGTTTCTCCCAAAATGTCAGCTCCTTGTCTTGGGGGTGGTGTTGTCAGAGCAGATCAAAGCACAGTCTGTCCCCTTTTTAGGGGGCCTCTTCCCAGTGGTGGCCCCTGAGCAGTGAGGACATGTTTAGAGACAGTTCCAACTTAACAACCATTGACTGGATGCTACTGTGGAGGGCACCACTGGATTCAGCATGGCACGGTGGTCTGCAGGACCCACCTAGAGCTAGACCACCTGAGAGCGTGCCCCAACCTTGCCACTTACTAGCTGTATGACCTTTGGCAAGTCACTTACCCTCTCTCGGCCTCAGTTTCATCGGCCGCAAAACAGGACTAAGATAAGAGCTCTCTATCATGGTTGCGTGAGGTTTAGAATGAGGTAATATGTAGGGTGCTCAGAAAAGGGCCTGGCACAGAGTAAGCATCATGTAACGTCACTGCTTATGATTAGTATTCTTATTAATAAGTCTCACAGGACTTGGTTGTGAACATGGTTGTGAAATAGGTATCATTCCCTTCATTTTACAGATGACTTCATGTGGAAGCTAAAGTTCCAAAAGGTCACCGAGTTAGAACTTCTCAGACCTGGGACCAGAGGCCAGATCTTGTGTTTTTGCCCCTCAACAGCGCAGGCCATTCACCATTCAGAAAGGACAAGAAATCAGGATATTTACATAAACAACCTTAACATTGGGGCCTTGCCCCAAGTTCAGCAGGACCCTGGGAAAGGAGACCAGAGGATTTCGACTCTGGATAACAGTCTTTGGAAGGGGAGAAGGGCCTGGAGGACAGAGGAAAGCAAGTGGTGAAGAAGGAGCCCAAGACCAGTGGGAAGGTGGAGTACTGAGAGGGCCAGGCACCCATGCCCCTTCTGTCTGTCTCTTACATCATTACCATGATCATCATCACAAGGGGACTCCTGGAGCCACCTCCTCTCAGAGAGATGTGCTCCTGAGCCCTCAGTTGCTGGCCTGGTGCTGTGGACCAGCAACCCAGCCTCCAAGGCTGCCCACAGAGCCTGCCTGACAGGCTCCAGCAGGAGCACGACCCTGCCACCCCAGCACTGGGAAGCCTGGGCCTGGTGCCATCCCAGGATCACGGGACTAGGATGGGGGATGGGCCTGTGACAGGAGGTGCCTTGGGTGTCCTCTTTTGGCTCTATGGAGTCCTCGCCCATCCCCCAGCCCTCAGGGAACTCTTCCACTCTGGGGAGGGCCCCTCAAACCCCAGGTCCCTCTACTACCAGTGGGGTGCCGGAGGCAGGGCTGCGGGACGTGGCTTCAGAGTCGGTGGCCCTCTTCTTCATGCTCCTGCTAGACCTGACCGCCGTGGCTGGCAACGCAGCTGTGATGGCTGTCATCGCCAAGACGCCCGCCCTCCGAAAATTTGTCTTTGTCTTCCACCTCTGCCTGGTGGACCTGCTGGCCGCTCTGACCCTCATGCCCCTGGCCATGCTCTCCAGCTCCGCCCTCTTTGACCATGACCTCTTTGGAGAGGTCGCCTGCCGCCTCTACGTGTTCCTGAGCGTCTGCTTTGTCAGCCTGGCCATCCTGTCGGTGTCCGCCATCAACGTGGAACGCTATTATTACGTGGTTCATCCCATGCGCTACGAGGTGCGCATGACTCTGGGGCTGGTGACCTCTGTGCTGGTGGGCGTGTGGGTGAAGGCCCTGGCCATGGCTTCTGTGCCCGTGTTGGGAAGGGTCTCCCGGGAGGAAGGAGTACCCAGCATCCCCCCAGGTTGCTCACTCCAATGGAGCCGCAGTGCCTACTGCCAGCTTTTTGTGGTGGTCTTCGCTGTCCTTTACTTCCTGTTACCCCTGCTCCTCATCCTGGTGGTCTACTGCAGCATGTTCCGGGTAGCCCGCGTGGCTGCCATGCAGCACGGACCGCTGCCCACGTGGATGGAGACCCCCCGGCAGCGCTCGGAGTCTCTCAGCAGTCGCTCCACTATGGTCACCAGCTCGGGGGCCCACCAGACCACCCCGCACCGGACGTTTGGGGGAGGGAAGGCGGCAGTGGTCCTCCTGGCCGTGGGGGGACAGTTCCTGCTCTGTTGGTTGCCCTACTTCTCTTTCCACCTCTACGTTGCCCTGAGTGCTCAGCCCGTTCCGACTGGGCAGGTGGAGAACGTGGTGACTTGGATCGGCTACTTCTGCTTCACTTCCAACCCTTTTTTCTATGGGTGTCTCAATAGGCAGATCCGGGGGGAGCTCAGCAAGCAGTTCGTCTGCTTCTTCAAGCAGGCTCCGGAGGAGGAGCTGAGGCTACCCAGCCGGGAGGGCTCCATTGAGGAGAACTTCCTGCAGTTCCTGCAGGGGACTGGCTGTTCCACGGAGTCCTGGGTTTCCCGACCCCTCCCTAGCCCTAAGCAGGAGCCGGCTGCTGCGGTTGACTTCCGAATTCCAGGCCAGATAGCTGAGGAGACCTCGGAGCTCCTGGAGCAGCAACTCACCAGCGACATCATCATGTCAGACAGCTACCTCCGCCCGGCCCCCTCACCTCGACCTGAATCATGAGGGGCTGCTGGACACTTGAAGGGAGATGGGGCTGGGGGCCGCTTTGGACTGCAAGGGGCTCCTTGTGGGGTCACCTTTCCCCAGCTGGCTGGGGCTGGGGCTGGGGCCTCTGCACACAGCTTTTGCTTAGTGTTTTCTGGGTCAGGAACAGAGCCAACAGGATGGACGTGTGGCAAAAGCCTTGGACATGGCTGGGATCCTTGACTACTGGGGGAGGGGACCTGGTGAGATGGTGACGAGAATAAAGGGTCACAAAGGTGAGATGATTGATGTCTTTCACCCATTGAACTAACTCTCCACACCTCAGGAGGCAGGAAACTCTCTAGGGCAGGAGTTGGCAGGTATAGGGCAGCAGGCTGGGTTTGGCGTTATTCTAGGGACCCTTGAGGATATTTCATTTTTCACTATCATTGTCCCAGGGCAGTAATTTCACCAAAGTAAGGTAAGAAAATGAGTCTTCCTGTCTCCTTGGTAGGTTTAAAAAGAACTATTACAGCCAACTGTTTCTATTGGAGTACATAGATCTTTTTCTAGTTTTAGGCCTGAGGTCTCCTTAAAGTGAGACGACCACCTAGATACAGTCCTCCTTGGATTTTGGGCAGAAGCAATGGGAAAAGGCAATGGGGCACCCAGAGTAGAAGACAGGAAAGGTGACTGCAGCTCCACCCTTCAGGCACACAGCCCTTCTGTTCTATTGCTCTGTCTCTCTCCTGCACATGGGACAGCAAGCTTGGGGTTTTATCTCAGCAGAGGCAAGAATAAGACTGGATGGCTCTTTCTCTTTGCCTTTTAGGATGAAGAAGTGGAAAGACTGGGGGTTGGACAGATGAAGGTGGGGTTAGCATTTGAATTGCTAAGGTGGTGGGATATAGAGAAGCCAGGTAATCACTCTTACCAATAATACTGTACTTTTTTTTTTCCTCTAGGACTGGCCTCCCTGATCTCTCTCCTCATGGCAGTGACCCACCTCCAGCACCCTGGACAATCGGGTACAGAGACTAAGGTTGGGAATGGTCCATTAAATGCCTCCCTATGTCCATTCATCGCTCTCAAAATTAGCTTCAGTGACAAAGACTTAAATCTCTCTCCTACCTGCAGGCCTGGGTTGGAGAGAGGGCACAGGAGGGGGGCTCAGCTGTTCACTGGTTGACACTGTAGGAACTGTGTTGGTTGGTATTGGTGGTGATCTTTTCAAGGGAGAGGGAGTAACTGCAAACTGGACAGGTTACCCACCTGGGACTACCTGTCCAACTGCTTCCTTCAGCCGACGCAGCTAATGGTTACAGGGTTGAGGCAGGACTGAGAGGGTGATGTGGTCTTTATTTGAACAAATTCCTGGCTCATGGAGCATCAGAGGGGAAGAGGGCCTGGTGGGAGTGGGATAGTTTCCCCTTTGAACAGCCAATAAATAATTTTTATTATAAAAGTTATGCTGACATCAACATTGACTCCTTCAGTTCAATTCAGTGCATCATAGTTAGATACCCAATATTCTCCAGGCCCATGTACAGGATGTGGAGTCACTGTCTTCAAGGGGTTCATGGCCCCATTTGACCAACAGCCTTGTATTTTTACAGAGCATTTACATGCAGGACAGCAATCTAGAGCGATGTGAAAAACATACTGGAGAGTATGTTCATGGTTTCTGAGAGTTCAGTCTGTTGCAGCCGGACACCGACATGGAGGTTTCCTGCAGATTGTGGAAAATGTGCAGGTCGTAAATGAAACTCCAATTGGAAAAAATTATTAAATGAAACTGGGCGAATAGCTCTCCCCCTTTAGCTCTAAAACAATTTCCATGCCTTTGTCTTCCTACCACTAGACTTACTCTAGTGTAGCACCTATTACATTGAGGAAATTCCTTAGATACTAATACAGGCCCAGGACAGTCTTCTGAGATCGCAAAACCTATTCCCTGCTCTCTTCCCTTTAAAGATGAAGTAACAACGGTGGAGCCCCATTCTTAGGTAAGAGAAAAGCTCTTCCAAACACCGCCTTGCTAGTAGTACCTAATCTCTGCCAGTAGGTGGCAGTGTGAGACCAGTGCAAATAGGAAAGGCGCCTGGATGGGGTGGGGTAGGGATGGGGTGGGGTAGGGTAGGGGTAGGGTAAGGGTCGGGGGGAGGGGGGGGGAGGCTTTAAATAGTGCCTGGCAGCCACTTTGTTAATTTATTTTGCCTTTTCCTTTGATTTTTGTCCTCCCACCCTTTCTTCCCATACGTCAAAGGAGAAAGTTTTAAGTGCAAGGATGGCCTTAATTTAGGCTGAAATTTCCTGACACCGTGAGCTCACTGGCATTTATTACAGAATCTGATGTACGCTAGTTCATTTGCCATTTATTTTTCCCCGAGTGGAACATGAAGGAAATAAGAATTCTCTGACGCTAAGAACTTTCCTAACAGTTTCTGCCATGACCACCTTCCAGGAGCTTTCTAGTCACCAGGATAGCTTGGTCAAGGTTGATGGGTAATCCTTGGCTGTGAGAGTTGTCCCTTCCTTAAGAATGAGCAGGTGGAGGCATCCACCCGCTATGTTACTTTTTCCTGTACTTGGTGTGGAGGTAACTCTCAATCCGATATGAAGACCTGGTGTCGGTGGCATGATAGGCAAGGGGGGTGCATCTGGCAGTCAGACAGATCTATTTACTCACTCTGTGAACCTGGGAAAGATGTTAATTTCTCTGAGTCTATTTCCTCCTCTGTGAAAAGTGGGGATAACATTACCTACCTCACAGGGTTGTTGTGAGGATGAGAGATGATCTGTGGAAGCGCCCAGCCACACCCAGCAAATAGGTACTCAATAAATATTGCTTCTCCTTTCTTTTCCTCTTGCCCTTTCCCCTACTACCATTGATTACGGAAAACGGTTCCTTTTATTCTAAGTCATGAAAGAATTGGAGTCTTTTCAAATGTTGGAAAACTGGTATAAAGTTATGCGGGTTGAGGCTGTTTAAGGTGGTTCTCATGAAACCTTTCGAATTATGGAATCATTGCCATATAGATCTTTCTGTTGGGACCTTATACTCTAAGGTTATTATATTAGGGAAATAATTTTTAATCACAGGGAAAGGTTTTGGGGGCTACAAGAGTTCTCCTCCCTAGACTATATGGTGAAGAGTATTTGTTATGGCTATTGGGAGGAAAGGTAATTTAGGGTCATCTTCACAGTAGTACCTGGGATTAAAAATGAAAAAGGCTATCAGTCTCGGGCTTCCCGAGGGGATTTATTAATTTTCAAGTGATGCTAGAACTGAAAGGCCAATTTTACTAGAACTTCCCTTTTTATGTGGTACCTCAACAGGAAATTTTAGGAGGCTCATAGGTTGCACTGGTTTGCTTTCGGGGTGCGGCACTGTGTGAGGCTGACTAATCTTGGTGGAAGTCCTAAGCCCCTAACTCAGAACGATCTGTGAGCGCTAAAACGGGCTTCCGTTACAAAAGGGAGCATGGGAATTTTATGTTGGAACTACACGCTTATCTTTCGGTAGTACCTGCTGGCAATTTCAAGTGGCCCTTTGCCAACAACATAGGAACTGGGTAACTCAAGCTCACAGAAATTTGCTTGTTAACGGCACGAGGAGCGGCGACTAGGTCCTAGACGCAGAAACGAATGGCTCGAGTCCTAGGCTTGGTCGGCCTTACAGATCTCAGCGGTGAAGCGTGGCCGGGACTCAGGCTCTTAAGCGTGTTCCCATCCCGTGGATCTAGCTGAGTGGATCCGAGCAAAGAACATGTCCTACACTTACTTGGGCAGGGGCCCCGGGTTTCCCGATGAGAAAGTCCCAACAGAAATTACCGCGCGAGTTGTTGAATCTATTGGGGATGCCCCCACCAACCCTCATCCAAAGCAGGGCTGTGTGACTAACTCTGGGAGGGCACCACGAACTGACGAAGATAGTCTCCAGTTTTTCTATAGTTATTCAAATAACACAGCCCAAAGCATGAACCTGGCCCAAGGCCGATCAGTCTCCTCCGAGCTCCAAAGGAGCCCGGTACTCCGCTGAACCCCAACCAGTCTCGACCGGCTCCCTTCCCTTACTTCCGCTTCCGGTTGCACCTCCACGACCCTAGCTAGAAAAAGTAAGAACCTTAACGGCCGCGGGGCGTTGCCGGAAGTGTCGTAGCGCCGGATATCCGGTTACTCCGAGCGCTCCCGGAGCAGACTGAGAGGGCCGCCGCCCAGAAATAGACGTTGTTTCGGCCAAGCCGTACCGCAGTCTCCGCGGTGTGTGAGTGAGCCGGGGCCGGGTCGCCTCTCCCGCCGCCGCCATGGGCTGCACGTTGAGCGCCGAAGACAAGGCGGCGGTGGAGCGGAGTAAGATGATCGACCGCAACTTGCGTGAGGACGGGGAGAAGGCGGCTAAAGAAGTGAAGCTGCTGCTACTCGGTGAGGGCCCGGGGGCGGGGCTGCCAGGGCACTCGGGGCGGGGGATGCCTAGGCGCTTGGGGGCCTTGAGGGGGTCAGGCCGGGTTGTCTAGGAGGATCCGATCCCAAAGCGGGTGGAGGGCGTGACGGGCAGGCGGCGGGGTGTTGGGTTGGTAGCCGAGGCTCCGGAGGACGTGAGGAGGGGGTGGGGTTTTCGGGTTGTGAGAGTTAGGCTGGGGAGGGTGTGACTCCGTGCGGGAATTGGCCTTGAGCGAAGAAAGTTGGGGAGTGTGGGGAACCAGGATATTGAGACTGTGATAGGTACATGGGAAAGGCTCAAGAAGGAAGGGAAGGATATTAGGGAAGGCTTTGCACAGGCGGGAGTGTGTGGGCAGCAAGACGGGTGGGATGGAGGTTGTTGGGCTTGGAAGATGGATTTTGCAAGATTGGAGCCTGGAGATACTTTAGGACAGGGTAGAGCTGGGTGGTTTGACTGATGAATACAAATAGAGGGTTTGGGCCGGAATAGTTATAAAAGAAGTGTGCCATTTATTAGAGAGTGGGCATTTTGCACTTTTGGTAAGGCGGACGGACCCTGGGGTACCCAGTCAGGTGCGGGTGGTGGAGCTAAGTGGCAGGTTCTCAGGCGGAGAGGAAAAGAGCTTGGTTGCTGAGGCTGTCTGTACTTTTCCGCTTTTTATTCCCTTAAGGTTTTATAATCCCTCCCCGTGTTTGTATAGAGGTGAGATGGTGTCCTCTGAGGAAGCCGAAGTACTGCTTTGCTTGAGGTTTGTGGCAGAGGTCGCAGAGGACAATAAATTACACGGTAGTGGTTGTTGAGTAGTTGTTAAGGATGCTGTGCGGTGGGAGTGGACTTGTCAGGAAAATGACGGAACTGGGCACATTTACTGGAAAGATGGGGACAAACTTCTAGTGAGCTGTTTCATCTTTTTCGTGTCTTCAAACTAAAAACACTGGTTTCTGGAATTACTGTTTATTTTACGCTCCCTTCGTTTTCCGTGGCTTTTAGGTCCAGTCAGATGTATCTAACTCAGTGTGATTAGTTTTAAAAGTTTTGAGAGGTTCGCTTCTAGAGGCTGAGTGAACCCCGTGGAGAACCCTAGCATCAGCTTACCAATAAATCAAGTCACGTTTTTTTCACTCTTAAGTATTTTCTAGGGAGCTATTCAAGAAGAATAAGTAGGAGTAATGGTTTCTGTAAGCAGAACTCTACTTTTTAAAACAGCTGGTTTTGAGAAAAAGTTGCTT
This sequence comes from Noctilio leporinus, assembly GCA_004026585.1. Classification (NCBI taxonomy): domain Eukaryota; kingdom Metazoa; phylum Chordata; class Mammalia; order Chiroptera; family Noctilionidae; genus Noctilio; species Noctilio leporinus. The sequence goes on along the minus strand of PVIW01000429.1, from coordinate 85,304 downwards.
TAGGAGATGTGCTCTGCCGTAACCTAGTTTTGTGTTCTAAGATGGGCTGGGTGCCCATGCCTCTCTCTTCTCGTTAGCCTGCTTGGGTGTGTAGATTATAGAAGCCCTGGCAGCAGCTTTTAGATGTGGGGGGAGCATTACCCATTAGAGCTGGAGCTCTCAGTTTGAGTACCTGGTCTTTCAGAAAGTTTGGCTTCAAACTGTGGGTCTGGGCAGCCCCACTCTGCAGCAAGCATCATTCGTGAATGGGTAGGGTCCCTGGCACATAGTAGGTGCTCTTGACTGTTAATGTTGGACATTGCTCCATGGGGCCTTTCGGGCGTTTCATGAAAACCACAATACTCAAGGCATTAGCATTGTCTATACTGATTGATTGGTTATTAAATTCAAGCTGTATTTCCTTTCCTATGAGCGCTTTGATTTCCATTGATCATCAGAGATCCCTGCAGGACATTACCCTGTGTAAGTCAGCAGAAAACTGCAAGGCTTTCTTCCAAGTGGCAGGATTGGCCGGCAGAACTTGTCTAACTGTCTACAAAAATCTTTATTTAGGACTTTATAAGTAGTGCATTTAATTAAAAACAAAATGAAACACATGATGACTTGGGGAACTTCAAAAGCAGTAAGTAAACATCCAAGTACTTAGGCATTTGCTTTTCATTTTTACCAATTTTATTGTCTTAAATAAGATTTTTAAAAATATTATTTTTTTTTTAAGATTTTATTTCATTATTTTTAGAAAGAGGGGAAGGGAGAGAGGCAGAGAGGGAGAGAGACATCAGTGTATGGTTGCTTTTCACCTGCCTCCAGCCACAGACCTGACTGGAGACCTGGTTTGCAACCTTGTTATGTGCCCTGGCTGGGGAATTGAACCTGCGACCTTTGGGTTCGCAGGCTGGCGCCTTATCCACTGTGCTACCAGCCAGGGCTAAAAGAAATATTCTTAATCAACAAATTCAAGTTGATTAAAGACTCGAATGCACTTGCTGGAACCATACCATAGTACACGTATACCGTATAGCACACATGAAATTCAAGTTTTCTTCCTTGCCATTTCTGTAAGCGAAGTGCACCCATCACAGTAGACAGAGAATTTTCCCTTTGCTGTAGAATACCTCCTTTGATGTATATGTAAGTTAATTTTACTTCATCACTGGAGCTATCAAACATAGCCTGGGTTGAGATCTGTTGACTTGCACTGGTCTCTCCTGGCACATAATAGATGTTCATTAAAAATCACTGTATGTTCTTCCTTATCAGGATGTAGTTGAGCATAGTAATTAACAGCGCAGGTTCTGAAGTCAAACTGTTTCAGGTTCTAGTTCTCATTTACCAGCTCTAACTTTGGGAAAGTTCTTTATGCAGTTTCTCTCTGCTTCCGTTTCCTCATGTTTAAAATGGAGAAAGTAGAGGTACTTCATAGGATTGCTGTGAGGGTGAAATATGGTAATAATGTGAAGTAGAACACAGCTATTTTTGTTGTTATTAAATCAAATCAATGTTATAGATCCCAGGTACTGTGAAATCAGGTTAAGAAACTAGTATGAGCTGAACTAGTTAAGGATGACTTCAGTCTTAAAATTCTTTGATTACTTTTGGTTTGATTTTCCTTTAGATCTGTTATTGAGAAGATCTTGATGTACCAGTTTAGTGTTCAATTGTAATATTCTATGGAAGGACAGAATTATATTTTGCAAAGCCCTTCAACTAGAGTGCAGTGCATAGGATGGCATACAAGTGTGCTGTTTGCAAAATTTTAAAATGGTTTAAAATTTTAAGTCATCTTTATAATTTTTTATTACAACAGTTGAAATATTTTTTAAGATTCCCTCTGTAAACTTTCTGAATTTCATTTTGAAATATTTCATTTGGAAGGTCTATACCAATTAGTATTTACTATTATCTGCACTACTTTGTGTTTTATTTTCATGTCATAATTTTATATAGAAAATGTGTATCATTTTCACCAAGCCCTCCAACTTACCTCAGTAAACCTCAAATATTATCATTTTCAGTTTGTGCCATGGTGCAACAAAGTTGGGAAGCACTGGTATGACGGACAAGGGTACTGTTTTTGGAGTAATGTAAATGGAATTCCGTTCCCACCTCCATTTACTGCTTGAGAGACCCAAAGCATGTAACTTAACCATGAGTCTTAATTTTCATGTAGAGAAAAGTGGGAATGATGCTGTTCATAATGTGAAATGAGATGATGCATATAGAATGCTTAGCAGGCAGATATTCAGTAAATGGTGACCTCTGTCATCATGATGGTGTTTGTGAAGCTTATCATTTTTTAAAAACATATTTTAAAAAGATATTATTCATTATTTTCAGAGAGAGGAGAAGGGAGAGAGGCAGAGAGGGAGAGAGACATCAGTGTATGGTTGCATTTCACCTGCCTCCAGCCACAGACCTGACTGGAGACCTGGCTTGCAACCTGGTTATGTGCCCTGGCTGGGAATCAAACTCGCGACCTTTGGGTTCGCCTTATCCACTGTGCCACCAGCCAGGGCCTCATTTTAGCTACTTTCTTCAAGGGTGTTTCAGGCAGATAGTTGATTATTTTTCAAAGTTAATATGCCCTTTTTAAAGATCTTTATAAAGATTTTAATAAAAAATCTTTTGTGGTAATGGAATTAGGTACTGTCATTTAATTTTGTAAGTTATTGCATGATCTGCTCCCGTGCCATCTCCAGATTTCTATTTCTTAATAGTTCTCCTTAGCAGATCTTGAGAAAACATTATTCAAAATGAGATTAATGTTTTGTTCTCTAGGATTTTACCAGTGGTGTCATTGCAAAAATTAAGTTGCATGCAGAGAATTGGAATCATCCAGTTCATTTAAACCTTGTCTTATACAATCAATGATTCACATGTAAATATCTGCCTATCACTGGATGAATATGCTTATTGAAAATAAGACAGTTCTTTAATAATACTGTATTAAATAATATACTCAGAGCATAGTATTCTTTATCTTTACAGTGTTTGCCATTATCTGGCATAAGATTCAGAGAGTTATTAAATTTCTGGATAGATGCATCTTGTGTCTGAGGGGAAAAAAAGAAACTGGAAGAACTTATTATTCTTTGTGTCTTGTTTAAATGCATTCGTCATTTAATGCAGCCTGACAGTGTGTCCTTTTCAGGACTTAAAAGATTGTAATCTTCCCTGAATTCTCTAGTGCTGACATAAAGAGTAGGGCGCTTCATACTTACTAGATTTGTTTACAGAGTGTGTAACCTTTTTACCAGGGCTGCATCTATATTTCTTTGAAAATAGTTTGCCAACTAAACTTATTTGTACTATTACAAAAAAAAAAAGTCTTAGTTTTGTGGTGGTTGTATCTAATGAGTGATTCCTCTTTCCATTAGAAAAGGTAGGTGAAACCTCAAGACCTTTCCCTGTTCCTCCTGGTCATGCTGAGCTACTTCACCCCAGTTTCTAAGAAAGGAAGTGGAGGTGGATGGGTCTTGGCAGGTACTTACTCTTTTTTCCCCAATCCTCTTTTTTCCTTCCTCGTTTCTTCCACACCATGGTTTTAAAAATAGCAGCAGCAGCAACCTGAGGTTTGTGTGCCTCTTAGGGCTGCAGAAGATCTGTCCAAGGCCTTCTAAAAATGGTTAGCAAATTTGTGGCTGATGCGTTTTCAGGGGAGAGGGGTCATAGATTTCATCAGGTTCTTCCTCCACAACACTACCTACCCTCCCTTCTTTCAAGTCCTCCTTTGGACCAGGAAAATCAGCAGCTGTGCAGAAATGGGGTGTTCACAATGCAAAAGAAAAAACCTAGACCCTATGAAGAGTCTTTAGTTCCTGTTTTAGAGGACAGCTTTTTACTTCAGGTGGCCCGTCTCCCACCCGTTTCCCCAGTGAATGAATGAACTACTGGCTGCCACTCACCTCAGATCTGTAAATGCAATACAGAACTTACCTCCCACTTCACTTCTCGCCCAAATCCACCTGTCAGGTGAGCTTTCCTGTTTTGGTATCATCATCCTCAAAATCATCTTGGCCAAAAAAGCTCGTTTTTTAACTCTTCTCTTGCTCTCCTGTTATAACCAGGCAGTTGCCAAGTCCTGTGACTCAGTCGTTAACAGATTCCAACATTTTCTTTGTCTTAGTAAATACATTTTTTAAATATCCCGAAGTGACATCTGTTATGATTACTATTCAGTTCTCTTCCTTCATGAAACCTTTTCAGTGTTCTGAATTGGCTACAATCTGTCCTTCTCTTTTAAACTTCATGGTATTTTTTATGTGTCTTATGGTCTGTCTGCCTTGTGTTAAGCTTATTTGTATACTTAGCTGCTCCTGCTACATGGTCCTTGAGGGCTAAGAATACTAGGTATTTCTCATCTTTGTATCTGCTGCAGGACCTAATATAATGCTAACAGTTTTTCCTGTAAGGAACCAAAACTCATTCATACTTGCTCCAGTCAAGGAGGGCAACTTCATAAGCATCAGACATGCAAGGTTGGATGAGAAATGAAGTAGAGCCAGTCTCTTGCGGATGCACTGTGATATGTGCCCTCCCCCTATTTCTCCTAGAGCCAAAGGGTTACTTGGTCTTAAGCTTTCTTTGCTCACTTAAGAACTTCCTTGCCCCTGCCTCCACGCCCCACCCCCCCAACGCAGTTTCCAGCTTTGCCCACTCGGACACTCCTGCTCATGCTCACGCACCACCTGATCTGGTAATATGCATGCTTCTTGTCTTCTGACTCGGGTTCCCAGGATTCCTAGGAAAGCATATCAGACGGGCCCAGGGGAGCCAGGTGTCCACTGCTGTCTAGTCAGCTGTGGGGAAACGTGGCAGGGTTGATGGGGTATTACTAGTTCCATAAGGCTGACTCAAGGCTTGGGTGGGTCAAATTCTCTGTTAAAAAAGTTAATGATTAATAGATGGTAATCCTGCCATCTAGTAGACACTCATTAAATATAAGTTGAATTTAATGGAATGAAATGGAAATATTGAAGAACCGAAGATATCCCTGCTTCAGCATTTCAATTCACAAGAACATGCCTGCTAATTTGCAATATTAAGTTGTTATTTTGTATGATTGGGAGATGTCAATAAATTCAACTTGAGGTAGGGTGCAGGATTTTAAACTTCCATTATCAACACAGTCAGCTTAAAATAGTTAACACCACCTGAATTTAATTGCTTTCCATTTCAATTCAGGAATTAATGTTTAAATGCATATAAGCACAGACATCATTCCTGCTTTTTCCTGGCTGTTTTTCCCCCCCTACTATTTTTTAGGAGCACCAGAAAATTGTCCAAAGCTCAAGGAAGAGGTAAAACAGACTATTTTGCTGCTTGTTAGAGTGTTTTTTTTAGGGAGTGGGTAAAAACATTTGGCAAAGCAGGTTGCTCATAGATTGGAACTCTCATGCTCTGTCTTCTTAGGTTTGGTTCATTTAGTGTAATTTTGTTTTTATTAGGGGTTGGGGCTCAGGGAAAGTGGGGAGGAAGAGATGTTTTAAATACTCAGGAGCTAGAATGTTAGCCATAAAGACAAAAAAATAAGAAATGTCTACAACAGTGAATGCTAAATTTGTTCAGATTACTGAAAGTTTGTTTTAAAATTTGTTTTTAAACAGAATGCAGTGGGCTAGCACTAATCAAATACATCTCTTTGATCTGGTCAACTTGATCATAAATAGAAGGTATCAGAGAGCAAAGAGGCTGAAAATTGGGAGATCAGTCCTAATCTCTAAGCTTCATTTTCCATGTTCTGCATAATGAGTTCTATTCTCAGGGTCCTTTGACTATGGAATTAATGTAATCAATCAGAAGGACTATTTTAGCAATTATGGAGAGGGTTGTTTTTGCATGCTTAGTGCACTTACTCTTGAGTTTGATTGAACTTAGTTTAACATAATAATAAGCCACTTAGAAAGATGAAGTGCTTATAACGTAAATGTTCAAGAAAATATTTAAAAAAGAAATTGTTTTAGTATTCGATTTCAACCTCCGTTTTTGTTTTATTTTTTTAACTTAAGTTTTGTTTTATTTCTTTTTCATTGTTTAGTAAGTTAGAGTTATCTTTAAGTCTTTTATCTATCTAAGCTATCCTGTTACCTGCTTAGCAATCATCTGTATCATTTCTGTAATTCAAGCTACCTGAACTAAATAACATTGTGTTAGGATCACTGTTTAATTGCTCTAATTTTGATACAATGCTCTATGTAAATGAAATATTCTATTTTCTGTTATGATATTGTTATAACAGAAATGAATATATCTGATACGAACTATGCAAAGGATACCAAAAAGACAAAGTTTGTTTGACTTATACTTGAAAAATGACCTATTAACTTGAAAGACAGATTTTAAGAGGATGTAGACTTCACATGAATTTCCTTTGATTTACAAGTTAGACTTGGAAGGTACTTAAACGATTAAGAAAGATTGGTAAGGATTAACTGAGATACTGTGTTCCTTATTTGCTGCCATGGACCTCTTTTTGTGAGCAAGTCTACTCAAATGTGTTAATGTTTTTAATATTATACAAAATCTTAGATTTTTTTTAATGTTAGCATTTTACATCTCAGAATTGCTTAACTTAAAGTAGTATTCTGAGTCAGGCATGTTTCACCAAGATCAAAACATGTACTCTATTTGTATATTTAAATTGTGCTTGAATCTTCTGGTTTGTTCATATGGCCTGGTATTATAGGGATCATTTAAATCAGGTTTCTTTAAAATTAGTAGGGTAGCTAGATTCTTGTCATTTTGTAATTAATCTTCCTGTAATAGCTGGGGTTTAAAATTAATATAGTATTTGATTCAATTCTCAAAACTAATGAAAATGTTACACTGTACAGTTTTCTGTTTTAGTCATGTATTGACATCCCTAGATTTAAAAAAAAATGTTTTCAGATGGATGTAATACAACAACAATAAAACTTTAAAAAAAAAGAAAAAAATGTTTTCATATTAAATATATAGTGTTGTATGGAAATGGATTTTGCCTAGGATCTTAGAAATTACATTTTACAGATTACTGTAAGTTATACAAATGAATTAAGAGTACATACTTTTAATATAGTATAGCCTTAAACTCTATGGAAATCATTTTAGTGTTATGTATTTCAGAAAATAACAAATGGAACTATTTCAGTTTAATGATGGAAATCTTTTTCACCATTTTGCAGCATTACCAAATCCTCACATAGTTAAGTTCATTTCACATTGTTAAAAAATAATTTTCAGCCCTGGCTGGTGTGGCACAGTGGATAAGATGCCAGCCTACGAACCCATAAGTCACTGGTTTGATTCCCAACCAGGGCAACATAACCAGGTTACAAGCCAAGTTGCAAGCCAGGTCCATAGCTGGAGGCAGGTGAAAGGCAACTGTACATTAGATCTCTCTCCTTCTCTGCCTTTCTCCCTTCCTCTCTCTCTAAAAAATAGTAAAGTCTTTGAAAAAATAATTTTCTTCCTCTACTTCTAAGAAAAAAGTGTATTTCTTATTCTTTTATTTTTGCTATTATGGTTATAATTAAAATGTACACTCATATCCTCTTCAGTATCTGTAGTTCTTTCAGCGTTTCCTAGACTACTTTAAAAAGTTCTTAAAATTTTATTTTGGAATAATTTTAGATGTATAAAAAAGCCACAAAGATAGCTTCGAGTTCCTGTACACTCTTCACGTGGTTTCTTTTCATGCTGGTGTCTTACATAGCAGTGGTTTGTCTGTCAACACTAACCTTCACACTTGGTTGGGATTTTAGCAGTTTTCCCATTAATGTTCTTTTTCTGCTCCAGGATCCAATCTAGGACACTGCCTTGCATTTAGTAAGGCTACTTGCTGTTGAGCTTTTTGGCTTTTGGTATCACACTGTTCAAAGGAGACTCATTTATTAAGCTACTTATGCTTAAATTCTCTGATCTTCTTAGGGACTTTGCTAGCCCAGAGATAAAAAACAATGGAGAGATGGAGCTCCTAAGTAATTCATGCTGTGGAGATACACAAATAAACAGTGCTAATGTATGTGGAATGTGGTCACCAAGGAGCAGCAAACTGGGAGGAGGAGGAGAGACATACGAGGAAAAGCCTCCCAGAGGAGGCGATATTTGAGATGGACCTTGAAGAATAAATAGGAACTCTTAAGGCAGGGACCGGAGAGAAGCATCCAGACAGAAGGAATAATAGTATGTACGAAAGCTCAAAAATTTCAGTGAGCAAATAATTAGGTTTGCCTAGAATAAAAGGTTGGTATAGGAGTGGAGGAAATAAGGCTGGAAATGTATGCAGATTAGAAAGGGTGTTGATTTGAGCGTTTTACATTTTGATCTCACAAGAAAATTTTGAGGCAGGGCTAGTGAGAAGTGTACCTTTGCAAAGTTAGTTCTCAGTGATGTCATGTGTATGTACCATGTAGTTTAGGGGTAGCATAAAAATGGCCTTTGTTGATCAGCTTTCAAAGAAGTGAAAGGAGACTTACTCATCAGAAGCCAAAATTAGAGCCCTGAGGCAGCTGGAGGTTGATCCCCTCCTCGCCCACAAGTGACTGCTCCCTCGAGCATTCTCTTCAGAGTCTGCAGAAGTGAGGAGGAAACCCCACTTCTCCCTTTTACTTGGCCGGATACCCAAAGAGAACACCTGATCTTGAGCTACACTTGAGTCACCTCATTCGTATTCTCAAGTGATAACGTTTGGAGGAGAGCTACTTGGCTAAGTCGGCTTCCTCTTTTTCCCCCTTAATCAAACCGACATCTTCCTTAGGCAGCGTATGAATGAATGTTAAACTGGCTGTTTAGTGTTCTGCTTTATAGTTTATAAGGGGAGTGGCTCAGATCACATAGGCCATTGCCCACTGAGGAAATGAAGTAGATATCTCTAGAAGGGGTTATGGAAGGTAGATACTCTAAAATTCTGTCTAATCTATCAAAAATTCCTTATATACACCTTAAGCCTCTTGGGTGATTGCTTCCTAGACAAACCTTTTCAAGGAAGAAATCATTGTCTCTGTCCCAGTTACAATTCACTGACTTCTTTTATCTTAAGATCTTCATTCACTTATTCACTAAACAGATAGTTAATGAGAACTCATTGTGTTTCATGCACTCTTTTAGGTATTGGGATGTGGGGTGGAGGACAGATTCATAGCGCCTGGATGGTAGGTGCAAGGGAGTTGGACAGGCTTAGAGTAAGGGTGAGAGGGGAGCAGGGAGAGGAGGAGGAGGCTTGGCAGCAAGGCCAGATTATTGTCAGGTACGTATGGTTGTGGGGTGAGAGGTGAGGGCAGAGCCAGGAATTGGTGTGGGCAGAGGAAAGATAGTAGAGGAATGGAAATCTTCTGTTTCTGTCAACTGCCCACATTGAACATTCCATCCATTGCAACTGGTATTTGCAACATGTGATTAGGTAACCACTGAATCTCATGGAAACTCAAGCCATTCATCCTGCCTGCATGATGTGCCTACCTGTCCTAGATCATGGTCTAGATGTGGGGATGGGGTGGACATACAGAAAGAAGGCAACACTTTGTGCTTTTGAAGACTGCTTTTGAGGGGAGGACTGCTGGAGTCCTAAACAAGTATAAACCCAAAGAATTAGAGTAATTTGACCAAATATTAGTGTGATGGTATTGGATGCTAGCCTGTGTGATCAGGTTGAGCCTGGTCCTTAAGGAAGAAGTATTGACCACACAGGTGTGGAAAGGTTTTCAGTTGGTACCAAAAAGAGTTCATTGCCATTTTAACCAAAACCAGTAAAACCAGTTAGTAGCTTAATGAAAAATGAAGAGACTAGAAGCTGGGAAAATAGTAGCTAGAGCTGGCTAGAGACGAAATAAGGTAGGGTGGCTGAGAAGGACAGTATGGAACTCAGCTTTGGAAATTAACCTCTGGGTCACATGCTGAAAGGCAGGGGAAAATCCTGGCCAGCGTTAAGAGTGGAAGCAATAATGTACAGAGGGAATGTAGAAGGCTTCAGCAGAGTGTTGAAGTTTGAACCGATTAATGGGGTTTTCAAGGATGTTTTATGCAGAGACTGGGTGTGTTTAAAAGGGACAGTGGGCCGGGTAGAAAAAAATCATTCTGATATTTTAGGCTAAAGAACCTTGCTAGTTTCACAGGAAAAATTCTTTCTAACTTTTCCCTTAAGACCATAAATTCCTAAACTTATCTGTATTTTGAAGTCTCTGCTCAGCAGTTCCTTACACATAACAAAAGATATATGTGGAAAGAAAAAGGAAAAAAGACTGGGTGACAATTTTTATTTTGCCTCTGGCATTTTTCCCTGTAATTCTGCTAACCTTTTCTTTTATTGAATTAGGAAGTGACCAGTTTTTTAAATTAATAATGGTACCTTGAAAAGCATTTTGAGCCCTGGCTGGTAGCACAGTGGGTAAGGTGCTGGCCTGTGAACCTAACGGTCACTGGTTTGATTCCCCAGCCAGGGCACATAACCAGGTTGCAAACCAGGTTGCAGGCCAGGTCTGTGGCTGGAGGCAGGTGAAAGGCAACCATACATTGATGTTTCTCTCCTTCTCTTCCTCTCTCTCTGGAAATAATACATAAAATCTTTAAAAAAAAAAAAAAAAAAAGCATTTTGAATGAAATGTCATTTTCACCTTAATCTAAACTTTTACTCTGTTAGCTACTTATGCCTGTCAATAAAAAGGATTCAGCAGGAGCTATAGATAATCTTATGATTTGGGACCAGTATGGACTGTGCTTCTGTGATCTTCAATTACAGGGGTTTTTTTTTTTGTTGTTTTTTTTTAAGATTTTATTTATTGACCCTGGCTGGTGGCACAATGGATAAGGCGCCAGTCTGTGAACTCAAAGGTCTCTGGTTTGATTCCCAGCCAGGACACATAACCAGGTTGCAAGCCAGGTCTCCAGCCAGGTCCGTAGCTGGAGGCAGGTGACAGGCAACCATACATTACTCTCTCTCTCCCTCTCTGCCTCTCTTTCTTCCCCTCTCTCTAAAAATAATAAATACAATCTTTTTTTTTTAAGTGAGAGAGGCAAAGAGGGAGAGAGACAGCAATGTATGGTTGCCTTTCACCTGCCTCCAGCTATGGATCTGGCTGGGAAACGAACCATTGGGTTCGCAGACTGGTGCTTTATCCACTGTGCCACCAGCCAGGGTGGATTTTCTTTTTCTTTTTTAAAGAATAATAGTCTTAAGTTGAATATTCTGCCAGTTTGAGATGGTATAATTACAGAGCAAGAGATGAAGAGAGCAGGTTTACTGTCAGATAGCCCCTCCTTGCTGCTGTTGCACTGATTCTTCCTGTTTGTGCCTTCTTGACCAGGAGTGCCGATTGAGGAACATGCTAATTACTGAATTATGGTTGCTATTGTGAATGGTTAGGTTAACAGGAAGATGTGAATCCATGGTTTGATTTCAAGCCTCTCTGTGTCAGAGTTTGAGAATTAGCCTGCTTTCTGCCTGATAGTATTTATAGTCATAATGTTAAGAGTGCAGCCATAGAGTGCATCTAGGTCTGAGCCCTTCCCATTTTATATAAAAGGAGATAGGCAATTTGCCTGAGGTCCCACAGTTAGTCATGGCAGAGCTAGGACTAAAGTCTGCTCTGCCACAGTTTATTATGGCATGGTATCATTTACTAAAAGAAAAAAAAAATTTAAGTGCCTGAGTTGTAAATAAAAGATGAGGATAAGTTAGAAGGAAAAATCAAATTTATTTGCTGGTCAAGTTTTCAACCTGCTGTGGGACAGAAGGTTACCCCCTACTCCAGCCATGTGTTCCCATGTGACTGATCATGGGCAGCTGTAGAGAGACCAGAAGAGGGTGTGGGTCTGGGACAGGCCGGTGGTTTGTCCACAAACAGTGCCCTGTCAGGATTGAACTGCACAGGCCTCCAGAAAGGGGGACATGTTCTAGTTACAATCCTGGGCTTTTAGAAGCATCAAGATTCTTACACAGAAGCAAGTCTTTCTAGAGTTTTTCTAGAGAGAAAGGAGGGGGGTATGTTTCAGGTGCCAGTGAGGAGCCACTAATACACGAGGTAGTGGTACAAGGAGGAAAATCAGGGAAAAGCTGGGGGGAGGGGGGACAGATGGGTGAGAAGTGTGAAAGAGGAGGTAGGAGATAAGCGTGTCTGGAGTTGAAAATGTGTTTAAGGAAGAGGGAGTTTCTGTCCCTTGGAGTGTGGTAGAGAAAATGACTCATGCTCTGACGTAGCTTGCTATGGTTTGTAGGTTGTAAGTTGCTATATTAAAGAGTGAGATTTAGATTTCTGTCTAGGGATTGATTATTGGGAAACAATTGCCCCTGGGATTTTGAATCAACATCTATATCCAAGGATTTTTAATTAAATACATTCTTTGGGTCCTCAGACCTCAGAATACTGACCGTGAAAACAGCGTTAATAATAGCTGTTTAATATCTATTAAATACCTGCTGTGTCCAGGCACTGTGCTAAGCATCTTCAGTTGACTAATTTTACAGATAAGTAAAAACTTACCTCTGAAGGCATAGAAGTGTAAAGAAGGAGAATATACTCATGTATCTTCTGTGGATTGGTTTGAGTTTTAGTCAAAATGAAAGAGGAAAAGGAAGAGGCATCAGGTGGCACTGTTTTTGAGGATCAGTCACTTTTCAGGGCTAACTTTTTTTTTAAGATTTTATTTAATTTTTTATAGAGAGGAAGGGAGGGAAACATCCATTGGTTGGTTGCTTCTCTCACACTCCCAACTGGGAACCTGGCCCGCAACCCAAGTATGTGTCCTGACTGGGGATCAAACCAATGATCTTTTGGTTTGTAGCAGGCCAGGACTGAGCCATACCAGCCAGGGCTCAGGGTTAACTTTTTTTTTTTAAGATTTTATTCATTATTTTTAGAGAGGGGGGAAGGGAGGGAGGCAGAGAGGAAGAGAGACATCAACATATGGTTGCCTTTCACCTGCCTCCAGCTGGGGACCAGGCTGGAAACATGGCTTACAACCTAGGCATGTGCCCTGACTGGGAATTGAACCAGCAACACTTGGGTTCACAGGCCAGTGCTCAATCCACTGAGCCAAACTAGCCAGAGCCTCAGGGTTAACTTTTGAAATCAGTATGTATGTGAGCTCAATATGTTTACTTAATGTGATAATGACTTATTTATGTTAGCAGTTCACTGGCCCTTTAAAAAAATCTTGCAAAGAAATCATCTCCATCTATCACTTTTCATTCCTATAATATAGTCTGTCTTATGGGAAGAAATGATATGGTGCTTGCACTCAATGAACTCCTTAAAAAATAAAATTTAGATCGTATTTAGATAAATGTAATGATTCTGGAATAGACTATGTATTGGTAAATTGTTTTCCATCCTACAGTCTTGGTCATCATGGTAACCTACCTGTATACATCTTGTTCTAATCAATTGTTTCTAAAATGTTTTCTAAATTAATTCTACCTGTTTTTTCTCTGAAGACTGTCTTGCTTCTTAGATTGGGAGCAAGGCCATCTAACTTAGCATCTTCTGTCCCTTTTCTTTTAAAAACCTCTGCAACTTTGGCCCTTATCCTTCCTTCCTATTAGTGGAGGATGATTTTTAGCTTTATATTGTTTTAAGGATAAATTTTCTAAGTTGGACTGATCCCATTCCCTCCTATCTCTCTTGAACCATCAGACTTTTCTCTTCTATACCTACCCCCTGCCCAGTTCCGTCCCTTGTGTCCAAGAAGCCACCTTCGGTTCTTTTCTCCAAGCCACAGGTTCTGTCTTTGCAGTCCCTTTGTAGCAGTCCCATTCTTCATATCCTTACGACTGTTTACCTGCTAGATTGACGATGGGCAGATTAATCTCGTGTTGAATTTTGAAGGATGGTAGGTAAAAAGATGAAGATAAAATTAGGACGTGTCAAATACCATGTGCATATTGAGACAGGGAGGTGAGACTAAGGAAGCAATATGGGGAAACCTAGGAGGGAGATGTTGGTAGAGGGGACTTGCTACTGAAGTGGCAGAGCCCAGAGTTGTGGTAAAAATGGAGAGCTCAGACCCAATAAGAAATGGTTGAAAATGTTAGAATTTGGAAATGATGAGAAGGAAGGGGAGCTTTGAAGCCAAAGTTTGAGAAAATTACATCAGTAACACACACTATGTCCAGCATCAGGCTAAGACATGTGAGGAGCAGAAAGGATTAATTTGAGAAATGCATAAGGAGAGAGAAGATTTTGTTACAGCTTGCTGTAAGGCGAGAAGAGTGAGTGGGTTCCAGGTGATTCTTAGATTTCGTACTTGGAAGAAAGGTAAGATGGTGACTTTTCATGGTGATCTGGAAGCTGAATGGGTCCAAGACTTTTAGTATAAAACAATTTAGCCCTGGCTGGTGGCTCAGTGAATAAGGCGCCGGCATGCGAACCCAAAGGTCGGTGGTTCAATTCCCGGCCAGGGCACATAGCCAGGTTTGTGGCTGGAGGCAGGTGAAAGGCAACCATACATTGGTATTTCTTTCCCTCTCTGCCTCTTTCCCTCCCCCACCTCTGAAAAATAATTTTTAAAAAAAATTTAGTCTATTTATGTAAAATGCCCTGAAATACCCACCGAAACATCCTGCTCAATTCTGTGGTCAGTTTTTTGAAGTATTTTAAAAACTGCATTTTTAAAAAAGCATATTTTATTGATTATGCTGTTTTAGTTGTCCCAATATTCTCCCTTAGCCCCCCTCCCCTCTCTACCTGCTTCCCTCCAGCAATCCCCCTCCTCCTTTGTTCATATCCATTTGTCAGGCATGTTAATTAAGTTCTTTGGTTTCTCCCTTTCCTGCATTATTCTTAACACCCTCCTGTGTGTTTTGTTCCTACCAGTTATTCTTAATCCCTGCACCTTTCCCCCTATTCTTTGTTTCCCCTCTAGCTGATAACCCTCCAAATGATCTCCATACTTACGATTCTGTCCCTGTTCTAGTTGTTTGCTTAGTTTTTTTGTTTGTTTGTTTTTAAGATTTTATTTCATTATTTTTTAGAAAGAGGGGAAGGGAGCAAGGCAGAGAGGGAGAGAGACATCAATGTATGGTTGTGTTTCACCTACCTACAGCCACAGACCTGACTGGAGACCCAGTTTGCAACCTCATTATGTGCCCTGGCTGGGGAATCGAACCTGCGACCTTCGGAATCGCACGGCGCCTTAACCACTGTGCTGCCAGCCAGGGCTTGTTTGCTTAGATTTTATTTTTAGATTCAGTTGTTGATAGTTGTGAATCTGTTGTCATTTTAAAATTCATAGTGTTGATCTTTTTTTATTCATTATTTAAATTTTATTTTATTTTTAAAATATTTTATTTATTATTTCCAGAGAGAAAGGGAGGGGAAGAGGCAGAGAGGGGAAGAAACATCAATTTATGGTTGCCTTTCACCTGCCTCCAGCTGGGGACCTGGCTTGCAACCTGGTTATGTGCACTGACTGGGAATTGAACCAGTGACCTTTGGGTTTGCAGGCTGGTGCCTCATCCACTGAGCCACCAGCCAGGGTCCATAGTGTTAATCTCCTTTTTCTTAAATAAGCCCCTTTAACATTTCATGTAATAAGGCCTTGGTACTGGATACCTAATATAAGCTTAGGTAAAAAAAAATATCATAATGAAGAAAAGGACAGACTGACATTTTATCAGGGAGCCTTGAGAAAACAGAATAATGTATTTACACATATATTTTTTAATCAGCACCTTCATGAAATGGATGAAAGTTGACTCTGAGATGAATAGTTATTATTTCACTCAAAGTAATCCAATACAAGTAGTAGAAATGCTCTTTTTAATATATAAAAGAATGGTGCAGATTACTACATTAATCTCCATTTTTCCTAGTTAATTTAGTTGTTATAGCTAACATGGGATAATTTGGTAATTCTGTTTTAAATTATTTAAAAATATAACTAGCCTGCTTTTGTACTCTCTTCCCTAGCATGGGACCCAAATCATTTGGTTTATTTTGTGTGTTTTGTTTTTAGATTTCTGCTTGGGAGAAATCACTTCTTTCGAACAATGTCATTGCTTGGCAGATTCTCTGTGTGCTATGTTAGTGCTGGTCCTGATTATTGATTAGGTGGTAAGAACAGAGATAAAGCCATATGTAAATGTCCCTTTTGATTCTCTAATAATGTAGATGTCTAGAATTTTTTTAATCTTTATTTTAACATTTTTGGTTGATAGTTGAGAAATATTTAGTAAAAGATTATACATACTAAACATTAGTCATTTATCTGTTCAGCAGTATTTATTTGCATGACCAATTTATGTCAGGCCCAATAAGGACCTGGAATGCTGGGCTGCACAAACCTTCATGGAGCTTCTATTTTAGTGGAGAAGATAGGAAATGGACAAATCTGTCATGTGAAGAAATGACAGTTGCTTTGAGAAAGTACAACAGAGTGAAGGGAGAGAGGGTGATGGTGTGGAGCTTTGCTGTTCTGAAGGAAAAAGAACAGTGAACAGTTTGTAAAAACTTATTCCAGGTAGAGGGAAGAGTGGATGCAAAGACTGAGTCAGGATCAGGCTCACTGAGAAAACCAGTTTGGCGTGTTGGATGAGAAGCAGGAAAGCTGGTCTGAGAGCAGAGAACACAATGGAGAGTGGCAGGAGTCCGGGGAGGGGGGTGTGTGTGTGTGAAGAGGCAGGAGCCATAGCACAGTGGGCCATCCTGCCCGTGGGTGTTATTCTGAATGTAATTGGAGGCCAAGGAGAATTCAGGGGAGGAGTTGTAACAGAATCTGATTTTATAAACTTCAAGCATTGGAGTATTTAGGAAGCCTTTGCAGTGTTAGCCTGTGATTTCAGCTTGTGCTTATGAGGATCCATGTGGTGCAAGGAGAAACATTAAAACTATATAGTTATTTAAAAATTAAACTACTGTGCTTGCTTCAGCAGCACATATACTAAAATTGGAATGATACAGAGAAGATTAGCATGGCTCCTGCACAAGGATGACACGTAAATTTGTGAAGTGTTCCGTATTAAAAAAAAAACCAACAAAAAACTGATATTTAATTTACATATTGGTACTGGCATCCACGTTTTCATCTTTATGTTACTGAGACCAGGAAACAGGATGGAGCAGATGGGGGAGGTGGGGCAGTAACTCAGTTTAAGGTTTTTATTTTTATTTTTTAAGATTTTATTATTTTTAGAGAGTGGGGTGGGAGGGAGGCAGAGAGGGAGAGAAACATCAATGTGCGGTTGCCTTTCACTTACCTCCAGCTATGGACTTGGCTGGAGACCTGGCTTGCAGCCTGGTTATGTGCCCTGGCAGGGAATTGAACCAACGACCTTTGGGTTCATAGGTTGGCACCAATCCACTGAGCCACACCAGACAGGGCAGTTTCTAATAGAAACCTAATGAGATGGATACATCAGGTAGGTGGTTGAGATACATGAGTCAGGAGCCACGGTTAGAAGCCACGGTTATAGGTCTAAATTTGGAACTCACTAGCATAGAGGTAGTATACAGCAACTTTGGAGCCATACTGTAGATGCAAATTTTTAGCTCTGCTACTTCCTGACTGTAATTGTGGACAAGTGAATTTGACATCTCTCCGCTTCATTTACCTCATCAATAAAGTGGAGATCATAATATCTACCGCACAGGGTTAGTGTGAGAATTAATTGAGCTAATAGAAGCAAGTGCTTAGAACAGCCTCTGGCATCAACACTTACAATTTTTTTTTTTTTTTTTTTTTTAAGATTTTATTTCATTATTTTAGAAAGAGGGGAAGGGGGAGAGGCAGAGAGGGAAAGAGACATCAATGTATGGTTGCGTTTCACCTGCCTCCAGCCACAGACCTGACTGGAGACCTGGTTTGCAACCTTGTTATGTGCCCTGGCTGGGAATCGAACCTGCGACCTTTGGGTTCGCAGGCCGGCACCTTAACCACTGTGCTACCAGCCAGGGCAACATTCACTATTATTATCAGTTTATGAATGGTGTGTAAAACCATGAGGCTAAATGAGATGATTTAAAGAATGAATGTAGACAGAGAAAAGAGGCAAGGAAATCATACAGCCTTTAGGATTCGGAGACAGGAGGGGGGAGACTGCGAAGTAGTGATATAGGAGTCAAACCAGGAGAATATGGGCCCTAGGAGCCTGCCTAGTGAAAATATTTCAAGGGGAGAAGTCATCAATGTGGACTAACTCTGTTTAAGAGCTTATGGCCCTGTCCGGTAGCACAGTGGATAAGGTGCCGGCCTGCAAACCCAAAGGTTGCAGGTTTGATTCCCCAGCCAGGGCACATAACAAGGTTGCAAACCAGGTCTCCAGTCAGGTCTGTGGCTGGAGGCAGGTGAAAAGCAACCACACATTGATATCTCTCTCCCTCTCTGCCTCTCTCCCTTCCCCTCCTTCTAAAAATAATGAAATAAAATCTTAAAAAAAAAAAAAAGCTTATGATGAGGACTGAGAATTGACCATTGGGTTTATGAAGATGGAAATTGTTGGAGACCTTGAATGGTGGTTTCAGTGGACTGGTGGGTACAAACACTTGACTTGGGTGGCCTACATAGAGAATTGGAAGCAAGGAATTGGGGAACATGAATGTAAACAACTCAGGAGTTTTCTATAAGGAGGCAGAGAAAAAAGTGGACTGGTAGTTATAGGAGGAGGTGTGGGTCAGGGAAGGTAGGAGTTGGGGGTGCATGCGCTGATTCACAGATGGGGGATAATGCAGTAAGTTTGTATAATGGTGAGAGTGACCCAGTGAGAAGAGAAAACTGAATGATGTTTGCATGACGTGGGGTATTGTAGCAACCAAGACCTTGAAGAAGTAAGATGAGGTGGATAAGGGCACAATTGAAGGGGTTCGTCTTAGACATTGGCAGAGACACTTCATCCATTGATGAAGGTAGAGAATGTTCATGAAGGTACAGATAGATTGGTGGATTTGGTTATGGGAAAATGAATTTTGTGTTTTGAGTGCTTTAATTTTTCCAGTAAAAGAGAGGCAGGATCATCATTTGACAGTCAAAAGTGGAAAGGGGTCTGTCAAGCTGGAGAGAGGGGAAGTGGTATGGAACAGGCACCTGTGGGAGGTGGAGGAATGAATTGGCTTTGGTTGTGCAGGTGAAATGTCAAGGAGTGGTCATGAAAGTGACTCTAGCTGGATGAGAAGGGAATGGGCAGGGGCATGAAGAATGCAAAAGTACTGTGGACTGGAACTCCTCTGCTTCTGTCTTGAAGTCTTTGATCCCATGGCTGAGTGCATTAGAGAAATAGTAGGCCTAAAATGAATCCTTTCATTTCTGCCTATGTTCAGTGTGTCCTGTTTCTTGTAGAGGATGAGTTTCTAGACGTGTTTGTATATATTGCTTATCTCCTTGAGAATGCCTGCTTTACACAAGTGCTATGTAGTAGGCCCTGGGACACTTTCAGTCAGTTTTGTTTGGTTGCTGAGTAATGTAAAGAAAGTGGAAAAACTAACGGGGAAGCTCAGTGGTTTTTCCTGATGGAAAAACCTCACCAAAGTTTTCCCTAGGACCTGTGGTTTCCATTAATCCGGAATTACTACTCCTGTTGATTTCATGCTTTTGTGTTTGATTACAGGTGAATTCAAAGTCTGATTTTCTTTTCTTTTCAGGTGCTGGAGAATCTGGTAAAAGCACCATTGTGAAACAGATGAAGTAAGTTGAAACATGGCCTTTTGTAAGGCTGCATTTCCTCATACTGCATGCAAGTCCATAATACGTTTTCATTTTAGGCCCACAGTAATGATTTGTGGTTTTCTTCTTTTCAAAGAATCATTCATGAGGATGGCTATTCAGAGGAGGAATGTAAACAGTATAAAGTAGTTGTCTACAGCAATACCATACAGTCCATTATTGCCATCATCAGAGCCATGGGGCGGCTAAAGATTGACTTTGGGGAAGCTTCCAGAGCAGTAAGTGTTTCTCATTTCCTCTTCACTTGCTTTTTCAATAGATGCAGTTAAGCAAAATTTGCTTCCTGTTTTAGGGAGATGAATTTAAGCAACAAGGTAAGATGTAGCAAAATACTGCATGCTCATTTGAGAACTGTTAACAAAGAAGAATCTAGGAAATGGGTTGTGTGAATATCCTAGAGGTTTCTGTGATAACTGTTACTTACTTGCTTCCTTCACAACGCTGTTTTTTATTTTATAGTAACAAATGAGAGTAACTGATGTGATCTAAAAGAGGCTGCCATGATATGCAGCTCTGCTTTCTGAGGTGTAGAGATTAAGGGCAAATACTGGTCTCCCAGAATATACTTGGTAAGGATGTGAACACCCAGCCCAAATTTGAGAGGCAATTTTCAGGTATTCAATAGTATACTGTATCTCTGCTACACTGTACTGTAGGCTATAGATTTGGATTCTACCATATCCTAGTATAATTCTTCAAACGAAAATTTTTTAAAATTTCATTTAGTCCCCTTATACCCCCTCACCCCAGCAATCACCACACTGTTGTCCATGACTCCTTTTTCCTAGTATAATTCTTGTGCACAGCAGTCAGAAGTTGCATTGATTAATTATAATACACTTAGTGGACCATGAAGGTGAAGGTCTAGTTTGTAAATTAGGATGTTTGCTACAATGGGGAAAGGGCCAATGGGGGCATGGGATCTTTTATATGATCTCCAGCTAAATTCCAAGAGAAGTCTGGGAACGTACAGAATGGCATTCTAGAACTAAGGGAGTCATCGGCTGTGTTCAGTGTCATACTTAGTTGCCATGGGTAATGAAAAGCAAGTGAGTTGGGGAGGCTACCTAAGAAGGCAGAGCATATGTATATATATCTGCGAAGTAGTTCAGGGACTCTTCTAAGCAACTCTCAACTCATTAAATGCAAAGTGATACCAATAAATAAGTAGGGAAATTGTTGAAGGGAAAACCAACATAAGGGTAGTTATAATTGGATGGTATTAGACTAGGAGATCTTAGAAGTGGAATAAGGGAAGTGAGGAGTTAGATAGAGGAGGGATTTTAAAATGATAGAAAGAAGTTAGCAAAAAGGAAGAGGAAATGTGTGAGGTGTAACTCTGGTTTTTATAAAAAGGTATATCACAGAAAGTAGAGACTTTCTTTTCTCTAAGCTTCTGAGCAGGGAAAATGTGATAACTAAGGCAAGAATACATAAACAGTTTATTTTTGTCCTCTTTCTGTTTCTTCTCTCACCTTCTGCTTTTCTTTTTCTTTTATTTCTCCTCCTACCAGCTCTCTCCTATGTTTATTTTCTTTCTCCCTTTTCTCATTGTTTCCTGTCACCTAACTCTGCTTCTCTGTTGTACAGGATGGGCAGAGTAGGTTTAGTTGTAAGTATGCGAAAGTTTGTTCTTGTATTATTTTTTATTGTTATATTATTTTCCTTAAGAATAACCGTGAATCTATTTTTGCCCCACCCTGTATGTATGTATAACTGGTCAGTAATACAATATATATTCTCTTCCTTCTCTTGGGTTTTTCTCCATCTTAGTTATTATCTTAGTTTCTTTTTTTATTTTTCTACCTTTGTTCTTTATATCTTTTGCTCATTCCTCCCTTCTTTCACTCCTTTCCACTATCAAATTAGTTATTTATTTGTTTTTTAAAAGATTTTATTTATTATTTTTAGAGAGAGGGCAAGAGGGAGAGGCAGAGAGGGAGAGAGACATGAATGTATGGTTGCCTTTCACCTGCCTTCAGCTACAGACCTGGCTGGAGGCCTGGCTTGCAACCTGATTATGTGCCTTGGCTGGGAATTGAACCAGCGACCTTTGGGTTCACAGATTCAAATTAGTTATTAATTTTGGGTCCTGACACTCCCGTGTCACCAGATGCAGTTGAAATTTTCTGTCTTAGTCAGTTTGGGCTGCCATAACAAAATACCATAGACTCCATGGCTTACAAACAACAGAAATTTATTTCTCACTCGTCTGGAGGCTGCAGTCCAAGGCCAGGGTGCCAGCATGGTTGGATGAGGGCCCTCTTCTGGACTGCAGGCATCTTGCTACGTTTACATGGTTGAAGGGGACAGGATCTCTCTGGGGTCTTCATTATAGAGGCGTGAATCTCATTCATGAGGGCTCCACCTTCATGCCCTAAGCACTCCCGTCAAAGACCCCACCTCCTAATTCCCTCACATTGCAGGGTGGGGGAGGCATGACACAACACAGGAACAGTTAGATCATATGATCCCTTCTTTCATTTCTTTAATTTATCAGATATGTCATCACTCTTTGGGTCCTAACACTTCTGTGTCACCAGATATAGTTGACATCATTAATTCCTCTCAGGCCTCCTAAATCATCTAGCTTTCCAGCATCCACCATATTAAATCTATAAGCCTGTATCATTTTGTGAAATTTCGCTTCTTATACATAAGAACATATATATAGCCCCTCTGTGATCCTGCTCTAGTTATTTATGGTTGGTTAATGAGTGAATGGGAAAGAATAGAGTATATATGAAGTTCATTGCAGAGAGGGGCTTCTTTATAGACCTATAAGGAAGGTTTATTGTGGAGAAACAGGGTTGGCCAGCGGAAGAGATGAAGTGCTTCCTCCTAAACAGTGTTTCAAGACAGCAAAATGATGTAGCAGTAGCTTTCTATTTTACGGTTTCTAAAATTGGAATTATAGTATTAAAAATAATACTTATTGAGGGTTTTGAATACTTGCATAAGTATAGTTCAAATTTCAGAACCAAGGGAACATGAAGTCTTCAAATGGCAAATAAAGCTCTATACCATCTACGTAGAAGGGCATGCTCACTGTTCAGTATTTGCCAAGTTACGTAGTTTTTCAGCTTTTCTCAGCCATTTGTTCCTTTATGTTAAATTTTTATTTCTGGAAAGAGAGGAGGGGAATGCAGGTGTTAGATAAAGCTCCTTAGATGGGGTTGGTCCAAAAAAGTGCAGTAAAGGGGACAGGAAAGGATGGGAGGAGTGTTCCTTGGTGATGCCATTGAGGCTGAGACCCTGAGTTTGGCAGAAGTAATGGGTGCCTTCTGGTTAGTTTTGTTTGCTTTGCTTATGTGGCTACATAAGTCTTAGGATCTTTTGGTTGGGATTGCACCTGTGGTCTGAAAATGTTTTTTGCTGGCCACGTTATTGTTTTGAGGACGACTTGTGATAGAATGGATGGCTCCCCTTCCCCTTTCACTTTTTCTTTACTCAGAATATGCTTTTTTTTAGTATCTGCATTTGCATAGTCATTTGGAAATTTGAGACAGGTCAGTATTAGATTGGAGTGGGGAATCATCCCATGAGACTGGTATTCATTTTGAAACCACCTGACATGTAGGGCTGAGAAGAAAAAGCAAACAGGCACAGCTTTCATAGCTCCTTTACATCCTTGCTCCCTCTGCCATGTTTTATGTCTGCTACCACTTACAGAGCTCTGGCTATGGCTCGTGTTTTGAGCAAATCTCTCTTTGTGGCTTTTCCTCTTGCTGTCTCTTTCCCCCTGTCCTGTTTAGAGGGTACATTTTGGGAAAATCTAGGGACTGAATTTTCCCTGAGGTGTCTATTTCCCTCACTAGGCTCCAGTCTTCTAAAATGCCTTAGTCTTCCACTTCCTCCTATTCCTCTGTCTTATCTGAAGGGGAAAAAAGAGAACACTTCTTTCTTACACTTGTTTACTGCCATTGATATGTGTGCTAGTCTTTCATTTCTATTTTCCTTGTAGGCTTCCTTGAACAGAATGCAAATGAGTTACATTTGTCGGTCTCACAGGCCAATTTTTTCCATCAAAATGTATGAGTAACTAGGATGGAGGTGTGTAGGCCAGTCAGAAGAAATATTTGCGGGGTGGGGGTTGGAGGATGGAGAAGGGGTAGGGGAGTGAAACCCTCTCAGCTCAGCTCTGCCCTTCGAACTGGAGTGGACAAGGATTGAGACTTCCTATAAATTCTCAATACATGTATAACATGTAATGCTGTGTGAGGGTATGTATGTATATGTGTTAAGGAGACTCCTGTCAAGTCTTTTAAGAAGAGCATTACCCGTCTCTTTTTCTGCAGGACGATGCCCGGCAGTTATTTGTCTTGGCTGGCAGTGCTGAGGAAGGGGTCATGACTCCAGAGCTGGCAGGGGTGATTAAACGGTTGTGGCGCGATGGTGGGGTGCAGGCTTGCTTCTGCAGATCCAGGGAGTATCAGCTCAATGACTCTGCTTCATAGTAAGTAATGTTTGTCTATGAAACTAGAACAGATTAATTCAGTGACTAGAGAAAGTTCATTGCCCATCGTTAAAGAAATGTTCAAGTAACAGACACCCTTCAAAGTCTGGATTCCTTATAGATTGTTTCAGTTTAGTCATAGAACCCTTGGTCATTTTGTATGACTTGGAGAAAACCGATTTCTCTTGGAATGTAAATGGGGACTTGGTACCATGACAGGATCTCTGTGTCGGTTTATAATCAGCAAGTGAAATTGGTGAGCTGCTTCCCAGTGTTGGTCCTTGTTCTCTTCCAGCTTGTAAGTGCCCTCCACACCAGGGCCTTGCATTGGCAGCTACCTAACAAGGGAATTTAGAATTATGATTCCCTTTTTACACACCTGACTCTCTGCGGCTGGGTGCACCATGGATTTCACTGGTAAATCTTGTCAGATCACAACAGCAGGCTTTATGTAGAAAGAGAATGTTGGGTCTCAGAACAAAGTTGAAGCATCTGTCAAGGAAATTCTCTGGAGAGTTATGTACTTTTAGAAAATTTATAATGAACCCTTCTGTTAAGCTATAGCATGCTCTCCTAGTTTGCTTCTTTTACTACGTGTTTATTTATGAGACCTATATTCAGAATGTTGCAGTTTTTTCAAACATGCATTTTAAGGGCTTTATGAGTTCTTACTACTGGTATGTATTTCTTTACTAAATGAAGACACTTTAAAGCAGACATTAAGGTATTTTCTTAAGTATATTTTCATACTTTTCCCATCCTCATTCTAGCTTAAATTGTTTTAAGAGAAAGTTAAATGATACTTGAAAAAGTTATTCTTTAAGTGAAAATATTTTTTATTGCTCTATGATAGTTGGTCCATTTTCACCCCCATTGCTCTCCCCTCCCTACCCCATCCCCTCTCCCGCAGTAAGCCCCTACCTTGTCATCCATGTCCATGGGTCATTTATACTAGTTCTTTAAGAGAAAATTGGACTTTGGAAGCATTTTAGGATTCCTGCCCATCTTATAATAGTTTTTTAAATTGCATATAATTGGTAGATTAAATAATTCTCCCGATAGTCTTCAGAGCTAGATTGTAATTGTTCTTTTTTTAATCATACATTCAGTAAGCTTTGAATCCTCCAACTATACCTGAAGACATGTGATTTATTAAGTTCTTTTTTCCAGATTGTGGATCTAAGCTTGACTGATTCCTTGTTAATAATTAACTGACAGTGGTGCTACCTGTTCACTTGTCAGGCAAAAAAAAAAAATCTATATAGAAACCATGAAATCTTGAGTTTAATTTATCTTTGAAGCAGTCTTTTAATTATTTTACTATACTTTTTGAAGGTTCTTACAGTTGTTTTTGACTTCAATTTTTAGAAACCACAACTTTAAGTTTCATAAATATAAACAGGAAATACTCATCCTTTTTTTCCCCCCCTTTTTATTGTTGACACTACTACAGATGTCCCTATATCTCCTCCTCCCTGTCCCTGCGTCCCCTTCCCTCTGGCCATCACCACACTGTTGCCTGTGTCCATGGATTAAACATACATGTTCTTTGGCTAATCCCTTCCAGAAACACTCATTGAGCACAGTTCTCCTTAATGTTAGTAATTCAAACACCATTCTCTAATGTCCTACCAAGTGTTTAAACATACAATACAGGTGACCCACTAACTTTATTTTTTTAAGATTTTATTTCATTATTTTCAGAAAGAGGGGAAGGGAGAGAGGCAGAGAGGGAGAGAGACATCAATGTATAGTTGTGTTTCCCCTGCCTCCAGCCACAGACCTGACTGGAGACCTGGTTTGCAACGTTGTTATGTGCCCTGGCTGGGGAATTGAACCTGCGATGTTTGGGTTCACAGGCCAGCGCCTTAACCACTGTGCTACCAGCCAGGGCCCATTAACTTTAAATGTCAGGGGGCTTTTTTTTGGTTTTTATACTATGCAATGCACAGTTGAATTAGTATTAAATTTTAAGAATATTTAGGAAGAATAACATTTCCATGTTTTTAATTGGCCTTCACAATTTAATTCTGGTAGAATTAAAACCACTTCTGTGTAGTGTATATAGAAACTACTTTAATTTGTCTTATTATTCTAGGTTCACATTTTTCCTATTACTCCTGTGATACTGAAGGTCTGATTCTATCCTGACACTTTAGGGTCGACTTTTGGCAAGGAACTAACTTAGTCTGTTGACTTGCTGTGTATTTTATTTAGTTACCTCAACGATTTGGATAGAATATCTCAAACCAACTACATTCCAACCCAACAAGACGTCCTGCGGACAAGAGTGAAGACCACAGGCATTGTGGAAACGCACTTCACCTTCAAAGACCTGTACTTCAAGTAAGTCACCAGCCTTCTGACCAGATGTGCCAACCACAAACATAGTTCCTTTAGTTAGTAGCTTTTAATCAAGGTAAAAGTTCTCTAAGCAGCATTTCTTAGTTTAGAAACTTAATTGTATTTGTCAGCCAGTATTTGAATGTTTTCACAGTGGAAGCTCAAGCATTTCTTCTTTCTTCAAATAGCATAAATATGTCTCCATTTGGAGGAACCAAATTCAAAATTAAATTGTAACTCAGGTATAAAAAAAGAAATAATTTGGTTACCAGTGTGTTTTGTTTTTAATTGTGTTCTGTTCAGCTTCTTTTTTGTTGAAACCACCGAAACAGGTATTGGGTGTTGGTAACAGCAATACTGAAAGGACAAAAACCAGTAATGTAGCCCTGTCCTGCCACTTCGGCATGAAAATAGCAGTGCTTTTCTCACCAGTGTCAATCCTACCATACTGGGTTGCACGTCCCTTTCATTTGGATGGAATCGAACTAATATAGTTGTAGCTCTTGGACTGACCTGTGCACAGTATCATGCAAAACTGAGTTCTTGATACAGTGCAGAATAGAAAACTGATCTAGGGATAGAGATACTGAGGGTGGGGTATATGACATAAAAACAGTGGTTGTTTTAGAAGAAATTCTGGTATTTCAGTACAGAAGGTTTTTCTCATCAGCATTAGTAATTCTAAAATGGGCTTCAGCTTGTCTCTGTGTTAATAGTCTTTTGTAAATATTAGAGCTGTTTTTGGTTCCTGTTTTCAGCTTTTAGGACCTTTGGGATTAGAAGTAGACTTTCCCCCTTAAATGTGTGGTTCTCTTTTTAGTCCCTCCTTGTGCTTGTATGTGGAACGTGATAGTGAGCATTGTTACCCTTAGATATAACTTTTAGCTCAGATCCTCTCAGTTTTCTTTTCTCTGAAACAAATTGATTCAGAGGATTTGTGAAGTCCACAGAGTTTAGGTATTACCAGATGCCAGTTGAAGTCTTGAAATCTTAATACACCTAAACATATTTGAAACCTGGTACAAAAAATAGCAGTTCAGCTGAGTATTTGGAGAATAGAATACTGCTTATTTTCAGTACTGGTGAATTGCTTTACCAAGAATAGCAGAGGCTACTTGGATTGTCACCCATGAAACCGTAAGAATGAGATGTCTCTTTGTGTATTGTTCTCTTTGTGTATTGTTAGGGTTGGTAATCCATTTATAATTACATGTTTGTGACGTTTTATTTAGTGTATGAAACTTTTTGTTGATGTTATTATAGGTTGACCTTTAGTTAGGTAAATCCTGCTGATCTTCTTATGTCAGGATCAATAGCCAGATCAAATGAACTTGCTGCACCCACTTTATTGATGGCATGTAGATATCCTATTGTGAAGTACTATCATTTCTTCCTTTCCTCTTCTCTCTAGGCAAAACCACTACCCATTTATTCAGACATTTATTGAGCATCTACTATATGCAAGGCATTGTGTAATTGCTTACTTGCCTCTCAGTTATGAGGTAATGTTTATAAAATGTTGATCTGTTAGTGAATGATATTGTAAATGTTAATGTGTGTAAAATCCCACCTTGGGAACATCATAGTGTTCAACCAGTTTTATGTACTTTTTACAAGAAAAGACATGCCCAGTGCATGTCTCCTCTTGAAAGATGTCCATGGTGGAATGTATGATGTTAGCTTTCCTAAAACCTGTCGTATGACCCTGTATGAAAACCAGCTTGGGATTGCATCATTCTAGGCATCATGACCAAAGGTGGAAAAGCAGTACAAGGCCAATCAGAAGAAAAAGTTGGGTCACGAAGAGATAAGATGACTCAGAAACAACCATAATGGCTTAAACAACAAATAAGTGAAAGAAAGAGAGAGAGAGAGAGAGAAAACACATTGCCGAAAATGAAGAAAGAGAGATGAGATGACTGTTCTCTTCAATCTCTGCCAGAGGAAAAACATCTCTGAAAATAGACCCTTAGTCACTGTAAATCTGATACACTAAACCAGCTTGGCAGGGTTTTAACCTTTAAACATGTTGTCACCTTTGTCAGATATGTATCTTAAAATGTCTAACCATTTGTATGCATACCTCCACTGAATGCATAAATAAGAGGAATAGTGAATTGATGTTTTTTTCTCCCTTATTCTCTAAGAAAAAAATATATGTATATATATGTGAGTGTGTATATAGATACAGATATAAATATATAGAATAAAACTGTGTGAGCCCTGACTGTGGGTTCAATAGATAGGCGCTGGCCTGCGAACCCAATGATTGCTGGTTCAATTTCCAGCCAGGTCCTTAGCTGGAGACAGGTGAACGGCAACCATACATTGATGTTCTCTCCCTCTCTGCCTCTCTCTTCCTCTCTCTCTGGGAGTAGTAAATAAAACCTTTAAAGATTTTTTTAATAAATAAAATAAAGCTGTGTGGGTGCTTCTTGTATTATAGGAGGTAGATGAGTACATTAGAAATTCACCAATTGACTTAGGCTATTGTGTAACCCCCCAGGAGGGAACAATGGACTAAAACTAATCTGGATGGAACATGCAGCATTGAACACTTGAGGCTTTGTTATTATTAATTTGGTTCAAATAAGACTTAGGGTTGAGAGACATTGGTTAAGTTTTACTTTTAGATATTGGGTTCATAAGAGTCCTACCATTTAAAAAAAAAAAAAAAAAAAAAAAGGCCCTGGCTGGTGGCATAGTGGATAAGGCGCAGGCCTGCGTACCCAAAGGTCTCTGGTTCGATTCCCAGCCAGGGCAACGTAAGTAGGTTGCAAGCTAGGTCTGTAGCTGGTGGCAGGTGAAAGGCAACCATACACTGATGTTTCTATCCCTCTCTGCCTCTCTCCCTTCCCCCTCTCTCTGAAAATAATTTTTAAAAAAAGAAAAGCAAAGTCAGTAGGGAGAGGTTATAGTTTGTTATATTCTCTCTTACCTAAAGAGGTAGATCACTTGAGAGGTACGGTAGTATTGTGGCCAGGTGTGTGGGAGCTGGAATCAAGAGTGCCTGTGTTTTGATCCCCAGTCCCTGTCCAGTGTGCTGTTGGACAAGTTATTTAACATGTCAATTCCTCCGTGTGTAAAGCAGGGATACTTACCTGAGCATTACTAGGGTTAAGTCAGTTAATGTACTTAAGATGTTTAGGGTGGCGTCTGGCATCATGGTAAACACTCAGTAAATATTAGTTACCGTTTCTTTAGTTGTATTCTTCAGCTTATTTTTCCTTTGTTCCTTTCCTTCCTTTAATCCATTCCAGTGCTTATTCTGCTGTCTAGGCACATCTGATACAAGCTTTAATTAGAGAGGAGGCTCAACTATTTCTCCAAAATGAGGATTTTGTTTATTTTGAAATTTTATTCTCTCATGCTCTGTTTTACTTTTAACCACAGATAATTATTTTGTCTACATTTTATCTGCCTCTTTGTTTGTCTTTCTATCACAAGTGGGATTTGGAATATGTAATAGTGGGACATTCCCTAATGTTTTCAATTTAGAGAGAGGTGTGTGTGGGTGATCTTGCTGAATTTGTGCTTTTTTTCCCCCCTTACTCAGGATGTTTGATGTAGGTGGCCAAAGGTCAGAACGGAAAAAGTGGATTCACTGTTTTGAGGGAGTGACAGCAATTATCTTCTGTGTGGCCCTCAGTGATTATGACCTTGTTCTGGCTGAGGATGAGGAGATGGTATGTTGAAACTGCTGGTAAAAAGCCTGTCTTTACACATCCAGGAAATGGAAAAAACTCTTAGGAAAACTTTGCATCCATGTGCTCTTTGAATTAGACTTAATAGCCTTAATTTTTTCCTTGTTAGTGAGATTAGATTTTCAAAGTAGTCATCCATGCCATGTTAACTCTTAAAAAGGACCACAGTATGTGGTCAGGATAAGCCCTCTTATCATCCCATCCTCCCTCCCACCTCCCATCCTCCCCAAACTAAGGATCGGAGGGCTGGCCCGCTCTTAGGTTGTCAGTGTCCGACTAGTTCCACAAATGCCATTCTGAGCTTTTGAAACTTGTCCGTCTGTTTTTTCATGAACAGTTCATCCACCTTTACTTTTTGTTACTGACCTGTCCTTTATTTCTTTTTTAGAACCGAATGCATGAAAGCATGAAACTATTTGACAGCATTTGTAACAACAAATGGTTTACAGAGACTTCAATCATTCTCTTCCTCAACAAGAAAGATCTTTTTGAGGAAAAAATAAAGCGGAGTCCACTAACTATCTGTTACCCAGAATATACGGGTAAGGAGTCATGAAAGATTTTGCTGAAGGTGTCCATCTTAGGTCAGAGCCTTTGCCAACTGCCTTTTGTTCTGAACAATGCCTGTCATCCTTATGGGAGGGTTCACTGGTACTGGTATCAACATAAGGATGTGATTGTCTAAAGTGCTAATCCAGACATAAACAAGTTCACTTAGTTTGCTTTACATTCCTGTCATCCTCATTTTTTGAAGAGTAGGAGAAAGATAAAAATCAGAATGGTTTAAATATGTTCAAGAAAATACAGGGAGAAGGTGCAGTCATTGCACTCAAGAAATGGACATTAGTTGTAGAGAGAGAGACAGAGACATAGATACATGAAGAATGTCATTGTGGTATAAAATGTCCATTCCCAGAGAAACAGAAGCGATGGTTGCTTCTACGGGGTCTGTGTGGTCTTTCTTTAGAGGAAATGACAGTGCAGTGAAACAGTAAGAGGTTGAAGCAGAAAACACCAGGCAGACAAAGGAGTAAAAATGTTTTAAGAAGAGGAAATGGTGTATATGAAAATATGGAGGTGAAAAAATGACATCATTTGTTCTGGAACTTAGTAAGACTGGTGTGGCGGGAGCTTTAGGTGGTGGAAAAGACTGGTTGGGGAGATGGGCAGGCCTGCTCCTGGAGAGCCTGGTTCTTAGGCAGAGTCAGTGGGGAGCTCTTGAAGGATTTTAATTGGGGTACATGATATTGTAGAAACTGTGCTTCAAAAAGATTATGGTTGAAATGGCAATAAAGATAGTAGGGGAGTTGAATTAGTTAGGACTGTATTTGAATGCAAATAAAAACTTGGTGAAAATAGAGGAATATATCATAGACGCCAAGGACAAGAATGCAGCCATATCCTCAAAATGAAGTTAGATCTAGGAAATAGAAAGCTGTCAAGACTGCTGGAAACATTTCTTTCCCTATTTCTTTTCTCTCCTCTTTGTGTGTCTTCTTTATCCTTTTCTCTCCTTACCAACTTTTTTTGATTCTCAGTTTATGTGATAAAAGATGGTCCTGCCACAGTTTCTATGTCTCTTCCTGGCTAATGTGGCTCAGTGGATTGAGTGCCAACCTGAGAACCAAAGGATTGTCGGTTTGATTCCCAATTAGGGCACATGCCTGGGTTCCAGGCAAGGTCTCAAGCTGGGGGCACGTAAGAGGCAACCACACATTAATGTTTCTCTCCCTCTGTTTCTCCCTCCCTTCTCCTCTCTCTAAAATGAATGAACGAATGAATGTTTTTGATGATGATAATAAAAAAAAGACCAAGCTAGACTGGGGTCAGTCAGCCACAGGTTCAAATTCCTAGGAGAGACATGACTGCCAGGGCAGTACCACTATGACCTTAGGATGAGGGTAAACAAACAAGGGCATGTCCATGCAGTGTAATAGCATTCATCTACCAAAAGAACCTTTTTTCCTTTTTTGTACTACAGCTTGGATTAACCCCATAAACACACTAAGTGAAAGAATCCAAACACAAAACATCACATTTGTGTGATTCCTTTTATATGGTACACTCAAAATAGGCAAACCCATAGAGATGGAAAACATTGATTGTTGGTGATTGTCAGGACATTGGGGGTTGGGGAATGGGGAGTGATTATTTAATGGGAATGGGATGCTTTTCTGGGGTGGTGAACAAGTTTTGAAACTAGAGAGAGCTGGTGGTTGCATAACATTGTGAAAACAAAAATGCCACATCATCGTACACTTCAAAATGGTTTGCTACACATTATGTGAGTTTTACCTCAACTTTTAAAAAAAGAGAGTCTAGGTAGAGCAACTGAACTTTGAATCAGAAGAAAGATCTCTTAAGACCAAAAGTGCAAAAATGAGTGCAGATAACTCACTTTTTAAGCAAGGTATTGAGCTAAATGATTAAGATTCTAATTTAAGCCCCATGGCCTCTGATTCTCAGGGAAGTTGGAAATGTGGTCCTTTGTTCCAAGTGAGGCAGGATGTGAGCGCTGGGTGAGCTTACGTAGAAAGTAGGCAGGTTTTAGGATGAGAGAAATCTTTCCTAAGACAAGTAAAGGATTGATACTAGTATTCCAGCTGGGCAACTTCACACATAGCAAAGAGCCCTCATTATCACATCATGTGTGCATGTGTGTCAAACGGAGAAAGAGAATGTGTGTAGATACTTCCAAACCTGTTTTCCATTGACTATTCTTCTTAAGGATTCTCACCTGATTTCCCAAGTATCAATATATATTCCTACCAGACAAAATTGGTTTTTTCCATTATCTGTCTATTAAATTACAGAAGGTCTGCAGATCTCAAGAAAACCATTTCAACCCACTATCAAGCTGTCTTCTTTCAGTTCTTTAAATGTTCTCTGTAAATAATACCCCTTTCTTTCTTAAGCTTTTCTTCGTTTAGTGTTTGTATACTTAGTTGCTTGTGTGTGTGTAAATTTTTTGTCATGCTTGATTAGTGTCACTGAAAATAGCCTGTGGTTCACAGAATAACTTTTTGTTGCATTTCCCTGTTTCTGCAGCTAGTTTCTCAGGCTACTAGGCCTATAGGTAGATAAGATGGTGTAGGAAGCAGGTGATTAAGGGTACTAATTACAAATGTTGTTGAAAATGAGGTTTACTTTGGTTCCCCATCTTTAAAAAAACACCAGCATTATGGAGATATAATTCACATACCATAAAATGTACTACTTAAAAGTGTACAATTCAAGGCCCTTTCCCTTTGTATCTGTTAGTTTACCTCTGGATTTTTAAGATTATTGCCATAACTTCTGAGGCCAAGCCCCTTAACACTGGAATGATTTTGAAAAGAAGTGTGATTTATTCACAGTCATTTCAAGGAGCACAGGCTTTGTGACCTTTTAAACAATTGTGTTCTTCCAAAAATGTATCCTCCTACACCCCTGGTTTCCTTTTATACTTTCTAGATTTCTTTAGCCAAAAAGTCTAAATGAAAGGGAACATACTTAATGTTTTGTCTTCCTGGATCTTTGTGATGATTTTGTTTAATTTCTAATGATATGAGTCTTCTCTCAAGAAAAATCTTAACAATGATTATAGAAATACAGAAATCCACTTATATTCAAGGTGGGGTCCCATCTCCTCTCTCCATCAGTAAGTGGGGCTGGCCTGGCTTAGTTGCCTTCAGACAGCTCTTGTAAATTTGAACTGAGACTACTGGGTGTCTGCCTCAGGTTCCAATACATACGAAGAGGCAGCTGCTTACATCCAGTGCCAGTTTGAAGATCTGAACAGAAGGAAAGATACCAAGGAGATCTATACGCACTTCACCTGCGCTACAGACACCAAGAACGTGCAGTTTGTGTTCGATGCCGTCACAGATGTCATCATTAAAAACAACTTGAAGGAGTGTGGCCTTTACTGAAGTGTGTGCAGGTGAATGAAGGGAAACTTCGGGCGGGTTTGTTTACAGTGCTACAGTGGTGTCTCTTGCTTGAGGAGTCTTTCTCTAATTAAGAATATTCTTCTTTTCTAGTTCTTACAGTGTGGCGTGTTGAGACCAGACTTCACCTGCTGTCTCGTGGGGCAGC
Organism: Noctilio leporinus; assembly: GCA_004026585.1. Classification (NCBI taxonomy): domain Eukaryota; kingdom Metazoa; phylum Chordata; class Mammalia; order Chiroptera; family Noctilionidae; genus Noctilio; species Noctilio leporinus. The sequence continues at coordinate 51,098 of PVIW01000429.1, read as the reverse complement.
AGCAAGCGTGAACGGGACCAGGGATGGTGGCAGCATGCAGAATCTTAGCGCTCTTTAGCACAGCCTTCTGTATTAGGGAACTCTTAATTGACACAAGATGCTCAAGCCAGACATTGGAATTGCAACAGCTGTAAAATAGGAATCAAGAGATCCCTTGGATTTTATAATCTCAAATGTTCAGGGCAGATGTGAAATTGAGGTGCTGCATCCCAGAACTTCAATATGTAGCTTACTGTTTTTTTGGGTTTTTTTTTTTCTTCTTAACAGACCATCAGTAATTCATGTAAAAAAAAATTTTCCCCATCAAGAATAACTTCACTAAATTTATTTCTTTGTTTGCAAAAGAATCTTTTATTAAAACACACAAGTTTTAACTATGCACACAATATGAGCATATTGTCTTGAAAACCTTCCTCTTAGTAGGAACTCTTTGTTTTTAACTCTTGGGATGGTCAGAATATAATATTTCTGTAATAACCAAATTCTTCAGTTATTGGGGCTATAAGGCTTTTTGGATGAAATTTATGTTTCTGTCCTATTGAAAGTACCATTATGGTTTCTAAATGGTAACTACATTGGATAGTTCTATAACAAGATTCTAGCTCGCTCTCTTTTTTTAGCTTGGGGCTGAGGGTTAACCTGGTTTATGCTGATTACCAAATTACTAGATAAATCCTTCTATAGTGTGGTAAAGTCAACTTCTTGGATACAGACAAATCCAGGGCAATTGCCAATCAGAATCCAAGTTGCTAAATTACAAACAGACCCAGTGAGTTTGCTGCTACATCCCTACCAAATTTAACGCTTTTATTCTTGCTTGTTTGTCTGCCTCATAGGGAGTTTTATAAAAGAGCCCCCCCCCCCCCTTTTTTTTCATCTTCCGTGGCCTTCTCTGTTGGGAAATATCCAAAGTGTATTAACAGTGCATGCTTTTACTTTGTAAATGTGGTGCCAAATTCCTGTTTGCCATTTTTTTTCTTGTAGCAATGTTAATTGTAGTAATCCTTAGTCAGTAACGTTCTTTTGCTGAAACTGGCATTTTGGGACCTTTTTCCACGTTGTGTGTACAGATTTTTAATCTGTTATGGTTGGCAGCAGTATTAAAATGGTGAGTAAAGAGTCCAGGTTTGTTCCTATTTGTAACTAGTCCTTTCTGGAGATATTTTCTTATGTTTGCTTTTGCTCCCCTTGAATGTACTTTGGCCTTTGTCTGAGAGTGGGTATAGGTGGAAAGGTCCCCCGAAGGTTTACCCTTGCAGTGTAATAGTATTGTTGGCTCTTGGCCAGCCTGATGATCTGGGGGCCCATCTGTGTAAGTGACCTGCAATCACAGTCCATTGTCCCGGTTTACATTTTGGTTTTGTGGAGATCTGTATTCACCTCAGCCTACAAGGGTGTTTTTGTACCATGTACAGCAAATGTCATTACCTACTGAAATGGTCCATTGGGGGAGGCAACAGAAGAGAATGCATTCTGAGCATTCCATATTAGTAGTTTCAGCAGTGCCTTTTTGGGGTCCAACCTTTTAGAATTGGATTCTATTTCATGTTTTGATGTGACCTCTCTCTAGTTTAAAAGAAAATAAATGTTTGCTAGTCATCAAAGCTGATTTAGAAAGTAAACCACAGTTTTACTTTGCAGTGCAGTGCCTTTATTGGTAGTTTTTCTTTTCTCTTATTCTTCTTGGAAAAGTATAACTATGCAGATGATGAGCTGTGTTACCTAACAAATTGTCTTTTGTAGAGTTGGGAAAACTGGATCTAAAAGAAAGAAAATTATCAGCCTCAATTGGTGATTGACTTACGCCCACAATGTAAATAGGGTTAATAGTTCTTGTTTGTTCTGACTATATCTTTTCCTTATTGTATTTTGTAAATAGAATCATCTGGTTATGAGAACTACTCCAGTGTTGTCTTAACTGTAGTCTTTTCTGTGGTCTGGGCTAATGGGATGGTGTTGTTGATAACCCAAAATAACAGATAACCCAAAGTGCATTTTGTATTTTCATTTGAATACATCTTAATATGTTCATTTTCAGCCCTTCTGGTAGTGAAAAATAGTACTCCACTTTTCTGCCTCTATACTTGTTCTTTATTTATGGGAAGATCACCTTTATCTACCTTCCCAAATAACTTACCTAAATGTACATTCCTTGTGGATACAGGGGCACAGTTTAAGTCAGTGGTTTTCAAGTAAGCCTTCCGTTAAAACCTCCTAGATCCATCTCAGGGAGTTAACCCCTGGCCAGCGGACTAGCGACCTATAACTTTACAAAGGTGGTTCTGATTATCAGCCTTGCAAATCACTATCATATTTTGAAATGAGAGATTTTTATCTTAGAGCAGATCTAGGATATGGGTTTGAAACATATCTACTAGGTTGGAGGAAAAGGATTCTACTTGTAAACAAAGGAACTAAAGATTACCTTATGTCTTACCTGTGAAGAATGCTGGAGATTGGTGATAGATCATGTTTCAGAATTCTGATGGCCAGGCTTTGAACCATCCAAAGTCAAGACATCTAAGAGAATTAGATTTGAATAAATAAAGAACAGTATTTAATAGGCCCTTGCAGGAAGGACTTCAGTAGTAGCTTCATTTTGTTGAGTCATATCTTCTCTGCCTGATTAAACCTTGGGCTGTAGAATTGCCATCTGCTAGACTCCATATAAAGAGGAAGCATTCTGCTTCTTCCTGGCCAGTCTTCTTGACCTTGTGAGTTCAGCCTTGCAGTAGATTTCACCTCCTGGCACAAAAATTCCAAATCCGTTGGATAGTTACTCGAAAGTGGATCTTGAGATGACATTTTTATCTCAAGACAGTTAGATTTCTAAGTCTAGTTCAGTGTATCATTTCATTATTTTCACTGATGGATTGTTTTCCCACAATGTACTAAGTTCATTCTAAGAATACATGGACCAAATTTTTAAAAAATCATTCTCTTGCCTTTTAAAAAATTCTTCTTAGTATTTGTTTTATTATATGCGTATTTTTGGAGTATTGAAATGTATTTGCTAGTTCTCATTTGCCCACCTCATTTTCATATGTGCTGGTCATTGTTCCCTGATACGTAGTTGTGACTTTCTTTGGACATTGTTTGCCTGGCCTAATTAGTTACTTCATCTGTTTATCCATTTGGTTAGCATAGTTCCGGAGTTTTCCTGTGGCAGAGTTCCTTGCTGTAAGTCCCCCTGTAAGGTAAAGTTCGTCTCATTCCAATTAAACCCTGCTTTTGACTGATCATTGTTTTCCCTGTACCAGATGTTTAAAAAATCACAATCCTCTCTGCTCATTTATAAAAACCTAAAACAGCACTTCCTTCATGCCTATCACTTGCGAAGCCTTTCATATGTGATACTGACTTAACGTTATCGCAGTTTCCCAGTACTGCTGGGTGGTTTCCGTAATCTCTAGGCTTCCTAGTGTAGGTGAGAGACATGATGTAGACCAGCCGCAGCTCCACAGAGCTGCACGGCCATCCCAGCACAAGAGAACACCGCTCTAAGGCTGGGTCGCTCAGTTGGTGAGAGCAGCATCTCGATGATGCTCGTTCCATTCTTAGTCAAGGCACATATAAAAGTCAACCAGTGGATGCATAAATAAGTGGAACAACAAGTCTCTTCTCCCTCCCTCCCTCCCTCCCTCCCTGTCTCAAAAGTCAATTTAAAAAGTTGATCTTGCTATCAACTCTTGAGAAGTAAGAGAAAGTTGGAAGTGCAATAGAGAACTAACTTCCAGGATGGTCAAGATCTTTGTTTCTTTACCTTTGTGTAGGTTTTAAACACCTCCCCCGCTTCCCGCAGTTTACCCATAACCTTTTACGAGTTCCTTCTGCTGAGAAATACGTATACGAGGACAAGTCAGGGCAGTTTTTTCTGATGCTGTCAAACCTATGTAGATCTTGCCTGATTCCATTTTCTCAGGAATAAGATACTAAGGAAAGGTATACAGGGGTAGACCAAGACATGAGATGCAGCATTAAGATACAGACATTCCTTGGTTCAACGGCTTCATTAAGGTGTCTGAGACAGGTTCTGGGAGTATGTATTTTTTACATAAATTCCTCAGGTGGCTCTGATGCAGCTGGGCTGGGCCAATATTTGGGAACAACTAAATAGGACCTGATATTAAATAGCACAAATAGTAGTACACAGGTGTAACATCAAAATTACCAGGGAAAAACAGTTGTTTTTTTTTTATTTGCTAATAAGCACCTTTTATATGTGACTTACAGTGCCACCAACAGAACCAACAGAAATTTAGTAGTGGGGGGAGTGTTTGGTCAGAGAACATTACTACATTTTAAAAAATATTTTATTATTTTAAAAATATTTTATTATTTTTAGAGAGAGGGGGAGAGAGGGAAAGAGACATAAATGTATAGTCGCCTCTCACCTGCCTCCAGCTACAGACCTGGTCATGTGCCCTGGCTGGGAATCAAACCAGCAACCTTTAGGTTCGCAGGCAGGTGCCTATCCACTGAGCCACCAACCATGGCTTAAAAATATTACAAAGATTTTATTTAGAGAGAGAGGGGAAGGGAGGGAGAAAAACAGTGATGTATGAGAGATACATCGATCAGCCCCCTCTCATGTGCCCCCAACCAGAGACCTGTCTCGAAATCCACGCATGTGCCCTGACTGGGAATTGAACCAGCAAACTTTGGTTTGCAGGCTGGCGCTCAAACCACAAGCCACACCAGCCAGGGCAGAACAGTACTACATTTTGGATAAAGTAATTTTTATACAAAATAAGGACAAAACAAGAAACAGGCTTCTAAACATTGTATTTATCTCACTGCGTTTATTTATGCAATAGAAATTGAAAGGTTCGCACTCCGAAGCAGAGATAAATACCTATGGCGGGGGAACCTGCATGTGTAACAGCATGAACATTTGCCAATGGATAAAGAGCTTAGCTAGCGGACCTGAACTGTGGGGTGGAAGTCTGCAAGGGCTTGGGAAGGGGTAGGTGACGGTAACGATGGAGGGGACAGATATGAAAGGCTTTGTACGCCGGAGCCTGGAGTCCAGTGGGAATCATGGCAGCGGAAATAAGATACAGAGCACAACTGGGACCCTCATCCCAGTGCATCATCATTCACTGGGCTCTTAAGTTCTTTTTGAGTTGCCATGTTTTGTGTTGTTCAACCTGATTTTCCTTATCTCCTGACTCAGCGATTTTCAACCTTTCACCTCAGGGCACACAAACCAATTACTAAAATTCTGCGGTGCACCAAAAAAAAAATGTTTTTGCCAATCTGACCGAAAAAAATAGGTATCATTTTGACTCAATGATACCAGATGGGTATTGTGTTGGCTGTTGGCATTTTTTAATTTGACAATCTAAGAGGCCAGTGTCCTGACTACAGTCAGTGTTGAACGTTTTACACATTTTGGGGGCACACCCATGGAAAATCACTGGCCTCACCTCTTCTACCTTCCTTCTCGTGTCCATAATTCCACGCACAGGAGATACCCAGTACAAATCACAAGGAATCACCTATTCTACTCTAACTGTTCATTCTTGCTCATGTAGGATAAAGAAAGGCCTGAGACCTCAGAATCTTAGGAGGTTGCAGAGTTGTGTGTGCTGGGTTCTGTTTTTTTCTCTGCATCCAGGAGCTATGAAATTTCATTTTACATCCCTATTCTATTAAGGTGGCCTTCGTTATAATCTCCAACCAGGGTGTTCCATGGTTCTCATTTAAAATCACATTTAAAAGTGCTCTGTAAATACTCACGGCATTCAGGATTATGCTGCACTGCTTCGTACCATCGCAGGTACTCATCGCAGCTGGTTGTCTTTTGAAGACCTGAAATGAAGTTCAGCTGTATGTGAAGCAGGTGAAAGGGCTTTGTTTTGCATTTAAATCCAGTTCTTTATTTTTGATTCATACCCTTACTTTTCCATGACTAAATGGCAGAAAGCTCTCCTCTGCTATATGCTTGTTTGACCTCGTGGAAACATCTTCCACGCTTTGACTTAGCACGATCACTTGAGGCTCTCGCACACTTGCAGTCCCTGTGGGACACGGAAGTCCTGCAGGAATCTGCTGCAGGGCTGTGCCTGTTGGAGGGCAGGGGGAGGCAGGAGCCCTATCCCCTCCCCACCAACTCCACCCAGCACAGCAGGCATGCCTGGCTCTACAGCACCAGCGCAGGCAGGGTTTTGAATGCTGTTATTTCTTACATTGGGGATGGGGCTGCCCTGACTGGGCTGTGGTGGGATGCCTGTAAATGAATTACCAGAGTAGGACTGGTTACCAGCGAGCATCTTTAACATTGATTTGAAGACTGAATGTGTGTGCTGCTTTCATCCATCCTTGTCCACAGAAACGTAAAAGTACATTTCCAGGACAGGGTATGTTTTTCCATTCTTTTATTGTGGTAAAATAGACAACATAAACCTTAAATTAACACTTTATTTATTTTAAAGATTTTATTCATTATTGTTATAGAGCAGATCAGGGAGGGAGGGAGAAAGAAACATCAATGTATGGTTGACTTTCACCTGCCTCCAGCTACAGAGCTGGCTGGAGGCCTTAGCTTGCAACCTGGTTATGTGCCCTGGCTGGGAATCGAACCAGCAATCTTTGGGTTCGCAGGCTGGGGCCTTATCTACTGTGCCAACAGCCAGGGCCAACACTTTTTTTTTTTAAGCCTTTTTTTAAAGATTTTATTATTTTCTGAAAGAGGGGAAGGGAGAGAGGCAGAGAGGGAGAGAAACATCAATGTATGGTTGCCTTTCACCTGCCTCCAGCTACGGATCTGTCTGGAGACCTGGCTTGCACATAGCCCTGGCTGGGGAATCGAACCAGTGACCTCGGTCGGTCGGGGTTTGCAGGCCCGCGCCTATCCACTGTGCCACCAGCCAAGGCAGCACTTTATTTTAAAATAGTTCAGTGGTATTAACAACATTCACATTGTTGTACCACCATCACCCCCATCCACCTCCAGAACCTCACCTTCCCAGGTGAACTCTGTCTCTGGGAAACACTAACTCCCTTGCTACCCAGCCCCTGGTAACTGTCCTTCTACCTCAGTGGGATCATAGGGAATATGGCCTTTTGCATCAATCATAGCTTTGTGGGGAAAATAAAAGATTTCATCAGGTTGACGTAAGCAGTGGAACCTAGTTTATGTTTGGTTTACTGTTGCCAGTGTGTGATCCTGCACTACAGGGAGATGAGTAGGCAAGGACCCCTTCAACAAACAAAACTATTATTTTTGTTATTAATGCTAATTTCACATTCCCTTTGAGACCGACTTGCATTTATTTTGGAGGTATGTTAAATATCTGATTTAGAAATGGTACTATTAAAAAATGACCAAGACTTTGGTTGGGAATGGGGGAGGAGGAATTTGACCTTTACGGTGTATCCTGAGCTGTTGGAAGCAGGTTAAAGACGAAGGACGGATGGCTTGGGATTAGACTGAAGTTCTCTCTGCTACCTCCTGCCAGTGTGATCTTCATGCAGGCACTCCACCTCCCTGGGCCTCAGTTTCTTTCACTGGAATGCTTTGAAGTTCCCTCTAGCTTTGACATTCTAAGAATTAAGGTTGCAGTTCATGAAAGTAGGGTTGAATATTTGTTTCCGCCCTACCTTGTTACAAAAAAGCATTTCTGATCACTTACAAAAGTATGTAAAATTAACAGTATAGTATAAATTTTAAATGAAACGAAAGAAAACAGAGCAGAGAGTATATGGCTTAATTTCGATTTTAAGCTTTCTAGCTGCTATTTTATGCAGAGAATTTTCATGTACGCTGATCAAACAGCCCATGAGATAAATAGGAGCCAGCTATATATAATACCAGTGTGCTCTGCCTCTAGCTCTAATGGTGTAGTTTGGGAACCACCCTTGGGCCAGCCAGCTAAGCTGGGGAAGGGCTGATGCCCTTTTGGAAGCCTGTCCACAGCACTGACCTTTTGACTCAGAGAAGAGCCCAGCATTGGCCAAGACTTTCATTAGTAATTTTGACTTTGTTCTAGAGTACAAGTGAATGGAGGACCAAGGCTCCAAAGTTTTATGTCATGTAGAACTTGCCCAAAGAGTTTCATTTGCAAGCATTCTCAGATCCTAAAGCAGCCATAGAACACAGCTGCTCTAGGCACTCCTACTTCTGCTTCCAGAATGAACTTTTCTTTAGGATTATTTGTAGAGAGAGAGAAAGGGAGGGAGAAAAAGAGGGGAAGAAACATCAATGTGTGGTTGCTTCTCGCACACCCCCAACTGGGACCTAGCTCATAATCCAGGCATGTGCCCTGACTGGGAATCGAACCAGCGGCCCTTTTGTTCACAGGTCAGTGCTCAATCCACTGAGCCATAAGAGCCAGGGCCAGAATAAATTTTTGTAGAGTGTTCATACAAGACGGATTGTGTGACTTTGTTATAAACCAATTAAAAGTTGGGATGTCAACTAGACAAAAGGGGGAGAATTAAAATACACCATTTTATTCTGCTAGAGATTGTTCTACCAGAAGATATGCCACCACCACCCCGCCCCCGCTCTGTTTTCATGCTGGTACTTGGGGCAGGTTCTGTGGGTTAGGCCTGAATGGTCCAGCTCATACAAATTCCTGCCTAGAATCAGAGATAAGGAAACGTAAAAGAAGTAAACAATCTGCTGTGATTGTGGGCTTCCCTGTTTGAAGGTGGCTAAAATGGGGTAAATTGCACTGGGGCCTGTGTAGACAAGGCTGTAGTGCTACAGAGTGAGGATTCTAACTCAGTGCTTTAGAGCTACAAAGATGGAACTGAATTCAGCATGCTGGTGTTCTGTGTAATTCTCCAAGTTTATTCTATGCCCTTTTAGGTATTATGAAAAGAGACCCATGCATTTCATCAGACTGCCAAAGGGATCCATGAAAAATAAAAGGGCATTCTCTCATATTCTCTCCTCCTCCTCCTTTTCCCTCCCCAGCCTTCTCTAGAGCACCCCCGACCTTTCTCCTTTTATTCCTTCAAGGCACATACTGATACTCACTCCTAAATTCCAACGGCCCCCCTTTTGCTTTTGAAACTTATTTCCTGAGCCCACACTGCCCAGCTGGCTCACTACTTCTACCTCTGTGACTTGCTAAGTAAACTTTACTTTGTATTTAGAAAAAAATTTTTTAAAGACTCAGAACCCCTGTATGTTGAGTTTAAGCAAACAGGTAAGTCATAGCTGGAGCAAGCCATTTAGAAAACAGCTCTTGGGTACAAAGTTTTCTTTGGCTTAAGTTTTGTAGTCAACAGTAGTTTCATTCTCCGGTGATTCTCCCAAGTTGGTTTCTTGCCTAGGAACCAGACTATTAAATGAATCCAACTTTAACAGCTGCAATTTTATTCTTCAGTGTGTTTCAAGCTCATATGGCGCTCTGGTGTCAATATTGCTAGTAGCAGCCTAAATGGGAATGTGTGCTTCTGGCAAGGAGAGTATTTTCATCTTAATTGACACATTCTTTTATAGACCAAGTCTTGATGCCAAGAACCCTGCTCACTGGTAGCTGTAAAGGCTAAATCTGTACTTCACTGCCTCCTGTGAGGGTAAATGCAGAGCAAGCTTCCTTTCCTCTCAGAGGAGGTAAAAGGAGGAATTTCCTTGTTGGTCTATCTATTCCGAAAGATTTGCAGCCAGGCCTCACAGGAACCCACCCAAAGATTTGTATTGCCCATGGCAAGATCACCTGCCTTTTTAGTTCTGAAACACCTGAAACACGTAGCAGTTGAAATGAGAGTTTTAGGATTGCTCACATTGTAAATTCTATCATGGAGAAGTAGCAGCAATGAAATCATCAGTAGTCCTCAGTGGGAATGTGTTGATAGCCTCCAAATTTATTCAGCAAGTGTCTTGTGTAACTGAGAAACAGTTGTAGCTAAAGGAAGCTCTGTCTTTTAGCAGCTTGGAAGAGGGGGAGGGACAGTCCATGCTCAATAAAGATCGGATTTAGATGTGTGCCTTGGAAACTGACTCATCTCTCCACTGATCCAGATCTCTAAGCTCAGGCACATAGAGATATGTTAGTAGTGGGTTTATTGAGGTTTAGCTTTTTTTTTTTTTTTTTTTTTTTTTTTCTGTTTTGCGTGAGATAGTTTATCTGGAAACCCAGTGTTGAATTTCATAAATGGCAGCATTTAGATAGGATTTCTTACTGTGACTAACCACATAGCCTCTCTGTGCCTTCCCTTCAGTTACATTTGTGATCATCAGAACCACCCTGTGAAGTAACAGAGAAATTGTCTTCACAGGTAAGGGACTCAGTGCTCAGGGAAATGATAGGTTTATGTTTGGTAGCAAGTTGCAGAACCAGTCCTGGGACCTGGGTCTTCTGACTCCGGGCCTCAGGCTCTTTCAACTTCACCAGCTGCCCTGCTCTGAAAAGAATGAGGAAGAGACAGTCACAGTCATGCCTTCTCCGTCTCCAGGGAGAAGGCATCGTCCCTTAGGTCATGATGACAGGACCTGTAATATTCTTGAAATCACCTGGAATCCAGTCCTGTTCGGAGAATGTATGCTTCAGAAATGAAGGTTAGAAGAGCCCGCAGTCCTTGAGGTTTTCTTTGATGATAATGTCTGTAACTGCGTCAAACACAAATTTGACGTTTTGCGTGTCCGTCGCACAGGTCATGTGACTGTAGATCTCTTTGACATCTTTTCGCATGTTGAGGTCAAGGAACTGACTCTTGATATAATTCCCTGCATCTTCATAAGAGTTGTTGCCTAGTTTTCCAGGAAGACAGTGAAGAAGTGGTATAAAAGAACCCTTCTCAGTTGCCCGTTTACTTTTTGGGTGGCTGACTCGCTCCTCACAATGCTGTGTGAGCCGCGGTTGGGGGCACAACTTCGTGGGGGCCCTCCTGTATCGCACTACTGTGCTCACTGGAATTGAGTAGGGAAGTTGAGCAGAGAGGCATCTCCAACCTTGCTTTCTCAGGTACCATTTGAATAGTCAGTGGCTCTCCTATGTCTAACATCTGCTCTATTCCAGGGACATCCGAATTTAAACCTATGACCGAGTGCCCACGCTTCTCAGATTAGATATCCAAGTATCGCTTGGACATCACAAAGCTCCTAAGAGGAGGGAGTACTAAAGGCCTAAGGGATCAACAGCTTGGCAGAGCAGGGGTCCCCTCAAAGGCAAGTCCCGTTATGTCTCCTGGATATAGGAAATGAAGCCACCACCGGTCATTCCTAAGAAAGCAGTACCATTGTCTCCAGCCCCCGACACTTACCGTCATACTCCGGAAAACAAATGCTGAGATGGACTTTCTTGATTTTTTCCTCAAAGAGGTCCTTCTTGTTAAGAAAGAGGACAATGGAAGTAGCTGCAAAGAACTTGTGGTTGCAGATGCTGTTGAACAGGTGCAGCGACTCGTGCATGCGATTCTATTAGAGGAAAAATCACCAGAGACACCAGCTGGGCATGTGGGGGCATCCGGCCGCCTCCTGTCCTGGAGAGATGCGCTCCAAGTATCAAAGGAAAGACGAGGGAATAGTTTATCTCTAGTTCAGCCAAAGAAGTCTGTCTTTCTTCTAATCTTTCTATCATGGCTGAATGATGGGGGGAATATTATCAAGCTGTTCTGAGCCTATTTCCCTATCTGATAGGGTTTTTAACACAAGTTAAAGGGGACCATATATGGAGCATATCCGTGACAGCGAAGGTCAAGAATGTTTTGCAGATCTTGGGCAGCCGGGGCACAGCTAAGGATGTGGACCTCCGTAAGTGCTGCTGATACAGACAGGGTTGAAACTGGGCCTCTTCAGCATGTGTCCCTTGTGTCTCCAGGATGGTCTTGATAGGCTTCTATCAAGGTCTGAGTTCTGGGTCTCAGTGCCAAATGGTGAGGACTGGAGGACTTCCTGGTGCCACACACAAGCACTTCTGCCCTATTTCCTGCTAAGGGCCACCCTGAGTGAGGGAGCAATGGTCCTGTGTGTCTGCACAGCACAGAGGTTGCCCAGTGCCCCAGAGAAACCTGCTCTTGGGGAGCAGGCCTTCAGTCTTGAAGTAGGCCATTAGCTAATTTCAGTCCTTTCATCCAATAAAGAAAATCTCGTCTGTAGCCTTTTGTCATTGCTAATACTCCTTCAGAACCCTCGAAGACCTTGTAGACTAGAGCTCTTGGAAAATGAATAGCCCTGTGAGACATTTTGGCTAGCAGATACTTAGAGTGCTCTCACGTGAACTTGAACTTTTAAGGAGAAGGGAGGAAAACTGGAGCAAGGGATGGGCCAGCAGGAGCTTTGTCTTCAGTCAGGAAGCTCTGGGCCTTCATTTCTGGAGTGGAAGCTTATGTGAAATGAGCATTATCCATACTTTTGACATCCTCTCTAACTCAGAAGGTAGCTGTCTGGGCTGACAACTGTCGTGCGGAGCTCCTATCCTGTAAAAGTGCAGGCTCCAGAGACCACCCTCAGGTGGTCATCCAGCGCCCATTTAAGTGGCTTGTGACAAACAGGGTTTGCTATCTCTTCTTGGTCCTGTGCACTCAGTACATGTTTAGGCTTCTAAGTGAGGCCGTGGTGCATGAAGATACGTCGTACGCTGTCTTTCTGCTCTAGCATCTTCATCTATCCTGCACTTCCCAGGCAACCTACGAGAGTACTAAGTGGAACTCCTCTACTTTGCTGAGTTGCTCTATCCCTTTGATATGCAGTTCCTCCCATGAACTTGTGCTGTCCACCATTCTCCTTGGAGGTCTAATCAGAGACCAAGTGCTCTCAGTCAATCAGGAGCTATAATATGCTAACCACCTGGTGGGGGGTAGGGGGCACTGGAGTGACCCTTCACTTAGAGGAAGGGTCCTGGGGGAACTGCCTATCAAAGGCCACCCTCACTCACCACTTCATCATCTTCCACCAGCACCATGTCATAGGCACTGAGGGCAGCACAGAAAATGATGCAGGTGACTCCCTCAAAGCAGTGGATCCACTTCTTTCTCTCTGATCTCTGTCCTCCCACATCAAACATCCTGCAGGAAGAAGTGGCTGTTCTCACAGGTATGCCCAGCTCGTGAGCACATGCACTGTGTCTGTCCCCCAGGGAGGTGGGGCCAGCTTGCTGACAGTAGACTGAAAGTATGCGTCAGGGGCCAGTAGGACACTCATTCAAAGTGGCCTCAGCAAAGGTCAGGAAGCATGCCCATCCCCCCCGGGAACTGTGCAGGTACCTGTGGTACCATCGGGAGGCCACATACTCACCTGAAGTTCAAATCTTTGACGCAAAACTTGGTCTCAACGATTCCTGTAGTTTTGACTCTGGACCGAAGCACGTCCTGCTCATCAGGGAGGTAGTCCGCAGCCGTGATCCGATCTAGTTGGTTCAGATAGCTGGGGAGAGGTCGTTGGCGTTGATGCCGTTAGATTCTCCATAGCCAAAGACAAGAAAGGTAAAGAATCGCACCCACAGGCGTATGACTAATGTGAGGGGCTAGAATCCGTGCTGTTAAATCTAAGCTTCTGCGCGTCACATCCTCATGTGTCCTACAGGAGGAGGTGTGGGGTGGGCTGAGGGCTGAGCCCCTTGAGGGAGGGGTTCAGCCCCACTCAGGTTAGGCAGCATCCTTGCATTTCCCCCTGCTACAGGGTTTTTAGACCCTTGCATGAGAATTGACGGTTTCAGTGGGTGCAACTGAAAAGGGCAACCCAGAAAAGGGAGTGGATTAAGAGAGGCTGTGGAGATATGAGGCAAAAACCACTGTAATGCATGGACGGTATTTCCATCCCAGGGCAGGCTGGGGTGGGGGGGGCATAACACGATGGGGGAAACCTGGATATTTCATGGCATTAGGGGATTACTAAATCTTTCGGTGTAGTGCTTACGTTGTGATTTCTTCTTTATAAAGAGTCATTTCTAGAGACAGGAAGAAATTTTTAGGATGAAATGATAGGGTACCGGGGATTGACTTCAACATAATCCAGCGGGAGAGGAAGATAAATTGAAGTAAGGTGGCCTTGGATTGCTAACAGTTGGAGCCGGGTGATTTGTTGTATGATTCTACTGTTGTTTATGTTTGTCAGTTGCCATAAACGACGAGCTGAAAACAGGGTGGAGGCAGGAGGACGGCAGGTATGGAATGAAGGTGCTGGGGGGAGCAGGAAAGTGTGATTCGCACAAGCGCCTACTGTGGGCCAGGCATCTTGCGTTTATATTCTCACTTGTGCAGCTAAGTTTCATATCCCATCTCATAGATGAAGGAAAAAATCAGAAGTGTTACATGACTTGTTCAGGGTCAAGAGGCACTGTGGTATCTTGTTAAAAAAACAAACAGACTTTGGGGTCAATTCAAATTCAGCCTCAATTCAAATCGGCCACTTATTTATATGACTTTGAGCACATTGATTAACTTCTCTGAACCTCCATTTTTCATCTGTAAATGGGACTAATAAGAAGTACCACCTGCCTCGAAGGCTTCCTCAGATGGAATGAGACAGGAGGCCTAACGCACCCAGCAGTGCTAGGACCTCCGAAGGAGGGCTCCTCCAGGGACAGTTAGGGGCACTAGGGCCTCCGAGGGAAGGTCTGGGGACAGTCAAGGGTACTGTGTTACCAGGTAAGGTGACAGCACAAGGGCTGACCGGCTCAATATTTGACTGTGAAACCCATTGCCTGTCTACAATGCTTTGAGGTAAGAATGATAGATACACTCCGTGTGCCTTGTCTTTATGGAACCAGCTCTGCCAAGTTGCTTCCTTGAATCCCTAACCAACTAGCTTGGCTTTACCCTGTGGCGATTTCTGTATCTCACACCCTGGCACCCTGGCACACAGATGGTGTGAGCAAAGGAGACTTTCACCATTTCCGGTTAGTGGCTTGAGAAGAGATCTAAGAGATCTAAGCCTGAGCAGCTTCCTTCTATGTTCAGGAGAACGTCAGCCCTCAAAGGGCCATCCCGAAGTGTGGGCCTTCTGGGAGAGTGACAGGCTGTAGGGCCACTGAAGGGAGAGGGTACATGTATGAATTAAGGGGTGAGGGCTACAGCTCAGAGCACCTCTGTTTTGAATTTTGGGTCTTCAGCTTCGTAGGCCAATGTGAAGCAATACAGAGTGGAGGGAAGGGTGGCCCATGTCCCACTCTAGAGACATTCAACTCAAAGCAAGGTAAAACCCTGCTGGAGCCTGACCAACAGGCACACCGACTGCCTTCTTCCTCAGGTCTCCAGCTCTGTGGCCTGGAATTTCAGGCTGAGTGCAACTTCTTCCGGAAGGTGGCCCACGCCTCCTCCCTGCCCCACCCCAGCCAGAGTCTCACTAAGATGCCGAGTCATTGAGCTGGTACTCCGCAGCTCTGTCGAGGCAGGCTTGCACCCCGCCATCCCGCCACAGCTTCCTGATGACGGCCACCAGCTCGGGAGGCATGGTGCCCTCCTCGATAGAGTCAGCCAGGTTGTGGAGCTGTCGCCCGTCCTCCTGGAAGGCAGAAACCTGGCTGAGAACTCCACAGGAGGCCTGACTCTGCAGGCAGCGCCCCGGAGTTCTGCCACAACTTGCTCTGCTCCCAAAACTGAGGCGCAGACAGTAGCCAGGAATGTCCTAAGGAAACAGGCTGATTAATTTTTGACTGGGCTTCCAAGATGCAGAGGGTGGCCATCGAACCAGTCCTGGGCACCTAGCAGATGGCAGACGTCCCAGGGCCTCCCTCTGCCTGTTTCCACCCGCCATCCTGTCTAAAAGCACACTGCCGCAGAGCGGGGCCTCTGCTCAGGCAGACTGGGAGGCTGCAGGTTTAAAGACCAGACTGACTCTGAAGTAGACGGGAAATAGAAGCCCATCACCTCTGTTAAATCTAGGAAAAAGCCAATCCTGGAGCTAGGGATTGAGTTTATAAAACGTCCATGGCCAGGGTAAGGAGCCAGAGGCAAGCAATTTCAATGGTAAGATGAGGTAAAAAGTCAGAGGAAGCTGTCAGCACGTTTTTGTAAGCATTTACTATAAAGGCGGGAACTGTGTACTTCCCTAGGACTGAAGTGCTGATGTGAAGCTCAACAGGTAAGGTTTTAGTTATACCAAACTTTCCTGACCCATTTTTCCCCCTCATAGCTTGTTGGCTGCTAATCCATTTATTTTCTTATTTTTCAAAAAGATTATCTATTTACTTACATTTATAGAGGGACAGGGGAAGAGAGGAAAAGAAACATCAATGTGTGGTTGTTTCTTGTTCACCCTCCACTGGAGACCTGGCTGACCAGCCAAGGCTTTTTAAGTTAAAAAAAAAAATTGATTTTGAGAAGGGAGAGAGAGAAACGTGGATTTGTTGTTTCACTTATTGACGTATTCATTGAGTGATTCTTTTTTTTTTTTTTTTTTAAGATTTTATTTCATTATTTTTAGAAAGAGGGGAAGGGAGAGAGGCAGAGAGGGAGAGAGACATGAATGTATGGTTGCCTTTCACCTGCCTCCAGCTACAGACCCGACTGGAGACCTGGTTAGCAACCTGGTTATGTGCCCTGGCTGGGGAATCAAACCTGCGACCTTTGGGTTCGCAGGCCGGCGCCTTACTCATTGAGTGATTCTTGTATGTGCCCTGACTGGGTGTCAAACCTGCAACCTTGGAGCTCCAGGATAATGCTCTGATCCATTTCTTATTAACCTTTCTTTCCTTCCAACCTTAACCACATATGATTAAGCACATACCACGCAGCTTGGCTCGGCATAGCTGATGCCCAGTGTGGACATGGCCCGGATGATGGCCAGGATGGACTGCAGCACGTTGCCATAGATGACGGACTTGTACTCTAGGCATTCTTCTGGCGAGTAGCCGTCCTGGTGGATGATCCTACAGGGAGTGTGTGGCCGACCCTGAGGAGCCAGGCCCCAGGAACTGGGAATCTGGGAGGACTTAAAGGGTTGTGAGAACCTGATCTCTCTATTCCTACTGCATCCCACAGAGGAGAGTTAGAGGGGCAAGGGATATGCACATGAGGGGCATCAGGTGCCTTACACTCTACCTCAGCATTCCAAAGCTAAAGAACCCTTCCTCCATGCCAACACTGGCCCTGTGACTTCTTCACCCTCCCCTGGTCCTTCAGGGCTTTGCCCCTACTCACTTCATCTGCTTGACAATAGTGCTCTTTCCTGACTCCCCAGCACCTGCAGGGAGAAATGCTCCAGTTCCAGATTTGCACCCATTTTCCCCATCCTCCAGGGAGGCGGCCCACGCTCCCCAGGAGCCCCGCGAGGGGCCACTCAGGGTGATGGCTGCCTCTGTTGCTGCCAGCCTTGAGCTCAGGCCCTTCTATCTGGATTTAGAGCACAGTTTCTCCACCTCTGTACTCTTGGCATTTTGGGCTGGGTGCTTCTTTTGGGGGGAGAGAAGGGTCAGTCCTCTGCATTGGAGGGTGCTGAGGGGCATTCCTGGCCTCCACTCACTAGCAGTCAGTAGCATGCCATAATTACAGTGTGACAATCAAAAAATACCTCCAGATGTTTCCACATGTCCCTATGGGCAGGGGCAAAATCTCACTGAGAACTGACAGATCAGGGCAATTCCTTGAACAAATTTCTCCCCTCTGCCCATGATACTCAGAGGCGTGATCTCCGAGCAGGATTGCAGAGAGCTGGGTTCCTTCACTGAAATACTATTTTTTTCCATCACCATTCTGTCTTCATTGATCCAATGCCCTCACATCTTCCTTTGCACTCTGCTCTCCCTCCATCAGCACCTACCCACCCTTCCCCCTCTCCCCTAGTCTATACCCCGCAACGCTTTAGCCCTCCCCCTCCCCCTGTTAAGTCTAAGCTGTTTATCCTGAACGTAGAAGAAAGCTGCTCAGGCTTAGTCTCTTAGTGGCCTGGCAGCTGCTCCCCCCCTACCCCCGCCCCGCCTGCTGGGTTCCATGGAGTCCAGCCTACAGAGATGTTGCTCCTTTACTGTGTCCCTAGGGCCATGCCACACGTGGGCGGGGGAGGGACAGGAGGTGCCGTAGTCGGAGGCTTCTGTTTCCAAGCTGCTCTGGGCTCCCACACCCAGCCCAGCCAGCCCTCTTCTCTGCACAGACCCCTCCCACGCCAGCTGCGTCCCTCTACCAGCTGCAACTGCAACTACCGCTGGGGTTGTTCTAAGCCAGGTGTCCCAAACTCGTTTTCTGACTGACCACGGAGGTGCTGTTCTTTCCTCAGCCCACCCTGCTGGCCTGCTCAGGAGCTCATCAGCAAAGGCTTTAGAGTAGCTCCTGGACAGAAAGCCAGGAGAGCACAACTCTAGCTGAAGACTCCATTCCTCCCTGCTTGGGGCTCCCAGCTGCTGATAGTTTTCCTAAGAGCAGGAAGAAGGACCAGCATGCTCGGCAGGCAGGCCTACCCCACAACTACATGACACAGATTATATATATGGTAGAACTGCTAAGTCCACTGTCCTCTTCTGAGTCCTCGGCTCAGAGCTCTCTGACTGCAGATTGTGTCATTGTCAGAAAGTGCAAGGGTCGTGGTATTGGCCAGGCCATGAGGTCTGGCTTTGGTTCCATTTGGAAATGGGTGGGTCTGTCCTGGCCCACCTGGTTCAAGGGCTAGCAGGACAGCTGCAGAGCAGCTTTGGCATTCTGTGTCTAGTTGTGGGGACTGGGCTCAGTCCTAGAGCTGAGCCCCTCTCTTGAGACCGGGGAGCAGCAGCGTGGCCCATGGTCCCACCTCCCCATGGGGCAGACAGGGCCTCAGCTCCAGCCAGGAGAAGCAGGAAGGAGCAGGACCGGCTTCCCTCCCGCTCATCTTCCCGCCCACCTGCTCACCCAGCAGCAGCAGCTTGACCGTCCTGGCTTCCTTGTCGGCATCCTCCTGCAGCTTCTTTTCCAGCTCCTTGGACCGCTTGGCCAGCTCCTTGTCCTCAGCGCTGACCCCACTCCCCATCCTTCCGCTGGCCCCCTTGGGCTGCTTTTTCTGGGCCCTTCCGCTTCTCCTCCAGGGCTTCCTACCTGTGAGAAGGAAGAAAAGGGAAAAGTCAACTGGGATCGGGCATCCGTTTCTCAGTCCTAAAAAGCTGGGCTACAGGTGCTGGGCGAGGGGGCAAGTTCCAGATCTTGTTCCCTTCCTGCCTTGGCCAAGACTCCTGCCTGGGCTGGAGACCTACTTAGTCTGGAGACTGTGTAGCCTTTGCATCCAGTGATGTGAAACGCCAAGCCGATTAAGGGCTCAGTATGACAAAGGATAAGGACCTGCATGTGTCTGTGACTAGGGAAGCGAGCTCCTGGGTTCTGACACAGGAGACAGGGTGTGGGCACTGGACCTCTGGAATAAGGTAACGGCTGCCCTTCCTTTTGGGGGGCTGGCCTCCTAAAAGTCTCTTTGGCAGATTCATCTGCATCTCGGTGCTAGAGCCAGAAGCACAAACGCCGCCCAGAGTCCAAGACCCCAAGAGGGTCTTGGTTTCAAGGATGGAGCCCACTGCTCCATCCCAGCAGGCGGGCCTGGCCAGGCGTGTTTGTTTGGGTGCTGCCCTTCCTTGGAAAGATGAGAAATGTTTCTTCCAGCTCCCCCGGGAAGCTCTTAGCCTTGTTCCTTCTGTTGGCTCATCTCTTTGTGCACGGCTCAGTCCATAGTCCTTCCTACTCACTTCTCATGGCACCTGCGTACACATGGGCTCCCTCCACACTGAATTCCTCCCCCTGCAGCTCAGGGACCAACTCTGACTCTTCCTTGAATCCTTCAAACCTTGTGCTTTATTCCTGGATCCTCAGTAGCAGTTTGGGGAGGAAGGAGGAAGGAAAAGGGGTATATAGAGGGAAGAAAGGGGCTGTTTCCTCTTGATACACTAAACCCACTGGAGGTCGTGCTTCCCTCGGTATGTGGACTTCCCTGGTCTCCAATGTGGGGTGCTGTGCTGACTCATGCAGCGCACTGTGCCCTTCAGAGGCTGGATGCTAGCTCCTGGCTTCTCGAAGGTGGGGGCAGCCCTCCCTCTGGCCCTCAAGACAGCTTCCCTTCCTGAGGAGTCACCAGCACAGTCTAGCAATGGCCTCATCGACATATCAATCACCCTCTCCACTAGCTGTGTTTCTCGGTACCGATTATTTCAGTTTACTGATGAGTAGCTGGGGGAGCCTCCTTGCAAAGAGATCCTTTAGGACTTTGACACCCAAATGTGTGGTGCGAGGCCCAGCACAGGCCACCTGGCAGCTTCTCAGAAAAGTGGACCCCTGGGGCCTTAACCAGGGCCTTCTCATTCAGAGCCAGCGAGTGTGGGTAACGCGACTTCAAGGACATGAAGGCTGGGAAGCACTGCTCAGGGATTACCAGGAACTGGTTTTTCCTCGAACTTGCCCAATGACAAGATTCACCTGCAATGCATGTGCCTTTCATCAGAACCTGGGTGCCACTGACTGGAAGATTGTCTGATTTCTGAGGTGCCCAAATGCCATACATGTTTTTAAAAGGTGTGATTTAGAATCAATAAGTTCCAGTAAATAATCAATAAGATCCTGAGCAACTGTGTTTTATACTAATTAGGTGAGGATGGTCATCTGACAAGTTTGAAAAACCCTGCTCTATAACAGTTTTGTGTACATTGGAATGTAGTTAAAGAGTATTTGTTTAAAAAGAAAATACTGACTTAACTGATCTGGAATGCAGTCCAGGTATGAATGAAGGTTTTTAAGTTTCCTCCAGTGGTTCCAGTGTGCGGCCAAGGTAGGGAACCACTGAGCTCAAAAAATTTCCTTTTTCACCCTGGCTGGTAGCACAGTGGATAAGGCACTGGCCTATGAACCCAAAGGTCACTGGTTCGATTCCCCAGCCAGGGCACATAACCAGGTTGCAAACCAGGTCTCCAGTCAGGTCTGTGGCTGGAGGCAGGTGAAATGCAACCATACATTGATGTCTCTCTCCCTCTCTGCCCCTCTCCCTTCCCCTCTTTCTAAAATAATGAAATAAAATCTTTAAAATAAAAAAAAAAAATTTTAAAAGATTTCCTTTTTCTTTGAGAGCTGGGATGGTGCAGTGGGGCTGAGGAAAGGTGGGTGGGTGACAGAGGTCTTCCACCTGCCAGGAACCCTGAGCCCCTGCTGACCATCTTCCTCCTCCCCACCACCTCGCAGCTGCATATCTGGGGTTCTGATGGGAGAGGCCCTGGGCCTACAGCTTACTCTCTTAGGGCTGATGGAGAAAAAAGGAGCCACCGAGTTGCCTTTCAGGGTGATTGTGGGTTTTTTTCCTGTTGTTTTCTTTTAAAGATTTTATTTATTTTTAGGGAGGGGGGAAGGGATGGAGAAGGAGAGGGAAACATCCATGTGTGGTTGCCTCTTGTGTGCCCCCAACTGGGGACCTGGCCCACAACCCAGGCATGTGCTCTGACCAGGAATCAAGCCTCTCACCTTCCAGTTTGAAGGCTGGCGCTCAACCCGCTGAGCCACACCAGCCAGGGCTATGATCATGTTTTCCTGATCAAAAGTTGACCGGTGCTTACTGACTTAAGGAAAAACAGCAGAGTGCCTTTGAAACTGGACTGTCTTGGAATCTTGGCTATGAGGTTTTTGTAATACCTGCCCTAATCTACCTATAATAACGGTAACTTACACCTAGACCAGAGCGATGTTGCAGTCTCCCCGAGAGTAGCAAGGGACTGCCAGGAATTGTGCTAGACAATCTCTGGGGCTCATAGCCATCAATTCTCACGGTCACATCAAGCTTCGTGCTTTTGCTCCTGATTTACAGACCAGATAACTGAGAGGTGAGGGTTAAGCAACTTGTTCAAGGTCATAAAGCTAAGTAAGTAAACAGACATAGCAGATGATGTTTCTATTACCCCCACATAAGCAGCCAGGGCAAAAAGACAGGCAAAAACATGAGCTTAATCACAGCAGCACTAGCCTTGTTAAAGGAACCCCTGACTTGTTTGAGCTTGCCCCTTTTTGAGCTAACGCTTCTGCAAACTACTGTACTGCTTCTGCAGCTTCCTAGCCTGCTGGCTCCCTTTTCCCATGACCAAGATCAGTAAGGGAACTCCTGGCCCTCGCCTGAACTGCATGCACAGATCTGCCGTTACGTACGCAGGCACCACCCTGGTGCTGGTGACCTGCATCTCCAGCCCCTGGGCCTTACCTGTGGCAGTTCTACTTTATCATCGCATTTGCGTTTTGGGACCTAGGGGAGTAGGTCAAGTCTCATTTGAGAGGTGAGTGAACAGAATCATAGAAGGGAGATCCTCCTGTTGTTTTTTTCAAAGATTTTATTTACTTACTTTTAGAGAGAGGGGAAGGGAGGGAGAAAGAGATCCTCCTATTATTAATGGCATTAGGGTTCTTGAGTTCCCCCAAGATAGAAATCGACAGGAAACCCCAGAGAAATCTTCAGACAGGTTTTAAATAGGAAGCTTATGCTCGAGCACAGGGGAAGCAGCACCAAGGAAAGGCCCACTGAGGGGACTCAGGGGTTGGCTCTGCTTGGCTGCTTCTGTAAGCCGGGACAAAGTGGGCTTGTGCAGAAGGAAGGATGGACTTGCACGCAAAGACAGGCTTGTGAAGTGTTCAGGGGGTGGGATTTAACGTCAGGGTGGGGTTCCTTCCTCCTTTCAGGTTGCCTGGCAACTATCTCTGGGCCTGTGCTGGGAGGCAAAAGGGCAGTGTCCTCATTACTGGCCCCCAGGAAGGTTGCATCGTGGCCAAACCTTGATCAACAGCGCGAGGGCAACTGGGTTTTGATATTTTGACATTTTGGTATTTTTTTGCCTATCTAGTCTTAACTTGGTTTCCTGGCCACCCGGTATTTTTGCATTCCTGGGCCCAGGTGCCTACGCTGAATCATTTCCTCCCCGAGAAACATTTTACATTCCTTACTCTAAAGGGATGAGGGTCAGAGGTTTCTTCTTCTGTAACTACTTTCTACTGAACCAGGACGTTGTCCCTGTATCTGGTAGGAATAAAATTCTCTTGCTATCTGATCTAGAGAGCAGTAGGGGCCCAGATCCTCCTTGTCTGGGATGAGCCAGAGGTCTTGTGTGCAGCTTAACATGGAACTGCTGCAATCTGGAAGAGACTAACTTTACAGAGAAGGTTGAAGAGACAAGGACAAATAATAGTAGCAGTGGAAGGACCATCAGGGGCTCCAAAGGGGGGAGGAACCAGGTAAGTGAGGGCAGGTAACCTTTAATGGTTTCCCAGATTTTATTTAGGTTGTCAGGGTACACTCCTTTTTCTGAGGAAGACTTTGCATTTATTTTCAGCGTTGAGTGATGGCTTGAGGTTCAACCAAATGAACTAACATTTTCAGAACACCTATGGTTTTATATTGGCTAAGTCCTCATTGTTGACACCATTTATTTAGGTGTTGG
Source organism: Noctilio leporinus (assembly GCA_004026585.1). Classification (NCBI taxonomy): domain Eukaryota; kingdom Metazoa; phylum Chordata; class Mammalia; order Chiroptera; family Noctilionidae; genus Noctilio; species Noctilio leporinus. The sequence continues at coordinate 27,852 of PVIW01000429.1, read as the reverse complement.
AGTCCCCTGGTCTTAGTAGTTACAGGTACATACTGTGTCCTGATTGAGCCCTGGTGTGCAAGGTACACTCCTTCTAACCAGGTAGCCTGCCATGATGAGTTCTCTGAAGTTTATGTGATAGTGTCTAATTGCAGTGTGTAACTGCAAGGCTCAGAAGAAAATAGTGTTAGTTCTCAATAATTCCAAAGCAAAGGACAGGAGAAAAATTGGAAATATATTTGGAGAGTCATAAGCAGATATTGGAGGAAACTAGGAGAATGCGGGATCTAGTTTCAGTTTATAAGTAGAAAACCCAACCCAATCCAAAAGAGAATGAATAGCACTAAAATCTCATATTTACAAAGGAATATTATAGCTTCTATTATAACATAACCTAGGCTCTCTAAAATCACCCTCATTTTATTGCAGAGAGCCAAGTTAAGATAATTCATTGTATAAGTCTAGTTTCAATCAAATTGGCCTGGTATTTGCAGAGAAGTATGACAAGAACAGCAATCGATCAAATAGGCTCTTTTATTTATTTTAATTTTTTAATTTCCCAAATGTTAGAGGCTTATTTTTAAATTTTTAATTATATACTTTTAATTTAACTGTTGTATCACATTCATCCCATTTCTGCCCTCTGCTCTTCCCTTCCCTACCCTCCCATTCCCCCATCCCCAACCAATTTCAATCCCACTTGTCCATGTCCATGGATCGTACATGCTAGTTCCTTGACTAAACTGCTCCTCTTCTTTGTCTCCTTCTCCTCCCTCCCTCCCTCTTTTAAAATCTGCTTTGCTGAATTTTCATAAAGAATCTCCATAGAACCTCTGACACACATAAAATGCATTTTGGTATATTGTTGTAATTAGTTTTGTGAATATAAAATTAAAGCACTTATATGTAAAATGAGATGTCTGAATTAATGACTTTAAATGGATTAAATATTGAATCAGTCAGATTCTCAGAATTACACTTTTCCCTCCTCTGTTCAATTTTATAGTTTCTACTCTCATAAAATAAAACACTCCGCCCTGGCTGGTGTGGCTCAGTGGATTGAGCGCGGGCCTGAGAACCAAAGGGTCCCCAGTTCGATTCCCAGTCAGGGCATATGCCTGTGTTGCCGGCCAGGTCTCCAGCCCAGCTCCCAGCTGGAGGGAGGCACAGCAAAAGGCAACCATACATTGATGTTTCTCTCCCTTTCTTCCCCTCTTCCTTTCCCCCCTCTCTATAAAAATAAATCAAATCTTAAAAAAAAAATCATACCCATCGCAGAATGCATTCTCTTGGCTCCGAGAGGCATGGGGCCATCCTTCAAGGGTGCCCTGTGGGAGGACTTGTCCACCAACGCCAACAGCAGAAAATGGGAGCGAGTGTGCACAGAAATGGAAAGCTCAGAAGAAGAGGGGAGTGGCTCCAGAATGCCTGAATTTCAGGGATTTTCCCAGAGGAGATGGCGCTGGGATGGAGCGGCAGCCCGGACCAGTGGTGGCTGCCCTGCCGTCTGGAGACGAAGAAGATGGCGTAGGAGCCACTTTACCCCTATGTTTGAGCTTCTCAATGAGGTCAAACCGCAGGTTAAAGGAGGGGGCTTTTCCCCCTCTCAGGGCAGCATGGCATATACGCTGGGCAGGAACCGATGCCGCACGGTAAGGCACCGGTGGAGCCCAGGGCGGTGGGGCTCACTCAGCACGTGCCTGCATTCCCCTCCGGCACCAGCAAGGGCGCCCCCAACGGGCTACCCTTGCTAGCTGCTTCCCCCTGTGCCCTGACAGGCCAGGAGGGGTGCGTGAAAACCTCACACCCCCTGGGAACTGCTCGAGGGGCCACAAGGGCGACAGCAGTGCCCTCTTCTACCTGGCCAGGAGACTCACCAAGAAGCTTGCTGTCGTCACCAAGAAACATAGTTCCTAAAAGTCAAATCATTGAGAGCCAATAACGTCAACAAATAACGTATTTCATTACCTTCATACATTCCCCCTCCTCCCCCCACCAAAACATACAATACTTCCAGATTTCACTTGCCAGCTCTCGGCTAAATTCAAAACCAGTTTCAAGTGAAAAACAAAGTTCTACAACCCGTTTGGGACACAGAGTTAACAAATAACAGATTTAGTTCCAGTATCAATTACCCAACGATCTCACTGTAAAATGAAAACACTGCTGGTCAGCTCTGCAGGGTCAGCAGGGAGCCCCATGGGGCTCACTGAACCGCCTGCCCGCCAAGAGCCCGCTCAGGGCTTAGGCCTTTCAGAGTCACCATTTTTTGATCCCTAGGACGGTATTGGGGCCAGGCCACGTTGCAGATGAAAACCCATTTTTAATTTTTGTTTTAGTTTTGAAGAGAGTGGCCCCACACATAGCCAGGGTTTCAGTAAGTTAGCCTCATCAAATGGAAACGAACACAGGAAACAGAAACAAGAACACACGTCATGAGACTCGAACTCATGTTCAGACCACCTCTGCCCTGGGAACTTCGGCCCAACCTCGGGTCTTGAATGGGAGACACCCAGGGTGGGTCAGGGAAACAATCCCTCTCCCCCTTGGTGTAACTGCAGTAGGGGCTGAACCCACTTCCAGGGACACAAGGACAAGGCAAAACAGTCACAGGAGAGAACAAGACAAGTTGGCCAGGAAACAAAATCTGTTTGAGCAGACTCACCAAGCTGCTGGTGCTTATCTTCTCCCGGCTCTGTCCTGTTGCTATGGGGACACAGGGGTCCCATCCGAGTTGCCAGGGAATGTGACCAGTGTTGAGGTTCTTGGGGTCCCCAAGACAGAAATTGGGAGGAGACCCCAGAGAAGTTTATGCTCCAGCACAGGGAGGCAGCGCAGAGGGAAGAAAGGTCTTTTGCCCTTGGCCTTGGCTGCTTTTATAAGGGGGGACAAAGCAGCCTTGCATGGGCTTGTGGAGGTTTCCAGGAGTGGAATTTAACATGTCAGGGTGAGGTTGCTTTTTCCTTCTGTTGGGTGCTTGGTGTCTGTGCTGTGAGGGCAAGATGGTGGTGTTGCTCGTTACCACGACACCTGGGGAAGGTTTTATGGCTGCCTTACCTTGCATGTGTGGAACAGTGGTCTTGACATCTTCCAGCCACCTGGTCTTAACTTGGCTTCCTGGCCACCGGGTATTTTTCCATTCCTGGGCCCAAATCCCTATACTGTCTCCATATTAATAAACAACTTAGCATCAGAGTCAAGTAGAGCTCAGGTGTCCTAGTTCACAGGCCTTATAACCAAATCATTTTTCAGTGAAAAGAGGATTACCATTTCCCAACAAATTTGGTCCCGTTTCCTGACCTAAGGGGAGATCTCAGGATCTATCTTACACCCAATAGTAGGGACTTGGGTAAAGCCTGGTCCCAGTTGGAGTGGGAGGAGGGTGGAGATGAAGAATGAGGGCCTGCCTTTAGGTCCAAAGAAAGAGGTGGGGTAAATTCACAGAGAAACAAGTTAAGTAAAGGTACACTGTGCTAGTGCTGGAGAACCCAGAGCTGATTAAAAACTTGCCTCCAGCTTGGGAGGAGAAACAAAGATTCACACAGCTCACTCACAGACAGATAGGTTCTATAGCAAAAGAAAGGAGGGAATGATTATAAAATGAACAGAATGCAGTAGACATGGGGAATAGGCATTTTTGACAGAGGAAAGAGCATGAGAAAGAAAGGCATGTGGTACAATGTGAGCCCAGGGAAGCCTAGGAGGCCTGACATGACTGGGTGGGAAGAAAAGACTGAAGGCACGTGGGGCGGGGGTGGGGGTGGGGGCTGGGAGATTCTGCAGGAAAGGAAAATAGGGGTTAGCCTGTGAAGGGCCTAGAAAGACAAAGTATTTGGGTAAAACTAAAACTCATGAAAGACTTATAAACAAGTACAGGTAGACACAGCTGCATGATGCTATAAACAATGCTGGGGACTGCAACAGGGTGGGGCTGGAGGGTTGGGGAGGACAGCCATTGGAACAAGCTGAGAAGCAAGAGCTGAATAGTTTGGTTCTCAAAGGGTCTAGGCATACAGTATGGTTTGAGAGATTGTCTTGGCCAAGGATTTTTTTCTAAAGATTTTATTCATTATTTTTAGAGAGAAGGGGAGGGAGAGAGGAAGAAAGGGAGAGAAGTAATCAATGCATGGTTGCCTTTCACCTGCCTCTAGCTGGAGACCTGGCTTGCAAGCTGGGTATGTTCCCTGACTGGTTATTGAACCAGGGACCCTTAGGTTCGCAGGCAGGCGCCAATCCACTGAGCCACACCAGCCAGGGCTTTTGATTTTTGAAAAAAATTTTTCCATCATTTATCCCCAAGATACTCTCTTCCACCTCCACCCACCTCTTTCTCCTGCTCCCTTCTACCCACTATGGCCCAAGGGTCTTTTTGATGCTGCAGGTGTTCTTTTCAAAGTCTAGTATCTGCAGAGAGTGGTCTGGCTTCAGTAGGAGGCTGACATCACAAGTGAGCTCAGGCCCGAGCTCAGAGAAGCAGATCTTGGGAGAATGAAGGAGTGCATCAGTGGGGGCCTGGGGTTCAGAGAGCGCCTTTTAAGGAACTACCTGGTGAATAGCCCAGGAGGGGAGGAAGCTGTCTGTAGAGCTGGGGGAAGATCCCAGAGGCTCAAAGACAACATTGAGGCCCAACATGAAAAAAGCCAGGCCATAAGGAATAAGCCTTCCTTCACTTCCCAACTTCTGTTCTACATAGACAATGGAAGCCCACCAAGATTCTTGCAGGCCTTGTGTAGGTGGAGAGACTGATACTTGGACGTGATCAGGGTACACTGCCTAGCAGGGACAGTGTACCAAATAGCTTGGAAATGGGGAGGGTTACAGAGTAAAGGGTGTGTTGCATGTGGGACTAGGGAGAAGCATGAAGAGACCAGTGAACCAGTTTGCCTGGGTAGGGTGGAGGGCAGGGATTGCAAACTACAGGCTGGTTAGGTAGGCAAATAGGTGGGTAGGTCTGGGTTAAGGGGGAATCCTAAAGACGACTGGCCCAATGCAAGATACCACCCCTTAAATCTATGTCACCATTTACATTTTATCAGAATAGAGCTGGCATTCTTCATGGTTATCTGGAGCTTGATTTTTAATTCTGAGATTTATTTTACTACCTCAACAGCCCAAAAGCCTTAAAATTCCTAAGGACTCCAAGACCAATTTAGTCTGGGATTAAGAGCCAGGAGAGTCGGTTGGGGGTGGGGGTATGAAGGCATTAAAGGTTTTTATAGATTTTGGTTTTTTCCCTGTACTCTTGATTATAAAAGCAATGAATATGTGTCATAGATAATTTTATAATTCAGATAAGTATAAAAAAGAAAATAAAAAGCATAATTCTGCCACTCACAGGTAATTATTTGTAAGGTTTTGATGTGTTTGTTTCCTATGTATATATTTATGACCCACAATTAGGGCCATACTGTATGTGCAGATTTTAACACCCATTTTTAACCTCATTTTACATTGTAAACATTTATGCCTCAGTAAGATTCTCCAGCCCTGGCCATGTAGCTCAGGTGGTTAACACATCATCCTGATACGCCAAGATTATGGGACTGATCCCCAGTCAGGGCATGTATGAGGATCAACCAACAAATGCATGAATGAGTGGAACAACAAAAATTGATATTTCCTGCCCTGGCTGGTGTGGCTCAATGGGTTGAGCACCAGCCTGCACATCACATGATCCCTGGTTTGGTTACCAGTCATGGCACATGCCTGGGTTTTGGACCAGGTCTCCTGTTGGTGGTGCACATGAGGAACCACACATTGATGTTTCTCTTCTTCTCTTTCTCCCTCCCTTCTCCTCTCTCTAAAAATAAATTTGAAATATTTTAAAAAATTGATACTTCTAACATTTTAAACTTTTTCCAAACAGAAAAAATTGAAATTCTCCAAGGACAATTTTTAATGGCTGTATTTTGTTGTACATACGAGGCATATTTAAACATTGCCTTCTTGTTGGATCTTTAAGTTGCCAAGTCGGCCCCTCTATGTGATAAACATTGCAGTGATTAACAACTTCGTGCATTTTTCCTGGAAGCTTTTTTTTTGAAGAACAATTTCCTGGAAGTAGGTTTACTGGATCAAATAATAGGCATTTAAAAAATATATTTATTTATTATTTTCAGGGAAAGGGGAAGGGAGAGAGACATCAATGTGTGGTTGCCTTTCACCTGCCTCCAGCTAAGAACCTGGCTGGAGACCTGGCTTGCAACCTGGTCATGTGCCCTGGCTGGGGAATCGAACCAGTGGCCTTTGGTTCGCAAGCCAGCGCCCTATTCACTGTGCCACCAGCCAGGCCAAATAATAGCCATTTTAAAAAGATTCTTGATCTTGTATTATTAACCAATTTTCAGAAAGATTATGTCCATGTTTTACGTGTGCCTCCCAGGTACTAACTACCCTTTTGCCTGTGTTAGGACTTTATTCCCTTAATCTTGGCTAATTTAATGGGTGAATGTGGTATCTCCTTGTTCACTTTCTATTTTTCTGATTTTTTGTGTGTGAGGTGAAATTTTTCCCAAATGATTATGTAGGTCTTGTTCTTTTTTTTTCAGTTTGTCCAGTCTCAGGAGCAATAGGCAGGGATCAATGGAGGTGACACCACGTGCAGGTACGGAAAAGGGTTGGGTTCAGGGTCCAGCCTGAGAGATGGGGGAGGCAGGGTTGGGGAAGGAATTTGGCTGTGAGGGTGGTAAGAACTGGAAGGGGCCGGGTAAACAGCATTAGTACAACTGGGTGTGGGGGCAAAGGGCTCCCACAGGGTGAAGAAATCAGAAAAAGAATAATTGCTGCTAATACAATTCTGTTCATTGGAATCTTAGGGACTTTCCTCAGGAAGTTATCTTTAGGTAGGATTCTGGGTCATGTGGGAGTGAGGGTGCCGGTTGGGTGGGGTGTCTATGGTCCCAAAACAGCCCGACTCCGTTTCTTCGTAGGCTGCAAGGTCAATCAACCTGTAGGAGTATTAACAGGGAACCGCCACCAAGGCCAAGCAATAAAACAAATAGTAACTACAGGCCAGGCACTGTTGTAAGCACTTCCATGAGCTCATTCTCTTTTCTCCTAAACACCATCATATAAAGCGGGGTCTCTTACACCCCTTTTATAGAGGAAACAGAATTTCAGCTAAGTTAAGTAACTTTCCCAAAGTCAGGACGTAGGCGGAGGAGTCTGCAATTGAACCCAGGCCTTCTGGCCACGGAACCTAAACTCTTAACCAACAAATACAGAAATAAATGTGGGAAGGCACGGCACACCCTGCCTACCTACGCCTGCCAGGGGAAAACAGACGCCCAGGGTGAGAATGCCAAGGATAGGACTCCTGCTAAAAGTGAATCCTGGGACAGTAATAATAGCTGTCTTTCCCCGGGCGCTGCCTCTGTGCAGTAACTCCTTTCAGGGAGGTAGTGCGATTGCCCCACCCCCGTTGATGAGAAAACTGACGCACAGAACGCGCACTGGACCCTGCGTTGCAGACCGCGGAGGGGCCGCAAGCCCACGTGGCGCCGCGAAGAGGAAAGATGGCGGGGGCGGGGCCGGCCGGGTAGGGGCGGGGCCTGTGGCGGCGGCGACGACGCGAGGCGGCGCGGGCCAGTTTTCGGTGGGGGTCGCACCTGTTGCGTGACTGCCCCGGGATCCAGTACGGCGGGCGGACTCCGAGAGCCCGGGGAGTGTGGCGAGAAGCCCAGGCGCGTCCCGGGTCCCGCTGTGCCGTGAGCACGTGCCTGTCCGCCTCTCGGGTGCCGGGCCGGGGGTCTTCCGCGCCACTAGCGACCACGGTTAGCGGGGAACCGCATCCTGCCAGCCGGCAATTTTGAAAGACCTGCCTTACTTCCCCCATCTCCTTCCAGGGCAGGGGCTCTTGAAGCTACAGGCGGGGTCTGGGTTCCAGCCTCATCCCGTCCCTTGCGACTCGGGCTTCCCAGGGCGCAGAAGCCCCAGGGCTCGGGCAGCATGGCCTCAGGTGAGTGTGCCTGTGTTGGCGACGCGGTGTCTGGGACACAGAAGTGCCTCGGCCGGGGTGGCGAGAGGGTGGGTCTAGCAGACCTAGGGACGCGGCCAGCCCCTCCTGGAGGCCTGGGAGAGCGGAGCCTGCGTGTGGAAGGCGGAGGGAAGAGTCCGAAGGCGCTGGCGTCTCGTTTTCCCGGACCCCGAGAGAAGTCTCTGCGTCTGGCTTCCCTGCCTTCCTAGAAGGTAGCTTCTGCCGGACAGTGGAATTTTCCCAAGACAGGCCCCTCCCTCCCAGGCTGGGGTTCTGGGTTCTACCCCCTCCTCCCAGAGCTGGGCACGGGACCTGGGGCTGGGGTTCAGAAAGAGGAGAAAGATGGGACTCAGCCCTAGAGGGGCCGCGTGTTCACGGATTGCGCCTGCCAGGAGCCCAGTGCGTTCCGAGCTCGGACTGGAGTCCTGTTTATTATTACTGTGTGGACTTTGAGCTCTTGCCCCAGAGCCCTGGCAGGGGACGAGGGCTCCAGAGAGGATTAAGTGGAGCGCTGGGTGCCGGCCCTTCGGGATCTCACCTCCTCACCGCAGTCCTACGTCACTCCAGGGATGAGAAAGGGCGGGGAGGGGAAAGATGGGGGGGCGGGATGGCGGGCCCCCTCCTGGCCGTTTCCTAGACAACCGCAGAAATCGTGGCCAGGGCCTCTTCCGCCGGCTGGGCCTCGGCTTCCTGCATCAGTCACTCCCGCTGGGGGCGGGGCGGAGGAAGGGCTTGGATGTGGCAGCGGCAGGCCGGGCGAGTGCGGCTCCGACTCCTGGGCCCGAGCCATGGCATCCTATCCCTCTGGCCCAGGCAAACCTAAGGCCAGATATCCCTTTAAGAAGCGTGTCAACCAGCAGGCCACCTCTGCGGTACCCGGTGAGTGTTTGCATCCTGGCCCAGGCACTCGCTCTGTTCCATCCCTGGTCCCCTCGGAGGGAGGCCTCTTCTGCACCCTCTGCGGTGGTGCTCATTGTCTTTGGTGACAGTGACGGCTGGCTGGGGAGATGGTGTGAGGAGAGAGGTGGGGTGGAGGGTGACAGGTTTCTACGCCAGGCATGCTGTCCTCTGTAACAGAGAGTGGGCGTGGGTGTGGGTGCAGCAAGAGGTGTGTTTGTGCACGTGTCAGCTCCGCGATGTGCTAAGACCGCTTGCTTGCGCATGGAGTGTGTGAATGGAGCGGGGGTGTGGGGGACTGACTGGCAACACTGCTGGCAGCTGGGCCTTTGCCAGGCAGGCTTGGGCTGTCCACCTGAGGCGAATTCCTCCTTCTAGGACCCCTGATCTCAGACCTCCTCCCTGGGGCTCAGATGTCAGGGCACATGCACTGCTGCCGTGAGCCCCAGGGCCAGGCACCCGGTCGTATGGATTGGTTGGTCTGTGGTCATTCTTGGTCTGTCCTGGGAGCTTCCTCAGGAGTGTGGCGTGTCCTTAGGCCTGGCTGTGCGGAGCTCAGGCTGGGCCTGTTGCCCATCCACTGTGCTCCCACACCCTTTGGTCTGGCTCCCACCCTGGTAGGTGTCTCTGCACCATTTGGAGCAGGCAGCGTGGCCCACCGTGTGCAGCTCCCTCAGGGCTCGGCTGCCTGGGTTTGTGCTTGCTGAGGCATGTCTGCCCGCCTTGTGGCCAAGTGAAGATCACCTGCACCTTGTGACTTGACTTGACCAGATTAAGTCAGTGCATCTTACCCTGCACAGCAGTTAGCTGTACCTATATCATGGTTATCCATCTCCTGTGTTTTCTTACGACTTTGAAGATGCTGGCCTGGTCTCTCTGTCCCGAGGGTTTGCATCCTCTATGCTCAGCTCTGTGCCATCCAGAGGGTGCGTCTCCTGGGGCTAGATCTGTCACATGCTACTTGTGATCAAAGCCTTGTACACCTCTCTGTCTGCTGGGATGAACCTTGCAGTGAGTGGGGGTAGGCAGGATGCCAAGAATCTTGGAATCTGTGGCAGTGGCTGGCTGGCCTTGGGTTTGCCTGGGCCGGAGGGATAGGATGCCCTGGCTCTAGCCCAGGAGTCAGACCCCCCAAACCCCCTTCTGTGCGCATGCCCATAGGCACTGTGTGAGCATGTGGGTGTGTGATTGCTGTGGCACAGACCCTGAGAGAAGGGGCCTGTAGACAGCAGAGTCTTCCAGGCCTGGCCTCGGAGTGTGGCGGTTACTGTCTGTCTGTCTCCTCCAGTGGCCTGCTAGGCTTGGGGGATGGCTCTGGCTGCTGGACTCTGTGCTGGTCACCCAGCATTTCTGTGGAGGTCCTGGGCCACTCTGCTAGGACAGGAGGTTGAGATTAGGTTCTCTGACTCAGCTCCTGCCAACTCGTTATGGACCAGCCCTGGAGGTCTGTGGTCGGCCTCCCCTGGAGGGGGTTAGAAGTGGGAAGTTGTGTAGGGTCAGAGTTCTTGGGCGAGCAGGCACTGTAGGCTCTGTCTTACACCCTGGGGGTAGAGCTGGTACCTGCATGCCTCCTCTTCTTGCTCAGCCTTTTTCACATTAGAGGCAGTGGCATTGTCTCCACCCCTGCCGAAGTCTGTTCTCTCTGCCACCATTTGGTCTGCACTGGACTGAAGAATTCCCACCCTCCCCAGTGTTTGGAGGGTCTCAGGAGTTCATAATCACAGATTAGTGTCTAACGGAATACTCACAGAGCCATATCTCTGTGAGCCTGCCAGCAGCTGTGCTAGGCAGGACATCACCCGATTATCACCCCTTTATGGTCAGGACTTGAAACCTCCAGGAGGGCGGTAGAGACTTGTGAGTAAGTGGGACCAGGTGTAGACTCAGCTCCTCCAAATCTTAATCCCTCTTCTCTCAAACCTTTCTCTCCCCTCTGGGGCAATTTGTCTCCTAGACAGGTTGGGAACGTGGGGTGGGGTCTAGGGGCCAGGAAGCAGCCCCCTGAGTATCAGCAAGGCTCAGCAACTGTTCCTGCCTGGACTGAGCTACTTCTCCCGCTGCCAGTCAGCTTCTCTTCCGGGCGGAGGCCCTGTCTCTCCCAAGGGACCCCATAGGCAGGGCCCCAGGGGATAGGGAGGACAGTGGTAAGAAAATAAGGCCACTGGGCAGAGGAGGCTGGCCTGGGACTGGTATGGAGATGAGGGCTGCTTTCCCTCCCCTTTTCTTTGCTCCCACCTCCCCGCCCTGTCCCTTCCTTTGGGCGCTAGTGCCCAGGGCAGTGCATTTTAAGGAGCCTGGCCCCTCCCTGCCAGCCTCTTCTACCTGTATCAGCCCCCCCTGCTCCTCCCTTTGACGGCCCCACTTTGGGCTAGGCCCTGGCACTGGAAAGATTAGGGCCTGTTCAGTTCTGGGGCTCCTCTCATCCCTGAACTTTGATGCTCCTTCCACTGATTTCTGGGCTCCCCTGAGCTGCTCCCCCAGCCCCCTGCACACTGTCATCCCAGGGTCTCCCCTGCAAGCAGCTGCACTTGGTATAGCCCGTGCCAGCCCCTGAGCTGTCCTGGGGGATTGGCAGCAGCTTCACTCAGCAAACAGGCGGGCAAGGGGCACACGGCTGCTGGCCTGCGCTGCCTGAACTCTGCAGGTAGGACCCAGGCAGGCACGAGAACCATTGGGTGCTGGGTCCTGGATCTGGGGCAGGCACCTCCTCTTCCCTTTGTCCAGTCTTGGGACCTGACTCTGGGGCATCGGGGAGTGGGCCTAAAGACTTTAGGGTACTCTACCTAGGCAGAGCCTCCAGTCTGTCCCGTAGTCACAGTGCCTCGGGTGAGGGGGCGTGCTGGGGAGGAGGGCGCCTTAGAGCTGGCCGAGAGCATGGCTGGGTGCAGCGAGCTCCCTGCTGCGGAGGCTAGGGCTGGGGAACCCAGGGAGGGGCCTTCCGAATGGTCTGGGAGTTCAGGCGGCCCCTTTAGACCAGCAGTTTCAAAGCCTTCCTTTCCAGCCTCCTAGCGGTGCTGAGCTCTGCCCTCCAGGGCCGAGACCCTGGTTTCTGATACTCCCTTGCCTGGGCCTCCGGCCCAGATCCTGAGGCCTCTGAGTGGCGCAGACTGTTTGTGGCAGCGCCCTTTGGGGGGGCAGCCAGCAGTGGGAGGGTCAGGCTGGGGACAGGCCACATCTTGGCAGCCCTGGGGTGTAGGGTGGGGAGAGGGCAGGCCTCCAGGGAGGTGATGGGGTTCCTGCTGCCAACCAGCCCCTCCATACCCTGCCTTCCTCTTCCTTTGGGGGATGGTCCCCAAGTCAGAGCTGTGTGCTCTGTAGGCCCAGGACATCAGGTGTGGGCCCTGGTCCGCTGGAGAGGAGGACCTGCAAGTCCAGGGGCAGGTCTGACCCTGGGTGCCAGCCCTGGAAGCTGCGGGCCAGGGTGCTGGCGTCAGCTGCCAGGTCCCTGTGGAGCTCCTGCAGCATTTGTGGGTGCCCTGTGCCTGCCTGTAGGAGGCGCTCACATGGCGGTTCTCTTGGCCTGAGCCAGGGGCTCCTGGCCCAGGATTTGGATTCGGATTCCTGCAGTGAACGAAACACTTGCCCTAAGGGTACACTTGGGACTCCCACCTTGGTGCGGGTGAGGGGTCCCTGTGCTGGACTGTGAGGGTGAAGTCCTTAGACACATGCAGGTGCACTCACTCCTCAGCCTCTGAGAAGGGACTGCCAACTCTCTAGGGCTGGCCTGGGGTGGGCAGGGGCCTAGGGCTTCCAGTGCACCCCAGTACCGCCCTCCACCCCTTGACCCTGGCATCACTGTCTCCACAGAGGCTCGGGGTGGGCTAGGGGCCCCTCCGCTGCAGTCTGCCCGGTCCCTGCCAGGCCCCGCCCCCTGCCTCAAGCACTTCCCGCTTGACCTGCGCACGTCTATGGATGGCAAATGCAAGGAGATTGCAGAGGTATCTCCTGGCACCTCACCCTGTGTTCCCCATGTGGTCCCCATGCCCTGTCTCTTCCTCCTGTCCCCCGACTTCATGCTTGGCAGTGTCCTGACCCCTAGCCTTTCCCTGGCACCCCAGACTCTGCAAGGGAGGGCCTGGGCTTGCGTGCCAGGCCACACCGACCCTTCCTCCCACCACCAGGAGCTGTTCAGCCGCTCCCTGGCTGAAAGTGAGCTCCGCAGTGCCCCGTATGAGTTCCCAGAGGAGAGCCCCATCGAGCAGCTGGAGGAGCGGAGGCAGCGCCTGGAGCGGCAGATCAGCCAGGATGTCAAGTGAGTCCTGGGCCCCAGAGCCCTGCAGGCAGGTGGCCTCTTGTCGGGGGCACAGCCAGGCAGCTGCGTGTGTGTGTGTGTGTGTGTGTAGCCAGGCAGCTGCGTGTGTGTGTGTGTGTGTGTGTAGTCAGGCAGCTGTGTGTGTGTGTGTGTGGCACAGACAGGTAGCTGTGTGTGTGTGGACGTAGACAGGCAGCTGTGTGTGTGTGGGGGGGGGCACAGACAGGCAGCTGTGTGTGTGTGTGTTTGTGTGTGGACATAGACAGGTAGCAGCTATGTATCCAGGCTGCTGTCTGTGTGGGCAGACAGGCAGGGGTGTGTGTGTGTGTGCCCATGTGCACACAGCCAGGCAGCCATGTGTGTAGGGCATAGCCAGGCAACCATGGTGTTGTAGTGGGGAGGGGGCACAGGGTAGTGTGCCTGCCCAGCATCCCTTTGTCACCATTGGATGCTTTCAGAGCTCCATCGCTGTTTCTCTCCCACCTGGTCCCTGTTTGGGGCCCAAGGTGGGGCAGCACAGGGCAGTGGGGTGATGCACAGGCCTTAGGGACAGGCTGCTGGGTTCTGGGGCTATCTTACGCCACTAGTGTGGCCTGGAGCATGGTGCTCAGCTCCTGGGGGGTGCTTTTCCATCTCTTAATGCCAGGCAGGGACAGCACCCACAGAGCCAGTTCTGTTGCCCTGTGAGTGACTGCACGTGCGGTACCAGGCTCCAGGGAGCAGCATCCTGGGGACAAGGGCAGTTCCACATCACGCCTTACCTCTCACCCCTCACCTCTAGGCTGGAGCCAGACATCCTACTTCGGGCCAAGCAAGATTTCCTGAAAACGGACAGTGACTCAGACCTCCAGTGAGGAGGGCAGAGGGGCACGGGGAAGCTGGGCACAGGTGGCTGGGGCCCTCCCCGCTGCTGGCTCCAACTTCTTCCTTACGTCTCCCTCCTGGCAGGCTCTACAAGGAGCAGGGTGAGGGGCAGGGAGACCGGGGCCTGCGGGAGCGTGATGTGCTGGAGCGGGAATTTCAGCGGGTCACCATCTCCGGGGAGGAGAAGTGTGGGGTGAGTAGGCAGGGCCATGGGTCCCAGTGGGCTCCTCAAGCCTGGGGAACTGGGGGTGAGGCTAGAGAGGGTATTTCTTTCTCCGGAAGCTGCAGGGGCAGAGGGTCCAGTTGAGAGCCTGTCAATGTGCTGGGAACAGAAAGGTCTGAGCGTTTCTGAAGTCAAGGCCTCAGGGAACAGGTGAGAATGACCTGGCCTGGGTCTGAGACCAAGAATAGTGACCACATGTCCTTATCTGTAGGTGCCCTTCACAGACCTGCTGGACGCTGCCAAGAGTGTGGTACGGGCCCTCTTCATTCGGGAGAAGTACATGGCGTTCTCTCTGCAGAGCTTCTGCCCGACCACCCGCCGGTACCTGCAGCAGCTGGCAGAGAAGCCTCTGGAGACGAGGAGCTACGATCAGGGCCCCGACACCCCTGTAGCCGCTGGTGGGACCCCCATCCCTGCCCAGCTCCAAGTGCTCTGGTGTCCCGGGCTCCCTGAGCTCAGAGCCCAGGAACTCTGCCTGTCTGCATCTTCCTGTCCCCAGTCTCATTCCAGCCTCTGGCGCATGGGGTGGAGGCTGGGGCCAGATTCTTTTTGCTGGGGCTTTCACATCTCTCCTTCTGCAGGGCCTCTGGGCCAGGCAGTGGGTGGTGGCCCTGAAGACCCTGACCCTGACTCCATTCTCCCTACCCTGCAGATGCCCCGGTGCACCCCCCAGCGCTGGAGCAGCACCCCTATGAGCACTGTGAGCCTAGCACCATGCCTGGGGACCTGGGCCTGGGTCTGCGCATGGTGCGGGGCGTGGTGCACATCTACACCCGCAGGGAGCCTGATGAGCAGTAAGAGGGGTAGAGCATGCTGGGGGAAGTGGTGCGGGGCCCTGTATTGGCTGGGGAGCCTGCAGGCCCTGGCTTGCTTGCCTCACAAGCTCCCCCCACATGCCAGTTGCCCAGAGTTAGAGCTGCCGTACCCCGACCTGCAGGAGTTTGTGGCTGACGTCAATGTGCTGATGACCCTGATTATCAATGGCCCCATGTGAGTCCCCATTGGTCCCTTCCCAGCCTAGACTCTCCAGCCCTGCCGCAGATACCTGTCACCAGTCTCTCCCTACTTCAAAGTCACAGAGTCCTAGGCTTCCCCTCTACCTGCTGTCCCCCTGCAGCCTCAGCCCGGCACCTTCCTGGGTGCCTCCCTGCAGGCCCTGAGCCCCTACCTGGTTCTTGTCTCTCCAGAAAGTCATTCTGCTACCGCCGGTTGCAATACCTGAGCTCCAAGTTCCAGATGCACGTGCTGCTCAATGAGATGAAGGAGCTGGCTGCCCAGAAGAAGGTGCCGCACCGCGATTTCTACAACATACGAAAGGTGGGTCATCACCTGGGGCCAGGCCTGCACCTCTGCAGTCTCCCCTCATCCAGCACCTGATGGGGGAAGCCTCTCTACCCTGTGGCCCAAGCCCTGAACCCTCCCAGCCTCTCTGGACCCAGTAGCCCCTGTTCCACCCCAGGTAGACACGCACATCCATGCCTCGTCCTGCATGAACCAGAAGCATCTACTGCGCTTCATCAAGCGAGCAATGAAGCGGCACCTGGAAGAGATCGTGCATGTGGAGCAGGGCCGCGAGCAGACGCTCCGTGAGGTCTTCCAGAGCATGAACCTCACCGCCTATGACCTGAGCGTGGACACACTGGACGTGCATGCGGTGGGTCCCCACAGCGGGGGCTGAGGAGCTGGGTCAGCATGGAGCCTGGAGGTCAGAGGTGAACTGCCCATCTTCTTCCAGGACAGGAACACCTTCCATCGCTTTGACAAGTTCAATGCCAAGTACAACCCTATTGGAGAGTCTGTCCTCCGTGAGATCTTTATCAAGACGGACAACAGGGTCTCTGGGAAGTACTTTGCTCACATCATCAAGGTGAGGACGTGTGACTGCCAGGACCCATGTATGGAGGCAGTGCTCTCCCTGCTTGAGCAAGAGCCTGGGTCCCTGGGGGCTCCCATGGTGGGTGAGGAGGGTGGGTCAGAGGCAGGAGACCTGACTGAGCCCAGGTGGTGGTGGTGGGGTGGCTGGGAAGCATGAGTGGTAATTACCCAGTGTGTGTCTTTAGGAGGTGATGTCAGACCTGGAGGAGAGCAAATACCAGAATGCAGAGTTGCGGCTCTCCATCTACGGGCGCTCGAGGGATGAGTGGGACAAGCTGGCGCGCTGGGCTGTCACGTACCGTGTACACTCCCCCAACGTGCGCTGGCTCGTGCAGGTGCCTCGTCTCTTGTGAGTGTCGTAGGAAGTGGGAGGGAACTTGGCGGGCAGAGTTCCGGGGGCCAGAGCCTGCCTCCTGCCCTCCTGGGATGGCTGACCCTCTCCTGTTCCAGCTGAGTCCTCTCGGTGGAAGGAGGGGCCCTACCTGGTACAACCATGGTCTGTCCAGCCTGGCCCAGTGCAGTTCACAAGGGCTTCCGTGCTCTTGGGCCAAGCTCTGACCCTTCCTGGCCAGCTGGTGTCGTCATACCAGCCTGACCGGCACACCTGTGTGCCCACATCTCACTTGCAGTGACGTGTACCGTACCAAGGGCCAGCTGGCTAACTTCCAGGAGATGCTGGAGAACATCTTCCTGCCGCTGTTTGAGGCCACCGTGCACCCTGCCAGCCATCCGGAACTGCACCTCTTCCTGGAGCATGTGAGGGGCCAGCACAAGGTCAGGTGTGGGAGGGAGGGCCTGGTGGCAGCTTCAGGTCTGAACCCAGTGTCCTGTTCCAGGTGGATGGCTTTGACAGTGTGGATGATGAGTCCAAGCCTGAGAACCACATCTTCAACCTGGAGAGCCCCCTCCCAGAGGCTTGGGTGGAGGAGGACAATCCTCCGTACGCCTACTACCTTTACTACACCTTCGCCAACATGGCCGTGCTGAACCACCTGCGAAGGTACGGGCTCTGCTCGTTCTGCCGGGTCACCCTCTCACCTGCAGGCCTGCCCAGGCTGGGCCCAACAAGCACTGACCCACCTCTTGCCCCCATTTGTGAGCCTGATGGTTGTCTCTACCCTTGGGGCTCCATTGCTCATGCTTCACCACTGAGAATCTAGCCCTGCCTCTTGGCCCAGGCCCACGCAGTCTTGGGGTGGGGGCTTGGGAGTCCAACTACCTGGGTGCTGACACTGCCTTCGTGCCCCCCAGGCAGAGGGGCTTCCACACCTTTGTGCTGCGGCCGCACTGCGGGGAGGCTGGGCCTATCCATCACCTGGTGTCAGCCTTCATGCTGGCGGAGAACATCTCCCATGGACTGCTTCTGCGCAAGGTCAGGGCCGGATCCCGGGCCTCCCTCCCAGTGGGTCCCCTTTCTCCCAACCCCTAGGGCCCCTCCAACATGGGATCCTCCTCATGTAGCTCCTGTCTGGACTGCTCCTCACTGAGGCCCCAGCTTGGATTCTGGCTGTAGCTGACCCTTCACAGATCAGGCCCAGCCAGGACTCCCCCCAGCCTGACTGTGGCCTGTACCCCCCAGAACCAGGTGTGTCCCTAGCCTGGAGGCCACCTAACTAACCCACCCTTCATGTCGCCCACCAGGCCCCGGTCCTGCAGTACCTATATTACCTGGCCCAGATTGGCATCGCCATGTCCCCGCTCAGCAACAACAGCCTCTTCCTCAGCTACCACCGGAACCCGCTGCCTGAATACCTGTCCCGGGGCCTCATGGTCTCTCTTTCAACCGACGACCCCCTGCAGTTCCACTTCACCAAGGTCAGAACCCACTGTCCTCAGACAAGGACTCCGAGCTCTGGGGTCTCTGGACTGGTGCCGCCCCCTGCTGGTGGAGTGCAGCATGCCAGGGCAAGTTCCCAGTGGGGAATAGTGCAGTGGGGCCTGGTGCACCTGTCTGAGGGACCCTGGCCTGTGCAGGAGCCGCTGATGGAGGAATACAGCATCGCCACCCAGGTGTGGAAGCTCAGCTCCTGTGACATGTGTGAGCTGGCCCGCAACAGTGTGCTCATGAGCGGCTTCTCCCACAAGGTACCTCCTCTCTCTCCCCACCTCTGTACTGGGCAGGCCCTAGGGTCCTGGGGCATGACCCCTCTGAGGCAGCTGCACCTGCCCCTTACCCCGTCCCCCTGCAGGTAAAGAGCCACTGGCTGGGGCCCAACTATACCAAAGAGGGCCCCGAAGGCAATGACATCCGCCGCACCAACGTGCCAGACATCCGCGTGGGCTACCGTTATGAGACCCTGTGCCAAGAGCTGGCGCTCATCACGCAGGCCATCCAGAGCGAGATGCTGGAGACCATCCCGGAGGAGCCAGGTCTCACCATGAGCCCAGGGCCTCAGTGAGCTGGGCCTATGTGGTGCCCCACATAGCTATGCCCCACATAGCTCGATCACGTTTTGTCCTTGGACCCCTCCCACCCTGTTGTGGTTTCTGCATGTGTCCGTTTTCTTCGTTCTGTCCTGCATGTCTCCGGCCTCTATATGTGTCTGTGCCCCACAGTGAGAGCAGGGCCCAGGATGTGCTCCACCCTCTCTTGACTCAGGTGATACCCAACGGCCTGAGTTTGAGGGCTGCCCTGTTGGTGGCGCTGCCCCAAGATCCTCTGAAGCCTCGCTAGGGATCGGTGTGGAGGGCTGGCCCCTCCAGCCTTCAGAGCCCTGCCTAGGCAAGTCTGAGCTTCAGCCACGGCTTGAATTTAAGCCTCTGTCTTGTTTACATGGCTGAGGGACAGTCAGGTGGAGCCTGTACCCATCTGCTGTGGGCACAGGGCTGCTGGGGGGCAGGTCTATGGGACTCCAGCAGCTGCAGTGGGTAGAGCTGGGCTGAGCAGGTGCAGCCCTGGCATCCTGGACTTAGGCCTTGGAGGTGCTGGACCATCGCTTCTGCAGAATCACTGCCCAGCAGCCTTCTCTGTCCTTCCTCCAGTCAGTGTGTTCTGTTGTCCTCCTCTTGTGCTTCTGTGGGAGGGGGTAGCCGCCTTGTCCCATGTCTGGGGCACTGCAGCTGGAGGGTCCTGGATCTGTCACCAGCCCTCAGGGTGGTGTCCCCAGTGTGGTCCCTAGAGTTTAACCAGATCTGGATCCTAGCAGGTCCCCTGTGTTGTTTTTTTGGAACGAGGTCTTTGCTGTGAAATGCAGTGTTTCATACAATCCCACCTTTCCTAGTGCATGAGAAATAAAGGTTATTTAAGTTAATGAGGCAGATGGGGTCTGTGTTGGGAGCTGGGGAGCTAGGGTGGGGGAGGCTGAACTTGAATCCTAGAGCACTTTAGGTGGCGGGATGGCGGGCTCTGAGGGGAGTGACTAGGTTTGGGTGATGCGGGCTTGTGCACATGGATGCTGTGGGAGAGGAGAGGCCCACCGGGGACCCAGCTCCTGGCCCAGGCCCCTGTCCAGCCCACTCCCTCTGAAGGGGACACTTCCGTCAGCTTCCAGCCCCTTGGGACCACCTGGGAGATGTGGGAATCTGCTCTTAGAAGCAGACCTAGGCCGGTGGTTCTCAAGCTCTGTGGACATCAGTAGCTTCTGGAAGCTTGTTTAAGATGCCCTCAGGTTCTGATTCAGTGAGGGGACAGTGTGGTGCGGCGATCCAACCCTCTCAGCTTCTGTCCCTGGTGCGGTTCCAGGCACACCTCCAAGGAGGACAGTGGCATGTGCCCTATGCCTGTGAGGGGTTCTCGGTTGGCACTGAGAATCCTGTCACTGCTACTGCTGCTGAGTGGAGTGAATGACAGGCTGGCCGCTTCAGAAGCCATTGGCCTGCAAATAGCACGAGCCTGAGTAATTGAGGCCTGGCAAGGCGGCTGGCCGCTCCCTCCCCGCTTCCAGCTTGCTCGATGGGCCTGCTGCAGCCCTCCGCCTCTGCGCCTGGCTCCTGCCGTGGGGCTCATGCCGGCCCCCAACCCGGGCAGAAGCGCCCCGATGCTCCTGCCTCCTGAGGGCCCCTGGAGGGTCAGGCTCACTCCTGGCTAAGGCCCAGGGTCCTTCAGTCTCCAGAAGGCTTATCTTGCTGACTTGCAGCCATTCACATGTCAGAACTGAGTGTTAGAGCACGATGAGGAGCTGGAAGTTGTCCAGCGCTGGCTGGTTTCTGGCGGGAAGCAGGAGGTGCCTCCTGGAGGCCACTGCTCTTCTCAGGTGCAGGGACCTCAGTTTTCATAGCCATTAACAGTGAAAACGTGCTATGGCTCCTCTTCATTTGTAAAACAGAGAGACGGAGTAGAGGATCTTTCTAGAAGGCAGGAACTGCCTATCTCCTATGCCAGCACTTAGGACTGCGAGGACTCTGTACTTGCTCATTGAACTTGTCATAAAATGGAACCCTTTATGTCACATTTTTGTCCCTTATGCTGAGACCCAGCCCTGGGAACACTACCAATTTAAAGGGTTTCTTTAAACTGTTTTGTTTTGTTTTTGTTTTTTAAAAACAATTTGCTTCTGGAGTTTTTTGATTATATGAAATTTCTTTTTCAAACACTTATTGAGAGAAAATCATTTTAAAACAGTAAGGCCTTAATACTTTTTCCTATCTGAGAAAATAATTTTCATTCCAGAATTTTGGAAAAGGTACAAATACAGAACTTGGAACAAGAAAGAAAGCTCATCTAAATACTCATCTAGCAGTATTAACAAATATTTGCTGATCATCTGCAGCTCTGAGATACGTATTTTAAAATAAATTTATAACCTTGGCTGGTGTGGGTTGGTTGGGTATCGTCCCTTCGTCGAAAGGTTGTAGGTTGGATTTCCAGTACAGCTGGTGTGATCCCAGTATGAGCGCTGGCAGGAGGCAACCAGTTAGCCTGTAGCTCTCACGTTGATGTTTCTCTCCCTTCCCCTAAAACGGGATGAAAAAATGTCCTCAGGTGAGGGTGAGGATAACAAAATTTAAATATATTTCTTCTAGTTTAAAAAAAAAAATTCCTCACCAAAGGACACTTTCATTGCTTTTGGAGAGAAGAAGGTATGTGTAGAGAGAAATTTTGATTGGTTGCCATCACATCTGTGGGGGATCGAACCTGCAGCCTGAGAATGTACCCTGGCAGGAAACCCAACTACCCACAAACTTACATTCTACGGGACGATGCTCCTACCAACTGAGCCACACTGGGCAGGGCTATATTTTATTAAAGTTATTTTTTTTAAAAGCATTTTTAGGTGAGATATATGTACAATTGTGTGGCTTTAAAATATTTTAACATCTTCCCATATGTCATTAAATACTGTTTGTAAATTATAAATTTTAATTAGTGCTCACTATCCAATGGTGAACTTTACCATAACTCCCTGTTACAGCTTTCTTTGGTCGAAAACAACCATGGCCTAATGTGACTGACTCACTCTGGAGCCACACTGTTTTCTGGCTGTGTGACCTTGAGCAAGTGCCTTCCCCTTTCTGTGCCTCCAGGGGGCTGGTGAGGACCCAAGCACCCCAGCTTCTATGGGGGATTGGAGCAGAGCTGCTTGCTAAGGCCTGGGAAATGAAGGCCTGAAAGAAAGGGCTAGCTACAATATATGGAAAGGGTGTCACAATTGGTGTGTTTAAATGTCTTCTGAAAGCCACATGCCTACTTGAATATTTGTCAAGTTTAGTATCCACTGAAATGTCATATTTGAAAACAATTTGTAAATGGGGATTTTGGCAAGAGTTCCAGATTATGCAGGATGATTGAAGAGAAATCATAAGGGGGGGTGGGGGAGAGTGAGAGGAACAATGAGAAGCTATAGCCCATATAGTAAATTGAGTTACTCATCCTGCAGATTCATAAAAGCCCTTTTAGGTTGAGAGCCAAGAAGAGTTATATATAGTGAGGGAATGTGGGTACATTTTAACTTTTGTTCCAAGGAAGGTGGGGCCTTGGAGAATCCCAGGCAGGGTCTGTGAAGGGCTGACAATGGCCTGTCTTCAGTTCTCCAGGCCAGGGACCAGCCCAGCCTCTGCTCCAGCCTGGTGCCTTCCACCTGCCTGTCTCCCTACCCAGGCTGGGCAGATTCAGAGTGTCTGTTATTCAGACATCTGTGCAATGGCTGTATGTGGCTGGAGGCTCTGGCAGATAAACAAACCTAGATTTGAAACCTGAGTGCTTCATTCATTAGCCAGGCAAACCCTTCTTCCTCCCCAACTTCCCAGGTTTGGGGTGCTATGCAAAGGAGAAAGAGTACTACCTGTATCCAGTCTTGCATGTAGAGCTAGTATTCAAACCCAGATCTACTGGGCTCCAGATCCCAAGCTGAAGCACAGGCGTATCTCTAGAGGACTGGCCAACTCCGGAATCTTGACAGACCAAGCTGTCTGGGAGATTTGAATTCCTCATCACCAGAGACACAGTGACCTCCAGCTGCTGAGATGGCGAGGGAAGAGGAGCACTCAGGCAGTCCCCACAGCAGGCTGTCTGGGTCAGCTCTTGAGTGGCCCTTCTTCGACCAGCAAGCATCCTGCATTTTCTTTTTCTGTTAGGAGAGCAGTACTACCCTGTGTGAAGCACTGCCCACCCAGTGAGATAATAATACGGGAGGATGGTGGACCTGGGAAGCTACTTAACCAGCATACATCTAGGAATCAAAGTTCCAAGCATAGGGATTTTTTTCCCTCAAGCTCACCAGCTGTGGCCTGGCAGCAGTGAGTGGGAACAAGGGTGTTGAACAGCCTGTGCTGATCCTGGGCCATCTTCCCCTCTGCCATGTGCCCTGGGCAGAACCCTGCTGGGTCATCCTGTGCTTTTGTGTACTTAGAAAAGGTCTCCCTCCCTTGCGCAGCTAGGAGAGCAGTGCAGGCTGGCTTTTGGTCCCTGATCATCTAGAGGCTCTTGTCAGTGCACATCCAGCCCGATGTAGGTGACAGCCTGGGGTCCCTGATGCATGTGCAGCCGCGTTTTCACTGATGGACTGACTCTTGCATCTCGCAGTTCTTGGTGGCATCTTACAGGGGTGTACAAATCAGATGTAGCTTCGGTCACTCCTGCCTCATTCCAGTCCTGTCCTTGTGGCTGAACAAGGCTCAGTGTCCACAGAGCTGCCTGGATGTCCCTGTGCTGCTGGGGGTGGGGGTGCACATATTCACGCCCAGGTATCTGCAAGCTGGTCTGCCCTGCGAGCCGGAGCCCCCGCTGTGAAGCATTCAGATGCGTGGCTTTCTCTCCACCACCCTCACATCCTGCACATTCGGTTCCTGTGCGCCAGGTACCTTGTCTGACTGCTTGGACACCCAGGTCGTGTACAAACCCAGGGTGGATGCTCACCCGTGTGCCCCCTTTTGTGAGTTAGGAAAAGGTGGGCCCTCTGGGCAGCCACAGCCCTGTTAGCTCACAGAACCAATGGAATCTTTGGGGAGAAAAGGGTGTCCCTCCTTCCAGGTGGCTGCAACGGTGCTAAGTCAAGTTCCTGGGTGTAGGCTGAAGCTTGCATTTGCCCCATAGGTAGCCCTTTGCGGTTCCCAACTTTTCCATAGGGTGGCGGTACTGAGACCCTCGAGCACTGCTTCCGCTTCTGCGGCAGTTCCTGGCTGGCAGCTGATGGGACACCCCTCTCCAGGCGTCCGTGTTCACTATCATGCAATAGGCACTTGTGAGGGTCTCATCTCCCAGTCCATTAGGCTGGATGGCTCACATATGAATCCCCCCAGTGAGAGCTACATGGCTTAGGCTAAGTCAGGACTCTGGGACCAGCTGATGTGACCACCCTTTCTCCTGGGCAAGGCTAGAGAGTCCTACAACTTAGCCCTTGCCTGTGTCGTCCTAACTCCCCATGCCACCCCATCGTTACCCGTTCTTCCTTCAGGTCTGGGGCCACATGTGCTTAGCCACATCTTTTGCATCCAGCAGATCCTCACTGGGTTTCCCAGCGGCTCCAGCTCTCCCTCCAGAACACCTATTCGTGTTAAGATGATTTCTGCAGGAGTTCATTTTGTCTCTTCCCACTGGGTTTCCCTATAGCCCTCAGCATTTCGAGGCAGGTCTAACTGTCCCTCTGTGTACTGGCCACAGCCCAGTCCTAGTCGAATAGATGGGGCCCGTTGCTCAGGGCCCTTGCAGAGACTCCTACCGGCTGTGGTGATCAGGGGGAGGAGAAAGCTCTGGCATCTGGGCACTTGCACAAGATTCCAAGGAGGAGGTGGGCTTTGACCAGGTTCTGGAAGGGTGGAGAGAACCTGCCTGAAGGAAGGAGGAAGGCAGCTGGGGGCTGGATTGAGTGTGTTTTCCCCGCATCACCTGGTTTGGAGTCAGTGACTCGAAGGCTACTGGAGAAGGGGACAGCAGTGTCCTTGGCCCACGGGGCAGTGCCTTCCCAGGATGGGACCTGGAGAGGTCTCCTTGCCTCTCTTAGAGTCGGAGGCTGGGTGCCCTGGCATGGGAGGCTGATCCTATGACGCTTAATCCAGTATTTTGCTCCCTGTGGGCGCTCAGTAAATAGCACTGGCAGGAAGTTTGGGGCCCTGAATTTAACCATCAGGGATAATGACAATGGCCAATACTTATTGAACGTTGACCATATGTTAGGCACTGTTTTAGGGACTTCACACATCTAATCTCATCTAATCCTCAACTCAGCCCTATGAAGGAGGTGCTATTGTTATTGCCATTTACAGAGAAGGAAATGGAGGCACAGAGGTTAAGTAACCTTCCCAGGGCCATACAGCTAGTAAGTGGCGAGCCTAGGATGACAACCTAGGAGGTCTGTTTCCAGACGCAATGCTCTGTCAGGCCCCACTGTCTCTTCCTTTGTGTTCCATGAACTAGGTGCTCAGGGGGCCCATATTGGCCAGGCAGGGCAGGGGCTGGTCCTTCGAATTGTAAGGGAAGGCCTCTCCAGCTCCTCTCAGTGGAGTCCGGATTGTGGTTGCAGCCCTGAGACCTAGGCAGCAGCACCTGTCCTCTAAAGTAGACTGAGGGGCTTCCCTGTCTCTGTGAGCCAGTCAACTCTTCCTCCCCATTTTCTGTCTCACACCTGCCAAGCTCAGACCCCATCCCTGGCTTTCCTGTGTATGTCCCACCTATATACCTCTCCTTTCCCCACGGTCATTTCTTGACTTTCTTACTGCCTCCTGGCTCTTGGGAAGAATTTTTTTCCTCCTAGAGATTGTTTGCTACTCACATGGTTGTGACAGATGCAGTCCTAAAGGCAACCTCCTTCCAAGACTTAGAGAAAAAGCCAGAATGCCTTCTACCTGCTCCTGCTCAGAGTCAAAAAGAAACTGCTATTATTACCTGCCCCCAAACTGGGGTCTGGAAAGAATGGCTTTTCCAATAACTGGTGCTGGGTCAACTAGATATGCATATGTAAAAGAAAAGGTGACTCCAACGTTACACCATAGAGAAGAATACCCCACGCCTTGAAAATCTTAGATGAAAATACGGAACATCTTGATGATGGAGGTAGTGGCCAATGATTTATTCCTCTACTGCAGACAGAGGTGTGTCACTTGCAGGAACAGTGGGGCAGGTGGGAGACGCCCAAGGGTCTATGGGAAGCTTGGTAGGTGGGTGAGTGCGTGGGTGTGTGGGTTAAACCTCCGCCCAGGCAAACCTGGTTCCCCAGGCTGGAGAGACCCGACAGGGCCTTGCTCCGCCTGGGAGGTGCATCTATGGTCGCCAGGGGGCGCTGCTGGAGCGGCCCGCCCCAGGAATGGGGCGGGGATGTAGGATTTAGTACCTATTAAACGTGCAGCCCACAGGTTAACCAGGCAGCTTAGTAAATGTGGGATATCTCGGGGTTCTCCAGTCTTCTCACAGTGCTGACCCATGGCCAGAGGATCCCTCCAGGCTCCTCTCCTGTTGTTCCCTTGCTTGCACCCCCATCATTCTAGAGGGAGTGCTGCAGTTGGGCAGTTAGGGTGGGGAGCTCAGAGGGCTCAGCCAGCCCCAAGTATGGCACCAGCGGCCTTGCCAAAGCCTTCAGGTCCTGGCCAACGCAGAGAGGCAGGCCGAGCCTGAGAAGGCTCCCCCGCCAGGCAGCTGGTGGATTGGGATTGTCCTTCTTGCTGAAGGTTTGGGATCTGGGGACCTGAGCTGCGTCCTGAACTCATTGCCAGGAAGCCACAGCCTTCCCTTCCAGGCAGGTCTGCATGAGCTCGCCTCACCTTTGCTTCTTGTTTAATTGGGCAGTTTTTGGCCAGCCTGCAGTCTGCCTGGAATCCCAGATCCTCACTGAGACCCCAGATCTCATTGCCCGTCCTCTTGGGAGCCTCCCTTCCCCATGCTCTGCCTCTGGCAGAGCCCCACCTGGGATTCCTGCTCCTCCCCAACCCAGGTCAGACCTCCTGAGCACAGATTAGGGGCAGCTCCTGTCTTCTGGGGTCAAGCGAATAATCTGCTGTGCGCTCCTGTCAGACCCAGTTCACCGCCTGCCCCATCTGGCCCACCCTTTCTCTGAGCACTTCTTTTTCACTTCCTTGAATTTAGAGGTTCACTAATCTCACGCAGTCTAAAAGCCCAGAGCTTCATTCCAAAGAGCCTTTGCAGCCTGGGTACTGTTTTGCACCCAACACACTGTTCTGAAACATTCCAGCACATTCCTTCTGGCTTATGGTCTCTTTCTGGCATAGCTGTTGTCTTGTTCATAGCGCTGTAAGTGTGTATAAGATCTACATTACTTCAGAACATTCTGGCCTTGTGAAGTTTTGCTTCTTGCTGATAATGAATGTAAAGGACACAAAGTGTTCTCAGAAACATTCTCTGTTCGGTGAGGTCCATTAGGGCCTACTGGTCCCTGACCATTTTGTCTAGGACCAGCTATTGGTGTTTGGGAACAGTCTTGGATTGTTGTTGTCTGTGATTTCACAGTGTGGTGTCCTCATCCATAAAATGGGGAGGAAAATAGGTAATTCAAATTGGTGTTCTGAGAAATCAGTGAGACACTCTGTGGAGCAGATATGAAACAGGCACTTGGTGACTATTGGCTGGGATGTTCAGTAAAAGCAAACAGGCCCTTTCTTTAAGGAGAAGCATAGCTCTGTCCTCAACACCTTTGTCATACTTCAGTTCACTGCTAAGAAGTGGTTGTTCCCCAAGATGTGCAGGAGCCAAAGTTGAGGGAGGGTTTTAAACAATACAAAACAAAACAAAACATAAAAAACATGATTGATAGAATTTTAGAGAGAAAGGAAAGGGAAGGAGAGGAGAAGAGAGAGGGGGGAGAGAGAGAGAAAAAAATGTTGATTTGTTGTTCCGCTTAGTTATGCATTTTTGTATATACCCTGGACAGGGATCAAATCTGCAACTTGGTGTATCAGGATGATACTCTACACAACTGAGCTAGGCAGCCATGCCCAGGACATTTTCTTGTATTGGTTGTACCACAAGTCACAGATCACAGGACTTCAAAGGCCACCTGTGTCAGAAGCCATGGTCCGGGTGGGTGGCCTACGTGGACCTGTACAGCAGGGGCGATGGTGGCCTACCCTGGCAGTGGTCCTGTGTAGCATGGCATCCATCCAGTGGGGCCTGCTGGTCACCACCTACCTGGTGCCCTCTGCAACAGGACAGGTGTGTGGCCCCTCAGAAGACAGCTCTTCCCACTTCACTCCCATGCCCTATGTGAACACCATGCTCCTGGTTACTGTTCTGGTCAGCATCAGGCACAGCTGGCTGGCTGGCAGGGTGTTTCTGGGACTGCACCTCCACACCACATGTCTTTGCAGAAGCTGGTTCTGGATTTTCATCAACAGCTTCGACCACAAAGCTAATTGATTAATTTTCTTTTGATTCTCCTCACTCTTAGACACATGACCTAGGAG